>BMAV01011169.1:0-70086 GCA_019973955.1 Trichonephila inaurata madagascariensis
AATAAATTTCGAACTGTGCATTATGCATATCCCTTATAGTACAAGAGCTAGCAACGTCAGAAAAACAAGAATTTTAGATAAGCTGATTCTTTAATATTTCTTTCTCTATGCCCTTTCGAACATCGTGCGGGCTATCTGGCTACCGGCAAACGTTGCGTTTATTAATGCGCATCATACCTTTACAGGTAAAAATATTGATTTTTAAATAATTTTAGAAAGAAATTTTCTTTTTCACTAAATTTAAAAAGTTATTAACAACATGAATTTATTAATGCCAGACATTTTTGTTGTTGAAAATAATGTGCCAGATGCTATTTTGTGTAAAAAAAATCATTAATTTCAAACCATTTTGGAATGACTGTAATTATAATATTATTTTATTTATACATAAATAAGTACAAATTTAATTTGCCAGACATTAATTCCGTTGTTTAGTTAACAGCCATTCCGATTTATTGGTGTATTATACCGCGGTATTATGCCTGTCGTTAGAGAGAGACAGTGGCAAAGTAGGTAGGCGGAAGAGTGACAGGATTACTTTACACTATTATTCGAAACAACTTTTTTTTTTATTTTTATGTCTTCGATGATGAGTATAATAAAAAATTAATATTTAAATTCTGATTAAAATAATAAATAGTTGATTAAAAAGAATTTTTAACAAAAGGGAAAATATCATTTTTCAAATATCATATAAATTTTATTATAACTGAATAAAAATGATTTTATAAAAGATAAAAGGAAAATTGCCATTGATACAATAACAAAATTCTCACTTTTATTTACAGATATTATGTTTAGATAGTCAGAATCTATTTTTCCATGAAATATGTATTTTCATTCCGTAATAGTTTCACAAGAAACTGATGCATCTTCATAGTCGTCATCATCGTCACTGCTCCCATTATTATCAATATCATCATAATCATCATCTTGCGTTGTGTTTTGGTTTTCTAGTAGTGTTGGTTCTGGAGCAAAAAAAAAATCAGTATTAGGTTATCATGGTCTAAATAATAATTTACTCTTTCGATTTATCATATTATAAATAATACTTTACTTTTTATGACAATGTCAGCAACTGATGATGGAAACTGCTCCCCAGCAAACCAAACGAAATCGTATTTATCATCATTGATGATCCACCCGGAAGCTAACGGCGATAAAGATGATGGATTTTTTAAATGAGCATTTCTCTAAAACTTGGTCACATACCGCACTCTCAATAAATGCTGATATAATTCAGCTTTACATGGTGGTAAACTCGATGAATCGAAATTTCGACATTTTTTTTCGAAATTATCTTTGAGTTTTGGAAAATAGATAGAAGCAAACATCATTAACATTTGAAGAGTTAGGCACCCCATACATGTGACATATAAATTTTTCCAATGTGGCAAATGTACATTCAAGTTCATCTTCATCATCAGTTACAATCTCTTGAAATGCTAACTGATACTCGACAGATTTTTCGAGCAGCTTGAAGAACCTTAGTTTACCTTTCCGAAAAAATGCTGGGGTATAATCGCACCCAGTTATTGCGTGGAAACATGGTAGAGCTTTCGATAAAGAAATACCAAGATCTTGATATAAATCATTGATGCTTATTAGACGTCCATGGTTTCCTACACCCCATTGGATCCAAAGCTTCAAAGATGCATTCAGATGATCCAAATTGCCAAGAAGTATAATCAGAACATTGGAGTCTGAGCAGCGTACAACGCTTGAGCGTCAACGCTTATCTGGTAAATATGATATATAATTCGAGTATCAGCTTCTTCATGTTCTTCACGAGATAATGATTCTTCAATACTTCTAATAACTTGGTTATTTACAACGCGATATGAATAACACTTATCGAAGCTTAGATAAATAGTTTTATTTCCAATAAAAGGAAACATGTTATCGCTAGCCCAATGATCAATAAAAAATTTTACGAGAGCTTCCTTGAACTGAGTATTTTTGAGTTCACCAGTAAAATTATGATGCCGTATTTGATTAGGTCCAATGGAAACTGTACTGGTTGTTTCGTTGTGACGTAAACGCTCACAATCTTTTAAAGAAGGTGTAAAATACTGATCATATACAATATCAATGCGAGGTGATTTAAACTGTGAAATCATTTTAAGGAATTTTTTTGATGTGCCATCGAAAGTTTGTGGTACTTCTTTCATGATGTGTAACATGAAGAAACCGTCTAAAATGCTAATATCAAAAAATAAGGATTGCTGATTGACCTTGCTAACTTTTTTCTCGAAAACTTTAATTTATTGTGCTTTATCTGTTTTACAAATACTACCGTCTGCATGACACATAGATGTTGGTATCGGTGTTAGTGGAAATCCCAGTACTTTTTTCAATATCGATTTTGTTGGTCATAGATATACCTAAGAGTCGACCAAACAGATCTCGTTGCATTCTTAGCTCAATAGCTTTGTTACCAAGAGTTATTTTTTTCTTCTTTGGGGAGCACCAGCAAAATTAAGCACTTGATTTTTTTTATTGGCTTATCAAATCTATCCTGATCTTCAGCACATTCAGTAATAAACTGTTTCCGTAAATCTTCACCATTTTTCTCAATGTTCAGCAAAAAGTTCGCTACATTTTCAGGTACAGGCTTGGCAGTTTCAATATTATATAAACTATCTTTGTCTAAATTTTCATCAAATGGATTAATATTCCTTTCAAAAATTTCAATGAAATCAGCGATTTGTTTGCCATAAATGTTGATTCTATTTGGTTGCAAATCCGCAGACACGTCTTGTAATTACTTCAATCCACAAACATCGAGAAGGTGAGATATTATAGCAGCTCTAATACTGTGACTTTTGGTCCAGCATTGACGGGCAGCTATGGAATTAGTAAAATGTGCAATACCACTTAGGCGTCTAGCCGCTTCGGCATTGATAGTCTGCTCCAGTGATCAATTGGTGGTATCCTCGAGAATGGTTTGTCGGTTCTTTTTATTCCAAAACATCCATTCATAAAATCATTTTTTAGTCCAGGATGTTTTTCATCTACTTTATTTAAATTGTCTAAATATTTAACACACCATAGAGCATAATTCGGTTGATTTACGGCGAAAAATAAATTGGTTATTTTTGGAATAACATATTTGAACATTTCGAAATCTCCCATGCGTATGCTTCTTGACAGGGTAATATAATTGTTTACAAGCTGGATGTAAATCAAATAGAATTTAGCCGTTTTACCATGCTCACCTTGTCTTGTTTCTTCTACGAATTTTTGATATGCCGATAATATTCTCGATAATATATTATTAGGTAATTCTATTGGCATAGATGAATGAGAATCTATAACTTCTTGATAATGAAGAAGATCGTCGATAACTTGTTCCTTCAGGAAATTGTGTATTCAATATTGTCCATCTTCAAAAAAACATTGTCATTCTTCAAACATTCATTGTCCTTCTTCAAAATGTAACATTTGCAAGCCAAGAGCCATCAACGGATACAGACGTTTGCAACGATTAAAATGTTTACCTTCAACTAAACCATTCACTGAGCCAGAAGCAATAATATTACTTTCAATCATCATATGAGATAGACCACACTCATTTATAAAAACTCCTATGGCTTTGAAGAAAGCCATCATTAAATGGAATGAACCAAGATGGATGAAAAGATTATCGAATCATGGCTTTGACGTTGATTGAATTTTATATGCTAGTTTAGCTATTGCATAGTCATAAGTAACTTGCACGTATGTTAGATTGCATTCCTTTCCAACAACTTGGGCCTGTTCCATTGTATGTTTAACTACCGCTACATTTGTCGGTGAAAACTTAATAGGTGTAAGATAAGATACTTTTTGTTTGGGACTATAGTATCTTTAATGATTTTAGAATTAAAACCTGTCCACATTGGGGTATTTGGCACATGTAAGAAATGTGAAAGTAAATATAACAGATCTATTGTTTCTATCAAAGGTAAATTTGCGGGCAGAGATGGTTCATTCTCAACTGGTGTTAAAATTTCTAACATTTGCAATCGATGACTAAACGACGGTAGTTCTGGAATTTCCTCGTTAAAAGACCGTCTTCTTTTTGTTGGTGGTAGCGGTATGTCAAGATTTCCACTTATACTACTTGAATTTAATTCAATATCGTGATTATCACTTACATTTTGGTAAATGATTCCTACGGTGTCATGTAAAGTGTCCTTTCCAGTTAAAGTATCGACGTATCTATCAAAATTATCGAATGCTACACCTGTGCTTAATGATGGACTTTGAATGATGTCAGGATGGCAAATTTGAGAACGGTTTACAGATGAGATCGGAGCTTCAGTTTCTAGTTCTTCCAGCGTATTGTAGTTACAACAATGTTCAAGTCGATTTAAAATATTAATCATTTTTCTACTACTTGTAAGACTTTTCATGGTTATACCCAGTGTTATGTGCTTTGATGGTTTAACAGTACCATTACTTACACAATAAATAGCATCAGAAGTCAATGAATTGCTTAATCTATAACAATTGACTCCATCTCGGTGACGAATATCTTTACCTCCAATTAATGTTTTGAAAAAGCGATCTAGTTTTTCTGGACCATTAATCAAATCTTCCATCATCATTACGGCAGGTAATGTTGTTTTATCCATTTTTAAAATAGTACTTCGTAGAATGAAAGCAACTTTATCAATGAGATCATTTTCTTCAAGTGTTTTTAGATCTTCTTGTTCCAATAAGTTACTATTTTTATGCATAATAATTTTTCTTTTCTTTTTTATTACAATCTTAATTTGCTTTAATTATTTTACTATTTTTTCTTCAAGTTGATGATTTGTCATTAAACTGGCATCTGCTTCAGGTTGATGTATTAACTCTTCTTGTAATTCGTTATTATACATGTCACAAAGGGAAGTTAATAACAAATAATTTCTTTTTTTAACTAAATCTTCTTCAATTACTGACACAATTTTATCAAAAATATCCTTATGAATATCTCGTACACTATGCCAGGAGGTGCGTACAGTATTAACAGTTATTTTCTTGTAGTCATTGAAATATCCCACTTCACACGAATGGTGATAAAAAATTGGAGCATTTGAGGTTTTTAGATTATTAATTTTTTGTAATAATTCTCTTGATTTTGCAATTTTGTAACCCATTCTGTTATTTTGTCTACACTTTGGCATCATTGGAAGAATGTAAACTTTATTGTTTACCTTTAATTTGCTTTCGATATCTTCCACAGAAAAAGCAAATTCTTTTGTTATCAAAACTTGTGTTTCTTGATTCACGATCTTCACTCTCACTCACATCAATTGGAGTATTTGGTAATAATGCAGTAGAATTTGATGTGCTAGGAATGTCTTCTGCTAAACTCGAGCTTCCATCATCAAATACGATTGTTTCACTGACATCTACTAAAGAATTTGGCAATAACGGCGTAGAACTAGATGAAATAGGAAGATTTGTTAATGAAATAGAATTATTGTCACGTATATTAAGATATTTAGCCATTAAAGCCGTAAAAGAACTGTAACATTGTCTGTGATATCCATCGGTAGTATTGATTTCCTCCGGTAAGCTAATGTTGTTATATTTTGTTAAAATTAACACGTACATTTAAGGTTTCTTTACATTTTTTTAATTTTTCTTCTACAAAAGTCATTAATTTTTCATTTTTGCCATTGCAAAAAACACACTTCATTTTACCCATTATAATAGTGCCCCATTATAATATTAATATTTTACTGAAAACGATAAAAAAAACAACGACAAACGTAAACATATGACGTGGGACTGACGTCATCATGTGCCGCTAACATGTCTTGCAGCAATTATCGCTTTTTCCAGCAGCCAATGATCGATTAGTATGTAAAATAAATAAACTATCAGGTTGGAGGGAAAGTTCTGTCCTATTTTAAATAGGCAGATGATTTTTCTTGTAAATAAAAAAAAACATCTGGCTAGTGAGTCATTCGGATTTTTGTTTTTGTTTTTTCAGCTGCTGTATAATGTAAAAGGAGTCTTTTTTTACCGTTCCTCATTTACTTGTGATATTTAAAGTGAAAAAAATGTCAGCAGATAAAGTGTATTTACGACACTGCATTTTTTGTATGAATTCCAAAAAGGAAGCAACGCATCAGTCACTCTTTCGCCAACCTACTTTGCCACTGTCTCTCTCTAACGACAGGCATAATACCGCGGTATAATACACCAATAAATCGGCCTGGCTGTTAAGTAAACAACCGAATTAATGTCTCGCAAATTAAATTTGTACTTATTTATGTATAAATAAAATAATATTAAAATTACAGACATTCTAAAATGGTTTGAAATTAATGATTTTTTTTTTACACAAAATAGCATCTGGCACATTATTTTTAACAACAAAAATGTCTGGCATTAATAAATTCATGTTGTCAATAACTTTTTAAATTTAGTGAAAAAGAAAAATTTCTTTCTTAAATTATTTAAAAATCAATATTTTTACCTGTAAAGGTATGATGCGCATTAATAAACGCAACGTTTACCGACAGCCAGATAGCCCGTATGATGTTCGAAAGGGCATAGAGAAAGAAATATTAAAGAATCAGCTTTCCTAAAATTTTCTCTCGAAAACGTTGCTAGCTCTTAGACTATTAGCATGGATGGTACATGATTCTCTGTGTGTGCAACTTTCGTTTCTCCTCCTACTTTACTGCTTGGAGTGCCTAAAAAGCAAGAGGTAGTCAGAGATGTTTTTTAAAGTTTAAAAAAATATTCAGGACGATAAAGATAAAGGATAGTGTATATACTTAATCGCTTGCGAATATGACAGCACTATCAAATTTTAACAATGAATAACGACAGATCGATTCAACAGGAACACTGTAATTTTCAAGAAAATGGCAACTGTAATATTTTAAACATTATTTGATAATTGCATTATTATATTATATAAACATTATTATATTATCTATGTCTGGGGGGGTATACATGAAAAATAATGAAAACAATAATAATAATTCATTCTGTTTTAAATTTTCACTCCAATAAATGTTTTTTTGTTTCTAAATCTGATATAAAGGTACATATTTTTATGTGTGGCCCGCGAGATTATAAAGTTTTTCCGAAATGGCCCGCAAGGTCATTTGAGTTGGACACCCCTGCTCTAGGACGATGTGCAGCTGCTCTCAATTCCCTTCCTAAGACTCTAGCCACACTTTCAACTGCCTTGGAAGAGCAATGTGGCTCAGATTTCCTACAGAATGAATATACTATATATTGAAGAGCATCACACATTTCTGTGTGGGTTGTATTGCTTCTTGGGGCCTTCATATCACATATTAAAGGTACTTTTCATATACCAAACTGACACATTCGATTGGTTTATTGTGTACATATTATTATTTATAAGACACCGTAGTTGTCTAGGATTTATTTTTATGCTATTTTATACCTTCCTATATTATGTATAATATGTATAAATTTCATTAAATTTTTTGGACAATTTTTTGAGTTATCGTCATATTTGTGATTATTTCTTACTTTACCATAACCAATGCAGATTTTATCATAATATAAAACTTTTAGGGGGTATTGGAAACCTAAAATCTTCTTAATATGACAATTCTGAGATTTTTACATTTTCAAATTGTATAGATTATAACCGTTCTTTTTCTCTTACTTTAGCCTCTAGGGTAAGTAATTAGAAGCCCCTAAAAGCTATTTTTAAACAATAATTGAAACTAGGTCATGCCCATTTAAATGGCGCGCGAGGGAAAAATGTAAACAAAGTATTTTGTTTTTGCTTAAAAGTTGATTGAATGATGGAAACTAACACTTTTAATCCAGAATTGCTAAGAAGGTGTTTACATGGAGGAACACAAAATCCCAATGAAAGTGTAAAAACGTAATATGGTCTCGTGTACCGAAGAAAATATTAGTTTAAATAGAAGTATTATCATTGGGTACATAGGATGCAATTTCCTCATTGAATTTGAAAAATGTATCAAAATCAGAAATTAAAGGAAACTTAATATTGAGCCTGGTGACTTCACGGAACAGGCGATGGAGCGCTTCGACAAACAGAGGCTGTTAAAGGCTAAATATTCATCTTTACAAAAAATAAAGGAAGTTAGGAGTGAAAAAAGACTTAAAAGGAAGAGAGAGGATGATGAGATTTAAAAAATGTAGATCATTTGGAGTATGTGATGAGAAATGTTTTATTAAAAAAGTAATTATACATTAAAGTTCATTTATCTCAAAATGTAAATTGTTGATGCTCGATGTACCCTTTCTGGGAAAATAATGTTAACAGGTATTTAAGTTTTTTATGACGTATTTATAATGATGGCTAATATATAATGAAACGTACTTTTTGTAAAAAACTCAAAAGCTTATTATTTACACATTTTTTACGTGAAAAATGGGTCCAATTTCGAAAAATATTTCATAAGTTATTAAATAATTCAAAATTACCTAATATAGCGTTTCAGTATAATGAGAAAGGTGTACTTTAATGGTATGAAAAATTTCAAGCATGTACATATAACAGAGTTTGAGAAAAGGTACATCGAAAACGGCCTATTTAAAAGTGTCGGTATAGAGGTTTCCGACTCACCTTAACACCATTAAATTTATCAAAAAGTTTGGCGCCGATTTCAGTGTGAAATATATCGAAAACATTTGTGTAAGCGGTATATAAAAATAAAAATCCTCCCATTAAGTATTAAGATCAAGTTTAAAAAATACTCATTGTAAAATATACACTATTTTAAAGTAAAGTAAATCATTGTGAAAATTTGTAAGCATTTTTTAAAACAAAATACATCGCAAATTAAACTAATTAAAAATTTGCAAATAATAATTTTGAAAACAATGAATATCAAATAATAAAAAAACTCTTCGAATAAAAGACAAAAATATTTGTAAATGTGGTACTTTGAAAAAAACTTAACATTTTTGTTTTGGGCCGTCATCAGTCACTCAAAGACTTGTACTCATTAGCTACAGCCACTACACAAGAAGAAGCATTTTAAATCTCTAGAAATTCCGTGGAGGCACACATTCCCAAGTTTGTAGATTTTTAAACCCATTTTTATGGATTCGTTTTATTTTATAGGGTTCATTCATTACTCTAGATAGAAAATCAAGTTTCAGAAGGGCACTTTTTTGAAGATTAGGAAGCTGAATATTTGCTTTTATCACATAAACAACACATATCAAGCACAAAAATTCACAGGCTTCTCTTTTTTCTCTTGTTAACAATTTCAATCTCATAAAAATAACTTGAAACTTTCCTTCTTTCTTCACTGTGAGTAACTATCCTGCCGACTTATGTATTGTCGTGACGAGTGTCTTTACATTTTAATCAAATAAGATATTGTTTAAGCAATTTGATATTAAGATACGCGCGATTGGCTAATATTGTGGTGGTAAATTAAGAAGGAAACATTTTATTCAATAGCAATCCACATTTATTGACGAACATAAACATAAAAAGCGTGACAGAACAAGCACAGGTGTGCATTTTCCAGGAAAAAAGTAGCTTTTATACAAAATATAACCGGAAACTATAAAAATACTGATTTCCGTGAAAGCCTCCTGTGATTCCAATGTAGTCATGGCAAGATAAATAGCCGAGTAGTAAGAAAAATATTTGCGTGTTTGAAACATAGGAGAGAGAGTGGTTATTATGTGACCTTTGTTACAGGGACAGACCTAAAAAAAAAAGAGACAGGAAATTTCCACATAGTCCCGAATAGTAAAATACATTGTGAAAAACAATAAGGATGTTATAATCTCGTGGTTGAGTAGATAATTATAGGTCAAAGTTTGGTTCCAGACAATCACTAAATAAGACAGGTGTAAGATATTAAAATATACTTTTTCTAGGAATCACGAATATAAATGTCTGAAAATTTTGGATTCAGTTCCTTTAATGAAGGAAATGAAAGGAGAGTGACATTTAGATTAAGATTTAGAGAAAAATTCATGAGATCATAATTTAAATAAATATTACACACTCCCACACAACACACGTATAAAATGCTTACATTTATTTGTAAATGGTGCTTTACATAACCAATGATCAATTTCTCTCTCACAGCTTTCCCATATTCATTTACTAAGACATGCTCGAATTTATTAACTCATTAACAACAACAGGAAAACTAAATGGAATGCTGCTTTGTACTAAACGTTCACAGATTCATTTCCCATTTGCATCTCCTAAAAACGCTTATACATGGCAGTAATACAGAAACAATAATTTATCCTTTATGAAATTCCAACGGAAATGAAGAATTCAGTGTAAATTTCATACTTTGTTTTATAAGGTAACTTTCTTTCTCAATGATCATATTAACTTATATTTTCTGTTTGAATACTTCTCGCCGACTCTATCTTAGTATTTATATATCACGTTACTATTTAATTATTCTATCTCAGTGTTTGATCAATTCGAAATCGTGTAAAACCAATATTTACGTCTCATACTCTGGAGGATTTTAAAGCAGATGAAGTGATGCGTTTTTCTTCTTAAAGTATGAGAAAGCTTTCATGCTTTCCGCAATTTATGAGGTTTTATGATCTGTAAGTCATTTGTTCAAAACTAAATAAAGGGTGCAGTTTGGGGATAGTTAAATTAGTCGTGCACTATCTTAATGGATAAAAAAAAAATTAGAATCAACATTTATCGTAGAAAAGTAAGAATGGCATAATGAAATTGTTATGATCTAAAAAGTTTCTTATATTATACCAGGAACTTATACTTCACGAATCACACAGATGAAACAACATTTTTAAGTACCGAAACACAAAATCATACTTTTACACCATTTAGAAATTTAAAAATATACCCTGTATATATGTTGTGGTTTCCTGACAGGAAAAATCATGAAAACTTTGAAAAAATTACAAGAACCATTTTGAAAACTTTGTCTTTTCATAACTGACAAAAGTTACTTGCTGCTTATCAATGCATACATTTACTATCTTTGCCAGGAATAAAATGTTGTGTTAAAATAGACAAAATAAATGATACTGTTATGGTTTCAATTATGTTTTGGTGCATTTCAGTAATTAATTACTTTGAATTTATGGAAACAATGCTTGTTGCAAACAATAAACTTTTCCATTCATGTTATGTATATGAATGTTAAAGGTTATGGAGCAATTTTTTCGCAATGGCTTTTACCCTACGTTAAACAAAACCTGCTTTCTATTGCTTATAATTTAATTAAGTAAGTTTTTTCATTGTACATAACTTCCGAAAGATGATATGTTGTACTATTTAAAAAAACTAACAAATGAAAGAGTTTTATTACAAGAAATAATTGGATGGACTTAATATAGGAAATATATTAAATGCATTTTAAGCTAATTGTTAATGAAATCCCAACATGGTTAAATGAAGAAATATCATTTGAACTTCCATCTGCCACATTGTAACAGATGCTTCAATGGTTAAGAAGAACAAACTGTACTAATTGCGATGGAGCTTTAAAAGACTACACAGTGCATCGTTATATTCATCTAAAATATATCTCATCATTTTACAATTTCAACAGTCATTTTAATGATTTAACGCTTTTAGTTATTAGAAAGGTTTTGTTGAAGAGGAAGTCCGTGGGTTATTTGCAGTTTGTTATCATTTGTTGGATTCATTTGTAAGACTTTAAGAAAACGTTGACCATTTTATTAAGTCAATTTTGGATCTTAAAAATTGGCTCTGGTTATCTGAATTTATTCATATATGCATCTCGAAACGAAGGACTGGAATTACTTAAAGAAATCAAAGATTTAGGGTTAGCTATTTGGAAGATCTCGATGAAGTATATCTGCAGTAAAAAATTGGGAGGAAAGCCGAACTTTTACGATTCTAGGATTAAATATATAATTAATGATGAATCTGCGCTCAGAGTATTTGATCATTTGAAAACGTTCTTTGATGGTATAAGTCTGTAAAATATTTTCCATTTCGAAAATAATCCATTTATCTGTATCATATATTCTCATAAAGGAAAATATGTTTATGCTGGGACGACGAAAAAAAGTGCAAGAATTTTTGAAAGTGTTCACTTCTAATGGATGAACACTAGTTCCAAATTAAATTTCGTTACATTTTTACAAAAAATATTTTGTATATTCTATTTTTCTTCCTAGAAACGTAAATAACACAGATGCATATTATAGCTATATCAAACTCAACACTTGTATATAACACCTGTTCCTTATTTCATAATTTATAATAGTTTATCTTTCAACACTTGTTAAAATCTTGTAAATTAGAATACTTAATTGGTATTCAGAAGCACTTTTTTTCCCTTTAAAATTAAGAAACAGGTCTGTAACTATTGATGATAAATTTATATTGTATCGAAACACCTGATGTTTTTTCAGTGAAACCAAAAATGACACATTTTTTATTTTTAAGAAAGTGTTAGGATAAATTACGTATATTATAATTATATTATAATTATATATATATAACTATACGATTAAAATTAAAACCCAATTATGTGGGTAAGTCAGTTAAATAATTAAAAGCGGGTTCAGAAGTAATGAACCATCAATAATTAAAAGTTACTAAAAATGATATTAAAGGGAAATATTACGTGTAGGTATTTTTTTCAAAGAGGTTTACATCAAAAGGCTGATTTCTTTTGGTTGACAAAAAGTTGATTGTGAAAATGCACTGAAATCAAAATGGAAACATTAACATGAGCAATATGATATAATTATTACAGGAGAAAAATTTAATTGCAGTATTTTAGAATTTTTTTACATATTTGGATTTGTTCTGGGTTTAAAATTTTTAAATCGAAAATTCCTTACATTCCTTTCTCACAAAAATATTCAGTTTCAAAATTACGGCGAAACTGATGAGTAATATAGGGGTTGTTAATAATTCGGGTGAACAATCTGCTTAAGTTACTCCGAGAATTCCGTATTAGAAAGATCTCCTTCTGAGCCAGACTCAGAACTGTGAGGTAAAATCCATAATAAATCAAGAAGCAAAGTTTGCGATGGTAAGAGCTAACTATTTAATAAGAATTAAACACTACTTAACCGTTCTTAAAGAAAAAGAGATGCGGGCTATATAGAACTTGGACTCTACTCAGAAGTGTCTGCAATATTTTAGGTTCCTGAGATTTAAGGTGCCTTCTTCTAATGGACATAACGGAAGCAATGGAAAAGCGTTCGGTAGTATTGTTTGACGAGCAGAAATCTGCTCCAATATCGTTAAAACCTTAACTACACTCCTATTCAGTTTATATAGTTGTTCACAAACACATATCAAATTTTCCCTGTATAAAAGTGTGACAGTTAAAGCTAACAACAAAGCTCAAGAGAGACACTTTGCGAGATCATTCGCAATAATTACTATCAATCTCTCTATGCATTGTACGATTTTAAAAAAAGGGAAACTTTTATGAGTCGCTACATGTATGTAATGGACGTTTGTAGCTTTTTACGATTCCCTTCGAATATCTAAAAAAATAATAAGTGTATTCGAAGGAAAGTCGGATCGTAGAATATTAAAGCTATCTTTTACAAAATTCTGCAAATAAATCCAATTTCACAATATAGAAAACCTAATTGAGAAACTAATTATGTTAAAAGCAATCAATTAACATCGAAACTTGTGATTCTGCGAGTCAAAAAATATATTAATTTTGTTACTTGAAATAAAAATTGCACTAATTAATAAGGTTGTCTTATTTTGTTTGACGAGACTACAATAGAAAATTATAATATATTTGGAATGCAAAATTATATTCTTTATTGAGGTAAAATAAGTTTCCTGACTTTATTATCACTTCCAAAAGGACAGACGTTGTGCTGTAGAAAATTTCCATTAAATTCCATTAGGATGCGAAGAATCAGAATATGTAAATGTTGTGCATTGTTATCTTACGACAAATCGTAATTTAAAGAAAGAATTCACGTTTCTCCTCAAAGTTTATTTTATTATTGAGAACATACTGTCTATTTTCCAATATATTTAGTATCTTTCGATCTAAATAGAATTTCTATATGAGATAAAATCATGTACATGGAATATTTCTGCGTCTGTTGGATTTAGAACGTAAATAAATGGAATTCAAAGCGCCAGAAAGACATAAAACGCATTTCCAATTATGTGAATTCCAGAGATTTAGAAAGAAATGGTTCAATTATATTTCAATAAAGCTTTTATTGAAATATAATGCTTACTGCTGACATAATAATATTCAGAAAAGATTTTTGTCATATTAAATTGCAGAGGGGAAATTGTATTCATTATAAACGAAAGAAACTGTGAAAGCAAATATCCGCCCCCCCCCCTCCAAAAAAATGCCTCGATTTTTTAATGTCCTCAAAAGATGCTACAAGGATATGAGCGAACATTAACTTTTATTCGCTCGTAATGAATGAAAATAGTGCTAGAAGAAAGCAATAAATTGAAAATGTTGATATTTCATGAAAATGCGTTCCCATCTCAAAATGATTTGTTGATAAAAGTGGATTGCATTCTATTAAGAATATAACTCTTTGTAAGCTGTATATGTTAATAAAAATTATTTCTGATTTATATTTTTCCATGTGTCTTCCAAGCGTGGAAGTATTTGGCAAAATGGAACTAAAATACTTGATCACTTCTGCTTGATTATGTTTTGAGCTTTCATAGTTCCTTAATTAAGAATGATTTCAAGGCCAATTTTAGTTTTAAGAAATAGCTCATATTATTTAGAAGCCTTTTAATTAATTTTTTCTTTTTGAGATAATGCCATGGTCAAAACGTTCTTAGGTTGCCATGAGAGACAATATTTTGAAGAGATGAAAAACTACTGAAAACAATGTTTCAAAAAATTTCCGTCATCTGATACTGCAATTAGACTACATAATACATGTATTCTGAATTCATGTATTACAGATAAAACTGAATATTTTCATGATGTACCAAACTACATTACAGTAAATATATTGTACTCGTAATATCATATTATATTCTTTCAAAGTTGCATGACACAAAAACTGAAACCTACTAAACTGCATCAATTTAAAACTGAAAAAAACTACATTTTATTTAAGAACCTAGTCATTTTTGGCTTAAGTTAGTATCCTTATTATTCTGTACATAAATGCTTTATGTTTGAAAACTTTTGTGAAAATATTGTGTTAAAATTTGGCTGTGAATAACCTATAGTTGTAACAAATGCTATCAATATTATCCAAAAATATATTTTGAATTAAGAAAAATATTTTCAGTCATATATAAATAAAATAGAATTTGAATGTAGAACTTGTTAAAAAATAACATATTAAAAAGTAGAGGTTTAGAGGCATTATTGATTTGTCTTTATGACTTAAAGAAATTTAAATGTGTTTTTTTTAAATCTAAATGTGTCTCTTTTAATTATGAAGATACAAGTGTTTTCTAATGCCTAAGGCTTTTTTCTGTTCAAGATAGAGGCTTGAATTCTTTTGTATATACTCTCACACAAACGTATGTTCTATATAAGTTAGTACGGATTTAGGTAGATATCTGTAGTTACTTTTTTAAAAAAAAATTTAAGTTAATAATTAAAAAAAAACTGCGTTTTTTTTAAGTTTTAGCTGGAAAAATAATTATTTAAAATCAACAAGGAAACAAATTTTCAAATCCATACTTTTGTTCACAATAATTATAAAGAAACATAAGTCATTTTAAGTGACTAAAAATTTTTAAATATGGAGTATTTTATAAAAGTTTGAATAAACTTTAAAATTTCTTAATATTTTAAAATCTTAAACTAATGGCTTGTCAAACTGACCTTTTACTTTCAGAATGAACTTAATAGCGTAATCTGATTAGAAAACGTAAATTATTTATACTGTTACTGTTGTCAAAAAAAAAAAAATTGATGAAAGTGTGATGACTGTGTAGTCCTAAAAACTTATTATATGAAACTAAATTAATGTTTCTCGATAATTTTATAAACATTTTACTGAAAAATGAAAATAAAAAATAATAACAATGACAGGTGGAAATGAATAGAAAATATTTATCGATTTATACCTTATATCCACACACACAAGTTTCAAAACATGGCGCGATGACAAAATGTAAAATACTTTTAAAACACACAATGGCCTGCGGGAAGCCGAAGCGGCTGCTCGGAGACAAGCAAAACAAGCCCTTTATGTTCGTTAACTTTTATCACATTAGGAATCAGCAAGAATTTTGCTTTCTTAACATTTTTGGAAAATTCCCGCTCCCGGAACATTGAAACAGTGTTTTTTAGTACACAGAGGCAAACCTGATTATAGACGAAAAGACATTTCAGGGAAACTGCTTTCTTTACTCGTTCGCTTAGGCTGACATTTGAGATGTGTGTAACAACCCTTTTACATAAAAATATCTTTCAGAAAGGGCAATGTTCGCTCTTGTTTTTTTATCCCACTTATTACAATTTTATACATTTTCATAAATTCTAAGTCTTCCATCTAGTCCTTGTGTTTATTTCCCGAAATGAAATTATTCTAATAAATGTAGAAATGTATTAAATAAAAGTATTTCTTTAATTTATATATTATTAATGTATTTCAAATTTTCTTTTCAAATACATCAAACGAGTTTAGATTTTACGTAGAAGGTACAGTTGAGAACTTCCATTTACAAGAAGCGCGTGAGTTCATAAAATGCCGAATTATAATCTCTCTTCTGCGTAAAATGATGAAAGATGTACGTATTTTTTTCCTTGTAGCACGTATTTAGGCAATCTTATTGCGCATGTGCTAATTGCATGCGTGTGTGTGAAAGTGTGTAAAATCTTATCAATCGATTTAACTCTTGTTAATCGAATGTATTTTCATCCTGTGAAACAAAGATCGGAACACTTTTGATAACAAAAATACCCGACTTAATATTTCAGAAACCTTTAATTCTAAGTATGGGAAATAAATATATTTTCAATATTTTTTAAACAGTCAATACCGGTATTACGGAAAAGCCACCGTAAAGAAGGGGCTAATGCACATTCAATCTGCCTGAGCTCAAACTTCCAACGTTGACGTAATGGGGAAGTTCGGAGAGGTGTGTCAGCTCTCAGGTGTCGTCCTCGTCACTTCACCCAGGCTCAAAATGTTGAGGTATGTTGCCAATAGCCTTGTAGAGGAGCATTAATATAATTCTCACTCACACTCTATTTGACTATTACTAATTCTATAGCTTTTTGCACAATCTACAATTAATTGTATGGAAAAGCAAAATGGTTGATTTTCTGGAATGAAATAGTTATTCTATAAAAATGTTTTTGTTGGAAAATAATTAAATAACTAACTATATGAAAATTATTGAAGATACAGAAGCTGTTATCTGGAATAAAAAAAAATCGTTCCAAACAATCTACATAGAAATGGTTCGAAAACATTTTAGTTTCCTGTGATATATGTAATACAATGTGAAGAATTACATCTAAGCCACACATGAATCGGACCTTCTGGATGAGCTATACACTAAGCAGTGGGCTATTTCGTGAGGTTTTGTATTAACCCCTTAACTACCGATTAAAAGTTACGTGATTTGCTCCTCTGTGCCACCGTTTTTCACATAGGCGTGTTTATGCTAAGAGTGAGAGAAGGCATACATACGCAACATTTCCCCTGAAATAAGGTAATTCTTCCCAAACACTGTCAAGGTCATTTTATTACATTTCAAATCCTTCGGAATACTTTTACTGATAGCAGCACGAAGAAAAGGATCGTATTTAAGAAAAAGGTATATATACGTCTGAGGCATTTAACGCACCGATAGAGCGAGAGGTATATTTCCGCAAGTGGAACTTGAGAGGTTAGAACTATCTTGTGATAGTATTTGTAAAGTTTTTAATTGGTTTTAAGAGCGCTTTCATAACAATCAATATGTGATACGCAGATTAGTTCTATTACATGAGAGAGAATGAGTGTAACAGATGAGATTTACTTTGCTGAGATTTCTCTACCAACTGTGAGATCACACTTTTAATGAGCTAATTTGAAATTCTTTCTCTAGGTTTAGGAATTTATATATCGTAAAATCCGGCGCGTAACGAGCACCGCTGTAGAACGCGTACTTATTCTTTCAAGCTGCATTTTTTAATTTTGAGGCATGTTCACCCTATACCGGGCACCCTTTATTTTAGGAAGGAACCTGAAACGTATGTGTTCAATGCTATCATGTTTTGAAGCCATTTATTCGAGGTATTATCCTTTGATTTTGAAAACAAATATTATACTTCTAGAAGTACAACCCTGTAAGTTCGTTAGGTATGCCATTTTTTTGACAGAAACATAATTTCTTTCTATGTAGAAGTCTATTTTTTTCATTCTCATTTTTTCTTTCTTTATTTTTGAATCTATCATTTTCATTCCCGGCGTATAATGCAAACACGTAAATTTCAATATCATTATCGGTGTTAAAAGTTATACGCATGATTTTACGTTGCTTTCAGGGCAATCATCATCGGTAGAAATGTCATGGAGCGATGAATTCACTTTGTCTAATCAAGGGAGGAATCTATCTCGTTCTATTAAAGGCTTAAAAATAATGTCCTCATATGTTTTCAGGATTACAAGAAATTGTATTTTAGTTACTTACTTACGTAGCTGATCTTCCTCGCATATCTTGAGGTAGGCCAGTACTTTATAAATGAATAAGTGGATTATTTGTGTTAGTGATTGTTACTTTGCCTTTTGTGTCATGTCGATTACTCTTACTGGCAAATCGAATTACAAAATTTCAATAGCGGAGACCTCTAAGTTTGAGACCCAAACCCCAGACTAAAAGATGTCTTGATTTTCTTAAATGTATTTCAGAGTAAAAACAACTATACTTTTTTTTCTTAAATCAACCAGTAGTGAGTATTTCCTTTCTACGGAACAGGCACAAGAGAATAAATAATCTCCTGTAAGTCTTAGGCTATCTCAGTTATTAATTGTGTAATAACTCAATAAATTAACTGGAATTATATATAAAGGGAATAGTTGAAAAATGAAATTTCTGTTACTGTGACAAACCTGAAATTTCATTCCCACAGGCATAAAAATTATCAGGGAAATAGAATGTTAAGTTAAATAAATGTTAAAAAAAGAAATGAAATGTTTAAATATCCCAATTGACAGAAATCTTTTGAATGCGTTTGTAAAAATGTGAAGAGTAATGGAAGTTAGTGTAAAGAAAAATGAATTATTATTAAAAAAAATTCGATTAAACATATTTATATCAAACACATGTGATATTTAGAAATATGAAACATAAAACTGAATGAGAATCAGTCAGAAACTTTTAATCATTCGCACATACCAAAGGACTAAGGACAGAATGCCATACATTTTTGCCATAATTGATCTAAAAGCTAGAGAGAATTTAATTGATCTAAACTGGGAGATAAATTTGACAAGTTTGTAGAATAGTGCAGAGTGACACTGAAAATCGTATCGCGTTCCACATTTGGCACGCATGCAATTAAAAACAACGTATTATTTAAGGGATTAATTAATGCTTTTTCACTAATGTCTGTGCTTGTTACTATGTTGTTTGTAGCGAACACAATGTAAAAAAATGTCAAAGAAAGGGGAAAAAAAGTGAGTGTGCTTATGACCACACGATAGAAATGATAATTTCAAATTTTGTAATGTTATTTCAGGGATAAGTTAGGTGAATAAAAAACAAGGGGATATTAATATTGTCCTATTAAATTATTTATTTATATGTCTGTACTCATAAAGTAATATTTTTGTGCGAAATATATATACAATCATATTTGGGAATTAATTGTATTCTAAGCAGGAAGCAATAGGTCTATGGTAGCTCGAATAGGTTACAGTTCCTTTAGATTGAAAATTTTATTTAAATATCTATAAAAAGAAATCCGTCAAGCATTATTCCGTACTTCCTTGTGCTTCATTTGGATCATTTGATATAATTAAATTGACTTTTTATTTTAAAAAATCAACTAAAGGTTTTGATTTGTCTTTTGAAAAGTCTACTTTAAAATTTCTACTTAAAATCATAACAATTTGTTCAGAAGAGACAATCCGGCTTTGTGAATTTTGGGGTTGTAATCTAATAATATTCAATTCTATCTATGAATTAATTTAAGCAAGGGATAGTAAGACAGGTAGTAGATTGGGAAGAGAGGAATCCTGGTCAAAACCTTTAAAAAGGGATTTAATCAGAAGATTTATATCACATAATCTCTGTCTTATACTAGCTATTTTGTCATTGTATTGCTGTTTTGTACAATTATATCCGGTGCTACTGCAAGGAAAGTCTTCTTAATTATATTTTGTTTTCTTGTATTTAAACTATTTAATGTAACTTTTTCTTAATAAATGTATACTTAATTTTGTTATTTTAAATTTTTAATTATATTTTAATTTTCAATTAGAATCAAAGTATATTTAAGTAGTGTGATTAATAGAACTATTTGTTCAATGTTATTCCGATTCGCTTAAAAAAATAACATTTTTATTTTTACGATCATTTCAATATTGCTAATGATAATTATACTGTTTACTTAGTTCTATAAAAATTTGTCCTTTTTCTACATTTTGTTTAATTTTAGTGTAGTATTTTTCTCTCTCTCTTTAAGCCTACTTTTTAAAAATATTACATATTTCATATTTTTAAGCTTCATCTAGGATTAGAAAGAATCCCACAGTCATTTTTGTAGAAAGTGGTGGCGGGGGAGGAGGAGCTCTACTTAGATCAGGGATGACACGCGATACAATTACTTGAACACGTCTCCGATCAAAATGGTTAGCATTTTAGTTCAAAATAACAAAGTTCACTATGAAGTATTACGAATAAACTCAAGGGATCAGTCGCGTTTTTACAGACATATGCCAACATTTCAAAGAATTGAATGTAAACTCTTTGTCCTTTTGTCCTTTTTCTACATTTTATGTTTAACTCTATTGTAAGATTTCTCTTTCTCTCTAAGCCTATTTCTTAAAAATATTACGTTTCATTTTCATGCTTCAACTAGGATTAGAATTAATCCCGCATTCATTTTAGTAGAAAGAGGTGGCGCGGGGGAGTTAGCCCACTTAGATTGAAGCTAGGAACTTTACTTTTATTTGCCTATTGGTGGGGAAACAAACAAAGGACGTTGAAGAGTGGCGGGGAGAAACGTCCCTACTTTCCTTTTTAGGGGTGTGTATGTCCGACTGAACGCGAAAAAGCCGAATGAGCGTTACATTCTCGAGCGTGACGTTCAGTCAAATTCACTCTCTAGCAAAACGTGCCAATAGAAGTTATCACTTCAAAAAAGAGGTATTTCAAAACCTAGGAGAACTAGCCACTGAGTATTTCAAATGAGGAAAAATTAAAATCGATTCGCAGACGTAAATTCAAAAATACGACATGAGTTCAATTTGAGAGAAATTATGGCTTTGACTGAGATCGGTAATGAAAAAAGTTCTGATGCATAAATTTTATTTATGACAAGCTGTCAAATATATTCCCCTGATCTGTATTCAAGATATGAATTGAAAATAAAAGATTTAACTGCCCTTCTTATGGCTTTTTATTTTATGTTGGCGTGGTTTGTTAAACCCTTAATTGCCTATTGAAATTTACGCGATTTACTCCTCATTGTCACTGTTTTTCCCATATGCGCAAGTATGCGGGCTTTAGAGGTAAAAATAAAAGTCATAAATAAGCAAATTTTTCTCTGTAATAAGTAAATTTTCAGCAAATAATGTCAAAGTCATTTTATTGCATTCGAAAGCCTTCAGAATAGTTTTACTGTTAACAGCGAAAAGAAAAGGATAATATTTCGAAAAGACGTATATATACGTCCGGGCAATCTAATGTATGGGTTGAGTGAGATATATATATATGTCGGTGACAATTAAGGAGAAACCATCGAACAAATCATAAAGTATCTTACAATATATGTCTCTTACACCACGGCCTATCTTTCCGCTGTGATAATGAGATCTAACCGATTATGACTTAAGTACATCCGCATTTCGATGTCAAAGGTTGCCAATTTTAGTGAAGGTAGTTTTACCGTAGTTGATATGTCATGAGACACAATGACTCATAGAAATTTCAGAAACTGCAGTATTTTCGAGACAAAGGTAACTCATTCATTCAGACTCAACTGTTTGCTTATGTAATTTCAGCTTACACTTTTCGTCGTATCCATCTACATTATATAACGACCACTTACTTTCGCATAATATCGGATAATTGCTTAAAAATAACATGGTACTTATCCTTCTTGACTGTTATTTCTTAATCATTTTTTTTATATTTTTTTGTTTTGCTGAATGAATTTTTATGGCAAGCCAGATTTTTTTTTAATAAATCGGTATTAAAAAAAGAACTGACTGCTATAAAGATAAAAACAGTATCACACATAGTAGATTAGAATTCACTTTGTATGCAAGGTTTTTTTTATTGGTATAAATTTTAAATAAATGTTTGTAATGTTATTATATATATTATTTCTTTCTCTTCACTGAAAATTTTTAATTTTCTTTTCCTGAAAAATTGTAATTTTTTTTCTTTTTGTGAAAATACATTAGAATTAGAATAGAGGGTAACATCACGAGATTTCTTAACATAACTATTGAAATAATTATCAGCTTCCAGATGACTTTTGATTCCTTTAAACTATTTTTAGAGTACCAACGACTAAAAGAAGTTCTGAAGAGCGGGGTTCTAAAAATCACGGATTTAGATTAAAAAATAAGATCTTCGTTTTCTTGTAATTCAGCTTTCACCCCAAGCATAATTTTTTGAATGCGTACTTAACACGCAAACATTTCACTAACCAAGATCCGTATATTTTCAATAAAGCCGACGAATCCCGAGCTTTTTGTTGAAGAGACGGAATGTCGAACGATTCCAATATGATATATTCAGGTGAAAGAAGCATCCGTTCTTAAAAGCAATTCAAGCATATTAAATTTTCAGAATGCAACTTAGGACACGAAAACACACATTTTTAATAGAATATGACATATATGTGTTGTTGAACTTCTGCACTTAAAAATTATAATTTGTTTGAAGGGATTGCTATTTCTACTCTTAGTATCAAAGATTTTCAAAGCACATTATACCAAGAATATATATATATATATGTGTGTGTGTGTGTGTGTATCAAAATGAGCAGAAAATTTATTTATTGCTTTTAGAGGAATATTTTCTGGTTGGAGTTACCAAAGTATATCTACCATAATAAAATCATTATCGTGTGAAAAAATCGTCAATGTTGCCATGCACTCTGCGTATTATTGCTGATATTTTTCATTTTATATCTTTTTATTAAAAGAGCTAAAAGTAAATAGAAACACTTTTAAGTAAACAAAAAATTAATAATTTTTGTTTTCGTGTTTCATCCATTTTGCTAGCACAATAACATGTAAAGTGTTAATTAAATAATCCTTCTAAGCTCTTGTCCTAGATTTTAAGCTTACAGAACAAAAATTTGAATGCTAAACGGAAAACCGTATGATTTTCAAAGGGTAATTTTGATTATTTGAAAATTTACTCATTTAAAATTCTTTCTCAAAAAATCAATCTTTGATAAATAAGTCATTCCGTAAGGCTTGCACTAGCTAAATTCGTCACGCGACAGTTTGTATAAATTTCTCACAAGTTTCTACTCGTTATGAACATCAACAACTACGAGGGACATTTCGCAAGTAAGTTTCATCATTTTTTTGCATATAAAAATTTTATTGCAAAAAAAAAAAAGTTGCATCAGGACATTATGAATTGCACTTCGAACTATTTTTCAATAGTATCACAATTGAACATTGAGACATTTTATCATCCTATGCTAAAGAAACCACTTTGTTAAAATTCGAATAAACAGCCCTGAAATGCATATAATAGTTGCCCATCCTGATCCATCTCAACACTGTTTTGTAAGGATAATTTTTTCCCTGGTAAATTTGGGTGCTTCCACGACATTCAAGTACACCGTGTCATGAATTCCAGCAATGTTGTTTTCATCTGTGGATCCAGAGACTACCATTTCGACTTTTATCCTACAGGCTTTGCTTTCCTTCTCTGAACATGCGACAACAGCGATCAACCATTTGACGAAACATGGCTGCCTCACAATATACAGGGTGATTCGATACCAGACCACAAACTTACAAGGTGTGTAGGGACGACACGGAATTACAAAGGAATGCAGAGTTGCAGATGCCGTAGTTGAGAGCAGAGCAAAAAAGCAAAAAAAAAAAAAAAAAAAAAGAAAAAAAAAAAAAAATTATTAAATTATTATTAAAGAAAATCGTCGCGCCGCTATCAGACTCGCAATAGTAGATTTCAAACAATTTAAATGTCCACTTCTGATAGATCAAAGACCCACTTCCATCTTTTCTAATTTTTTAAAATTGATTGTAACTTGACCTCTATATAACGTAGAAACAAAACAAAGTATGTTTTGTAAACCAAAAGATCCGTCTATTGAATGAAATAAAAAACACAAATATCTTTCTTGACCGAATTTGTTCATTTTCAAGGTGTTCGGATACCTTAACATACTTTTATATATGATAATAAAATATTTTAGTTAGTCAAACAAATCATGAGTTTTAAAATAATTTGTAAACTTAATAATCGGAATATAGTATGTATAAAAAGAGACAAAACTCTTGAAAATGTAAATAGATTGACATCAACTTAATTAAAAGTTTTAAACAAGATAGAATTGAGATTATTTAGAATTATACTACGTTTTATAAGATTGTTAAAATAGTGTTAATTGATGTTATGTTGCTCAGTGTAATTTGTTCATTTTTTCACTTTAACATAAAAGACCTGCCGTGCGATACTAACTAAAAAAAAAGGCAGTTCAATTAAAAATATTTTTATAAGGAAAAAAAAAGCACAGCTTTACATTTATTCGAAAAACCAAACTGTACGTGATTAGAAAAATAAAATTCACTATTTTAATTTATATTACAGAATTTATTGTCCCAAGGGCATTCCTAATAGACTATTAAATTACTATTTTTTTTATTATGAATTGAAATTTCCAATTTGTATACTCTTATTCTATTCAATTCTTTTGTGAAGTTCCTTTATTTTATTTTATTATTAAACAGCTTTTTCAATATTTCTTCTAAATCGCGCAAAAAATTTCATATAAAATAAGAATATTTTATTAAATTCATTGATTTATAGTAAATAATTTTAATGAGAGTTAAAATTGGATGTGCATTTTGCTTTTCCAAAAATACAATTGTCTGCAAAAAAAAAGTTACAAATAAATAAATAAAGAAGAAGAATGAAGTTATATATATATATAAAAATAACATTCACAAATGAGTTCACAAAATTTCAGTAAATCATTTTTATGCAAAATTTAATTTAGTTTATTTAAAAAGAAGCATGTAACGGAAGGAGGAGGGAGGGGGGAGATTTCGAAAAAAATAAAAATACTTACTTTTGTCGTAATGAGAGTTCTATCGTGATTGTGCTTATTTTTATCATTTTTTTTTTTAATATAATTCAGGTATAGCAATTATTTTTCTCGGTCTTTCATGAAAATACTCTTTTGTTGAAAACTGTCATTTTCATTTTTGCTTAAATGCTATTAAAATTTATACCATTAACTCAATATAATATTATCATCTACTTGAAAGCATTAAAAAATAAAAGTATTCATCTCCTAATTATTTACGAATTACGGAAAAGTAGTATTGTATTCTAGTAATCAAATCTCATTGCAATTAATTATTTAAAAGAATTCTCTCTCTCTCTCTCTCAGAATAAATCTTTTTTTAAAAAAGAAATTACACTTCTTTTTCCTGAAATTTTAAGGAATTTTTTTTCATTAAAGTAATTGTTGGAATTCTGACTTCTATAGAATTAATTTTGTGTTGTAATAATTTCAGAAAAAAATTATTTCATAGATAGATCATTTTTGTTTCTTTTCTAAGATATTCTGGAGTCTTTTCTTTGTTGAACCTAAATTTTAGTGTTTCGATCTTTGACAATGCTCCTTGGTCCTGCACTTATTTTTTATAAAAGTAATACCTAATTTTTCCTCATCTCATTTACATTCTAGAAAAAATATAAAATCATAGATAAAAATTCATTTTTAATCATTCACTTCAATAGTACTTTTAAGCACCCCTAGAATCATGTTAGTATAAAATACATCTTATTTATCCATTACCAAAAGAACACTTCAAGAAAAATGATGTGAGCGTGTTATCCTAGTGGTTATGGTCCCGAAGTCGTTGCTAGCGTGTCGCGGGTTCGAGCCCTGGTGCCATTGACGACTTTCGTTAAACGGAATGTACTTTGAATCTGTCGAGCTCCTCCGGTTTGCGTGGTGTTGAAGTTTGGAGAGGCGTAGCCAGCTTTAATGTCGTCTTTGTCACTTCACCGAGAGAGAATCAAAGTTTCTGGTTCCGTCGCCAAATAGCCTTCCAATTGCTTTATAGTGCGTGCGATATTATTGTAAATCTCTCTCAGAATTCATACTAAATAGCTCTCACTATCATTTACAGATAAAGTTAATAGTTCTGAGCTCTTAAAATTAATTTTTTTTTTTTGTGAGATATGATATTAATCCTTTCCAAGTTCATTAAAATTTCGGATTATTGATTAAAAAAGTGCCCATTTCTTATGCTTATTTTCATATGTGTACATATATTTTGAAAAATAATAGCCCTATATGCATACAAATTTTCCTAAAAATTAATGTTAAAAAATCTATTTAAGTTTATGAGTAATTTACCTGTAAAGTTGACTTTAGGTATGGCAGAAATCATTAGACTTTGGTGTCCATTCACACTAATTATAAATGTAAAGCTTAGAATATCTAACTTTTGTTTTGAATTCTTCTTTTTCATATCTTATTTTATTTACATAAGTTATTACGAAATTATTAATCAAAATTTCATCGTATATGATAAATTCGAAAACATTGTATTTCAAATAACCCAGCATCTGGACAGTAGAATCTTGTTTTTCTTCTTCCCTTTGCTACCTCTCTTTGAACAGCAAATAATACACTGTCGTGTAGCATCAATTTTCTTCTCTGTTGGAGGAATTTAGTCGACAAAGTATAGTGACGGGTCTATAAGCGCTCCTTCAAATAATTCTCTTGGAAAATCTTTGGGTTATTAATTCGCATTATTCACAACCAACCCTTCGGAAGAAGAGAATCGTGATATTCAAATTAACTTACTACATAGTGTCAAAGTTTTCTAGCTTGAATAGAGAGTTGGAGAGGAGATATACTCGAATCAGGTGATATTGCTACTGAAGGCTATTTGAATTATTGTGATTAAGAAACCATTTGGAGGAAGCGTTGCTCACGAGTGACGATTGCTCACTGAGATTGAATTGATATTTGATGATAAATTAGATCCTTTATTAAGGTAAGGATCAAGTTTGATAGTCTCCTAATCGTTCACGTTTTACCGTCGTTGTTCCACTTTTGCAGTTAGCATTGAGACATTCTCTTACTATTATTACTGAAATTCTGTCTTGTCATTGTGTGATAAACAAATATATTAATTGGATCATGGCGAGTGTTTCTTCCCTACCTCCAAAATATCTAGGTGCCCAAGAGAGAGCTCGGAGTCTCTCACAGTGTCTTTCAGACAAGTGTGAAGGGATTCCTCCTTCTCCTGAGAAGAAGGACATCCTCTTTTTCTAGAAAATTCCACCGGATGGTACTTTTCAATTATTCGAAACCATAAAAAGCGCATGTGAAATAAACCAGGAAAGATTGATTGCGCAGTGCCCGAGCTACGCTCGAGAGGAGCCAGGATGGTAGGTTTTGCCTAAAAGATGGAAAGGAAAGGGTTTAAGCTTCTGCTGTAAATCATTTCAATATTCATAGTAAGTTCACTGTGTATATTTACCAGAGCGCTATTAAAATCGTATTATTTCCAGAAAAGACTTTTCCGATTGGTCCAGATCTTCATTTACATTGCTGTTTCCTACATTTGCAAAAAAAACATTGAATTTGTTGCATTGCAAATTAACACGTGTGTATAAGTTGCCTCTTGTTGAAGATAGATCAGCTACACTTATTAAAAAGCTCCGGAATAAATGGAAATTTATTCCAAAAAAATCTGCTTGTTAATTTAATGATTTTTTCTTACATTTAAAATACGTTAAGGTACATACAAATACTTTAAAAACCATTTTAATACTACATTCTCATAAGTGAAATTTTTAATGGTGTTTGGAGATGTATTATTCTAAGATCTTTCAAGTACACTGACGAAAAAAAAAATAGCAAGATCAAGAAAGACTAGTGTTAGATAAACGAAATTTGGAAGGTAGGTTTATACATCTGAAAGATGACATCGATTCAAGTCTAGCGCCACTTAGAACTTGCAAATTATGGTTGTTTAAATGAGTGCTGTAAGTATCGTGAGTGTTATTTGTCTGTGAAATTTGAGGTATTGAGTTCAATTTAGACAAGAATGCCTTTAAGAAGACCAAGAAGTCACCGAGTTTAAACGAGGTAGTGTAATAGGGCTACGAGAAGATGGATTTTTTCCCCACGATATTGCAGAAACACTTGGCTGAATGTATCCACTGTGGATGATAGTTGGAAGAAGTGGTCGAGGGATGGTTGGTTTCCACTCTGGTTTTCAGGCGGCCACGTGGAACTACTAAAAGAGCAGACCGCCGTATTTAGCGTATGATTATAGCGCATCGTACTGCGTCTGTGGCAGAAATTTGAGCTGCATTTGGTTGCATTTAGAAACCGGTTACTTCAAGAACAGCTCCGAGCCAATGGTCTTGTAACGAGTATTCCACTGACTCCATGCCATTGCCGTTTGCTATGCCAGTGGTGTCAAGCCAGATCTCGTATTAGATGTATTTTGTTTTCTAATAAAAGTAGGTTCTTTCTTGGGAACACTTCCAACCAAACCGTATTCTACCTATACACACTGGACCTACACCTAGAGTCATGGTCTGGGGAGCAATTTCCTATGACCGGAGGAACACTTTTGTAGTTATCCTAAAGACACTGACTGTAAAATTGTACATCAGTAATGTAATTCAACCAATAGTACTGCCATTCATGAACAGCATTCAAGGGGGAGTTTTCCAACAGAATAAAACTCGCCTCCCCATCACTTTAATAATACAACGTGCTCTACAGAGTGTTAAGAGGTTACCTTGGCCTGCGAGTGAGCGAGACCAGTCTTCCATTGAGTACATACGGTACTTCATTAGACAATAACCCCAGAATCATCTACAGACAGCACTGACCGTTCTAGTATTGACGCAAAAGATATAAAAAACATTGAACTTTTTTCCACAAAGTGACATTCGGTACCTGTTTGACATAATGCATTCAAAGCTCCGGAGGTTACACCGACTATTAATGTATCAGCATTTCATATTTGAAATGCTTTTCCTTGGGCTTAAATTAACCTGTTACCTTAAAAATTTAATCAATTAAATATGTTAACAAGACAATTTCATTATCCAAATTCCATTAGTTTACAGTAATTTTTCTTGGTGTTGGATTATTTTTCCTTCAGTGTATTTATTTCTAAATTGTTTAAGAAATGCCTCTAGGCATCGTTATTTTTATGTGTTAAAAAATGACTCTCTCTCACAAGATATTTTTTATGAAACGAATACTTCTTTTAAGTGTTCGGATACTTTCCACTTCCTCTCCACGTTAAGTAGACGGGCAATAAAATAAATTCGTACATAGATAAAAACATCCATTTTAAACGACTTTCACTTTCTTTGAAAGAGGCGTTTGGAGCACACACACAGTTATCGTCTGAAAAGCGATTTACTGGGACATGGCATCTCGTTTGTCTCGAGAGGAGAAAATGAAATGTAACACTCGAAATAAGCTTGCTGAACAACACACGAAAATTGATGGAGGAGGGGAGATATGTTACACTTGTAAGAAAAGTTTCGAGTCAAAGTTGTAGTTCGGATAATATGTTAAATAATAATATTACTTATTTGGAACATAATCCATCAGTATTAAGTTTTTAATAAAGGACAATTATATTTGTAACTTTTAATTATTATTATTATTATTATTTTGCTTTTTTTAGCAAAAAAGCTTATAAAATTTTAATATTCATACGAGTGTGTGTTTTCAGTATGAAAGTTGTACGATGTTATAGACTTTGTAGTTGATTCTTGTCGATATTGTGTTAGATGAGGAATCAGTCATCGTTGAATGACACACACAACAGACATAGACTTTGTGAGTGACTTACCCCTGAAGTTACTCCCTTACCATCTTGCCTGCCTAAGGGTTTAAGAGGAATAAAAGCAGAACCAGAAACTTCCATTATAACAATTATTTATTTTACTCAAACGCACTAATCAACAGCAGTTTAATCTCTAAGGGAATGTCAAAGGCGTGACAGAGAGAAAGCAATAAATATTGAACAAACAAGCTTAACTAATTTAGCTCAAAATGTCTTGAAATATTATCACTTATTTAATTATTTTTCACTTCATCAGTTTGAGTATTAAGTTAATCTCAGTTAATCATTTTTTAAAGATGGTTATTGTTCACTTGATGACATATCTCTTGATGACAAAGAATATCTTAAAGCAGTGCTTCTCAAACTTTCAGTACTGGCGACTCAATTTTCAATCATAATTTTTATCACGCCCCCCTTATAGAATAATAACATATTGTGTGTGTGAATGTAATACTATATATAACGCACTTTGACTCTACAACTTCAATACGATCTTAATTATAAACCGTACATCTTCACAAGATAAGTGTTAAATTTTGTATGTTACTTTTAAGTAATATATCTTTTAATTAAATTATTTTTAAGTAATAGGATAGTTATTATGCTATTTTTATTTCTCTAATTTTTAAATTAGAACAGATTGCAAAATGATATTTAATTAAAGATTTATTCCCTTCATCATTCATTTCTAAAGGTAAAAATATCATTAGAAAAATAGTCTAGTCTATGTTGCTCTCTATCATATTCATCACATCTGGCAAAAATTCTGGCGAACGTTTGCATGAGTCTGGGCAACCTATCGGAAGTCTGCGCAAAACATGTAAAAAAGCTGTACCTGGTACAATTCCATTCAGTTCTGGTCGAGTCGATACTTCTATAGCTACTGAATCTGTCATGAATGTACATTTTATAATTTACGCGTTAGTTGTAAATCACGGTGTTAAGTATTTACGGCAGTTGTTTAAAACAAAATCATAGATATATTTTCAAGTCACAGAGAACATTCGATGATAATAAAGTATCAACAATTACACAGAATAGCATGGTTCCGAAAATTAAATCAAGGATATATTCTAATTAATACCTAAATTTTGGATTTACTATTACTGAAAAACCCTGGGTAAAACTTACATGTGTACATACTATGTGTTAAAACTTACAAATCTGAAGAACAACATGCGGAAGTTGTTTTTAAAACCATAGTAATTCATTTAGTCATGTTGGCATGGAATTTTAAAAAGTATTTTCTTGCTGAGGACAACTTGATAGTAAGTTACGAGTGGGTTAGGGATTCACTTCAAAATACTTCAGAAGGGCTCTCAACTGCCGAAGGAGAAATCTCCATAGATTTCACATCCAGTGGTATAGTTAAAAGGCAATTTTGAAATAAATAGCTCTTTGAATTTTGGGCAGAGGTGGATGATGAATTTTCTGCACTGAAAACAAAAGCATTTCGTATACACTATTACCATTTTCAACATCCTACCTTTGTGAAACCGGATTTTCTGCTGTGGCTGTTTTGAAGACAAAATATAGATCTCAGCTAAATATAGAAAAACAACTCAGAGTGTCAATTTCTAATATTAAGCTTTCCTTTGAAAACCTTTGCTCTGCAAGACAAGCCCATGGAAGTCACTAACAAATATTAAACTTGTTCTTATACTGGCTGAAGTACCCACTCATCACACGAGTTTATTTTTTTTAAAAAAATAATATATTGTTCTTGATATAATAGCTGAATTGTAAGGAGAGTAAAATCAAATGCATGACGATATATACAAAATTGTAAAATGATTTTTTGAAATGAATGTTGATATTATAAATAGTTTTGAACAAACTGTAATTTTAAACCTCACAGAATTAGCATTTAGAATTAATGTTAAATAATGAAAAATAATGTAAAATTCCAATAAAGAATAATTGAGTTATTTTTAATATTTAAAGTGAGAAAACTTCAAAATGTTTTAGTCCGGGATCAAGTGTGCACTCGATACTAACGTTAATGTTCCCGCGGAGTGATTCACCCCTATCCATTTTTTTATAATTATTTTTACTAAATACAATAAAAATCACAATTTCAGTGAATAATTTAACTAAGAGAAAATATACTTACCTATTACAAGGACTTTCAATTCGTCTTCGAAAATTTGAAAAGAAATCCATTAAAACTGAACTAAATTGTTTTAAATGTGCGTGACTTTAATAAAGGAAACAAATCACAGACACTTTCCGCTAACATTTAATTCAGTGTATTCAATATAAAAATATAGATATTAGTTCTAAAGAAGAATTGTGTTCAACGTTTTTCATTATGCTTTATATGTTTCAGAATACTCATAAAAATAAATCTGGGCCAAATAATTCTTCAAAGTGCTCAATATGCTTATCTATATATCGTAAGACACTTTCACTTGGAAAAAGGCGAAACAGAAATATATTATTTACAACTTCCCTAAAAAAGGGATGGAGAAAACCATACCAGTAAGCTCGAAGGTCAGCTTAAGTAATATTTTAGGTTAAAAGAAACGTAATATAGAAAAATCTCTCATCGTAGTATTAGAGCAAAGCAAACAAAATATTTTTTAATTTGGTTATAGGATTAAAGATAGCTAATGAGCGTTTGAAGAAGAATCTTTTATTTTTGATGACGTAATTTTGCCAGATATATATAGATCATATCAGTGTAAATCTGTATTTTTTTATTATGTCAGAAAGTATTTTGTTATGCTTAATTCCAGTAAATTAATTTTTTTTAACCTTTTATTTTCGATATGCTCGCACCCCCTAGGGGGCGCGCCACACAGTTTGAGAAACACTGTCTTAAAGCGATGATTATATTTATACGGGTTCTATTAAAAAATTAACACAAGTTGTGGCTACTCATAGTTAGCGTTGGTGTAAGGAACAATCGAAGGAAAAGACATATTGAAAAAAAATAATTTTTATTAATATGGTTGCAAATTGCTAAAGGGAACGAGTTAGCTTTATATAGTAATAATAATGATAAATTATTTGAATACCTAAAACTCAATCTCAAAACTTATAATGATCTTTAAATTGATAATAAAGCTAATAGCCTTATGCCAAGACGCGTTGATATTCCGCAATGTAGGTTTCACAGATATAATTCAGACTAAAACTATTAATATTTGACCACTAACTTCTTCCACGAACTCACTTTACTCAATTTTAAATAGTAAACAAGGAAATTCATATTTTCATGCCTCACGATTCCTTTACAGGAAGATGTTCTCAAAAATCAAACAATTCAATAAAACGACTTTCCCTTGAGGATTAGTTGAAATACGCGATGAGAACCCGTTACAAAGTATATATTTTGTCTAGTTTATTAACATTTATATACACTCATGGACAAAAAAAGTAGCTCACAGAGAAGGAGTCCTGAAAACGAAACGAAATTTTACATACGTAATGACTACTCTGATATAAGTAAATGATAAGAAAATCAAAGAAAAAGAATCATTTATTTCAGAGAAAAAAGCAAAAGAACGGAGAATTTAATACCCTGTTGAATCCCCTCTAGCACGAATTCACGATACGATACGATCGGGCATTGTGGCATACAAGTTCTGTATGATGTCTTGAGACATTTCGTTCCATATTTGCTGAAAATATGTTTTCCTTTTATCACAGTAATAAGAACAACCTACGTTGAGTTTATTACTTAAAATAAAACAATTTTTAAGTGTCTTCAAAGCTCGTAAATAGTATTATAATAATTTCATAGTACAAGGTGCGGGCTACATGGGGTTCACAACCTCATTTCTGAACCAAGAATTTATAAATCCTTAAAATTAACACTGAAAAACCAAATTACTTTTTTGCCACCCTAATATATACAGGGTTTTATCGAATTCGATCGATAAATTCTGAAGGGTGATAGTAGATTGCATGAGAAGGACAAATCAACATGGAACACGGTGTCACAAGCCACATTTAGTCGGTAAAAATCGTGATAAAACGAGTAGCAGCCGTCAATAGGATGATGAGCCAGATGAGGGGAGATGCCAAATGATTGCGGAGATTTGAAGCACCATGATAGGATTGAAGAGACCTTCAAGTAATGCAAATTTCCCACTTCTTCTGGAGTTGCTGCAGAAAGTACCCTTAGCAGAACGTGTGGTTCATGAATGATGATACACTAGCACAGTTTTTGATTACAGTGTGTAACCACTTACATGCTACATATCACGGGAAGTGGATTGAACGCAGTGGGCCGGTTGCTTGGCCTCCACGCTTCCTGAACCTCAATCTTTTGGATTTCTTCTGGGGGCCACCTGAAATCTCTTGCGTTTGAAACGACGATGGCTACAGTGGACGTTACCACTGAATGGATCATCGTCGCTTCAGCTGTCACCGTCAGCACACCCAATTCGTTTGAACACACCCGACAATCCTTCAACTTTTGGTGTCAGCTGTCCTATGGCCTAAGTGACCGCAACTTCGAAAAACTCCTGCTTTAACTACTTGTCATTTCATTTTTATCTGCGATGCATTGCTTGCATTGTAAACATACCTTACGTCTAATAAATGTATTTCTTACCTGTTATTGCTACTTTTCTTTCCACTCGACATCACACCCTTCATTACTGTTTTTCGAATTACTCAGACTAAACGTGGCTTACGATCCCATGTTTTATGGCAATTTGTCGTCCCCAGGCCGCCTACTATCATCCCTCAAAATTTGTCTGTCGAAGTCAGCAACATCCTGTAAAAAGACACACCCCGTTTTAGTTGCTATGTATTACTGCTATTATGATTGCACATTTGTAGTGTCCGAATACTGTTTGGCGGTAGATTCTTCAGTAGTTGTCGACGTTCCCACACCTGCGGGGGTGAGGGGTTACTGTGTTTTGGAGGGAGAAGGTTTTTTGACTTTAAGCTAGAGGTGGTTAGAAAAGAGAAAAGTCTCTTGTGTTTTATAAGCGCCAAGTGCTGAACTGTTTTTGGGATGAAGGAAATTGAATTTCTTCGGTGAGAACCGATGCACGACGCATGCGGTTTGCTGCACCAAGAATAGAGTTTCTTGGGAGTGTTTGAAAATGGCGGACAGGGCTTATGTGATTGTAGTGATAATCAAGCCAATTGTGTTTAGTCAAGATAATTGTGTTTGAATTGATTATATGGAAAAGAAAGGTAGAAAGTAATTAAGAAGTTATCACAGCATTACTACTATACTGATTATTTTACTATTATGATTGAATTGTGCAGGGTTAAAAATGTCTTAAATTTTGTGGTTGAATGATCTAAAATTTAAATTTGTAAGATTTTGAAATATTTACGCAAGTTTCAAGAAACACCTAAAACAAGTCAATCAGCATTTACTACTAACGTTTCTACAACAATTCTTAAATATATCATTGCTCTCTTGCTACTTTGAATGTGAAAGCCACAGATAGAGACATTTTAGTTTCTAAGACCTATCTGCATATTGAATCCATTTGAATAGTAAATAAAAAGTTGTGTATGACTTAATAAAAATTCTGCGAAAATATCTCAAACAGCTCAATTCGATGAGAAAACTACCAGTATTGTATCCAGAACAAAAGAGGTAAAAAATGCAAGGAGAGGTATTTAAGCAAAGCGATTTTCCTCAAAAAAGTATTCTTAAAAGTAACCAAAAAATTAAATTATAAAAAAAGAAAATGGCTACTTTTCGTGAAAACTGTTTTTAATTTTGATAATTTGATTTTGCGGGCAGATCTAGTAAAAGTGTAAAACTTCATTGAACTTGAAAGTTGGCGTAATTCAAACCACAGTGGTGGGGAGAAAGGGGAGGGGATTCTGGGGTTTCAACCCTCCATAGACCAATAGAGTTTTAACTTTACACCTCTGCACCTCCATCTGTTTTTATTAAATATCCCACACCCTTAATTACCAATATGGCTAATGAGGCACATGCAAGCTAATTGGAATATGCATTTATAGCCTGATAGTGAATGACTCAGAGATTAGTTAAAATTGTCCAGTGAATTTTGCACATACAGGGAGATTCGCTACCAGACCGACAAACTTGCAGGGTGTGTAGGGTTACAGAGATGTTTCAGAATATTAAATATGAATGCAGGGTCATGAAAAAATGCCTTACTTGTGATCTATAGTGCAAAGAAACAAAAAAAAGCAGAAACAGCAGCACATTAATAATTAATAAGACAGAAAACATTTTATTGAAAAGTTATTTTAAACAGGTGCTCAAAATTACAACCAGAAATCATCAGGCAGGCTTGAGAGTGAGGTTACATGGAATTCCTTACGTTCTGGAAGATACCTTGCACGTAACATATCATCGGCAGCTACAGATATTCGAGCAATACGGTCTTCTACTAAAGAAACGTGTGTCTTGTACCGCAAACTCTTTATGCGACCCCATAAGAAGTCCACACACTTTCGAATACCTGTTGTAGAACGACTTTTCAATAAAATGTTTTCTGTGCCATTAATGTGTTGCTTTTTTTCAACTTGTTCGCACCCTAGCTCGCAACTACGTCATTAGCGACTCTGCATTCTCATGTGATTCAGAGTCGTCTCTGTACTCTCTGTAAGTTTGTCGATCTGGTAGTGAATCACTCAGTATATTCAAACTCCATTGACATTCACAATTCATTTAGAAGTTCAAGTATGTGACTACCCAAAATTCGCCGTTTTGGTGAAAGTTTTCGAAACTTCTTTTATGCTTTTATTTTTTAGCCCATACATTTAAGATTCCAAAACCACTCTATTTTTGTTTCTATGATATTTAGAAGCAAAATTATAGCATAATTAGTAAACCGGAAATGGAGTTTACAAAATCGGAAGCAGATCCTTACACAAAATATTTTTAAGATACTCAATTGAAATTTCTAGAACATGTTTTATTTTGTTTTATCTGTGTTATGAATCAAAATATAATCTCTGTATATATATTTATGTACTTTATTGCTTTTTTTATAAAAAAAAAAAAAAGCTTTAGTATTATGAAAAATCGTATTTTTGCACAAAATTTGTCATATTTAAAAAACTTTCAAAAGTATTACAAATATTTTAATTTCTAATACGTATAAAGATGTTATTCACCTATTGTATAAATATTATTTGAATCCATTTATTAAAATTTTGCGTAACTGCAATTTTTCATCAAAATTTCACTAAAAACGACAATTGTTATAGTCCATAAAACTCTCCAGAAAACAGCAAAAAATGTTGTTAAAAATGAAGCTAAAGAGATCTTAAACTATAAATATTTTGAGTTTAAAAAATATACGATTTGTAGAATTTTTTTTATACAGTATTAAAATCTTTAAAAGCATTTTCTGAGGAACTCTGCTTTTCAATTTTTGTTTCACGGTAAAGTTCACTACAGGATTTCTTGTTAAGATATTGAATTGAAGTTTTCAGAAAAATTTTATTTAGTTTTATCTCCAGTATAATCTATGTGCATATATTTATGTATTTTATTTCATTTTTTGTAAGAAAATAACATTAGTTTTTTGTAAAAAATTGAGTTCTTGCATAAAAAATGACATATTTTAAAATCTTTCAAACGTATTTCAAATCTGATAGCTATAAGGACAGATAATGATGTTATTTATGTATTGTATAAACACTCTCTATTAGAATATATTAATTATAATTTCCAATAGAAGGCTTAACGTAACTGCAATTTTTCATTAAAATTTGACTCAAAATTCCTAATATATCGAAAATTATTCTAATTTTGAGGAAATTGTACTTGAATTCCTAGTTTTATGCCCCATTTCAAATAAAAAAAATGTTTATTTAGTTTTAAATTTATACATTTCTAAAAAAGTGCTCCGAAGGTAGCCACATACTTAATAAGTTCCTTATCGTAAATAAAATATATTTTAAGGCATGCTAGCTGTGGATAAATTTCATCACACAACTGTTTTGGTTAAATTAAGGAAAAATTAATTCTCATTCCAATTGTTTCAATTTTACAAACAGTTGTAGCTATCGGTCTCTTCAATATAACTATATAAACTTTCAAAAAAATCGGATTTTATTTCGATATTTTTTTTACAATAAAACCAATGCTGTGAAAATGATTAAAGTAAAGCTAATGGTTGTAGAACTTGAGACTGTAAAACAACAGTTAAAAGTTTAGTCAAATTATATGAAGTAATTCTTAGAATTATTCATGATGTAAACTTTCAAAACAATTCCATCTCTCTCTCTCTCAAGTTTGTAAGTATTATCGATCTCTAGTTACTACTTAAAAATTTTACTCTAGCTGAATATTTAAGTTACTAAAAACCTTATATTAAAAATTCATTTAACTAAAATGCAATTCGTATATGCTGTTTGGAAACGTTAATTTCTGTTTTTTTCTTTTGGGTTTAAAAATTAATCATGAGCACTCTCACTGGAAATGGCGAGCAAGCCACGATCTGTAGTCATTTAATCTCTTTATTATCACAATATACCATTTAAGATGATAGTTTATCACATCATGAGATATTTATCATCAATTTGACTATTAATATCGTCTATATTTGCAAGCCATTTATTCAAGTTATATCAATTCTTAATTTAAACCTCTAAGCACGACAGTTAGAGGTCTGGTTATCAATTTATCGTATTTAAGAGACTTTTGGGAGACGTTTTATCATGTGGAAGTTTTAAAACAACTCACTCTACTTAGTCCAAAGACGTGCGTTCACATCAATTTTATAGGTAATTAAAATTTAAATATTTATTACCTTTACACATTTCGCCTCTATTTACACTTTAAAGAATGAAAGATGTTTCCTAGACTCGTATTATATGACACATAATCTTCGTAATGCAAATGCTGAAACGGATTATATAATCATGTTAACTTAAATTTATTATTAGAAAAGGGAAAATATATATATATATCTCATCCTATGTGGTTCCGCTGAGAATTTATAAAGATATATCTGTGTGAAGTACACTGCTGGCCACCGTAAATGCAACACCCTGAAGGAAGCATGCAAATAATACGAAATTTACAACATGCATTAGCGGAGGTGAGGTATGCAAATGATTAGAATTTCAGCACAGACACACATCACGAGCGCATGTGGCTCCACCTCACAGTGCTATTTAAGGCTTGGAGATTTCGACGATTGCAAGTTCGGCAATTGTGTTTTTCTTGTGGTTTTTTCAAAAAACGATCAGTTATGTCTCGTAGAAAACAGCGATCAGCTTTTGATTAAGTATCCGAGTTCGACAGAGGAAGGATAGTGGCCTACCGAGATTCGGGATTATTTTTAGGAAAATCGGTAGTCGTGTTGGACGAAACCAAACAACTGCAATGCCGATATGTGACCATTGGATGCAGGAGGGTATGACGCACCGACGTAGTCTATCGCATCCACCTCAGTGCACCACTTCACGTGAAGACAGGCAAATTGTGCGCATAGCTGTGACGGATCTCTCTGCCATATCACGAACCATAGCACAGCACATTGAGTCTGTAACGCATCATTCAGTATCTGCGCGTACCATTCGACGCCGTTTACAGCAGAGTGATCTGTCCGCAAGACGTCCATTGCTTGGTCTACCCTTGACGCAGAACCACAGACGTCTCCGTCACCAATGGTGCGATGAAAGAAGAATGCCGTCGGCAGAATGGAATGAAGTGGTCTTTACTGACGAGTCACGCATCTGTCTGCAACACCACGATGGTCGGATTCGTGTCTTGAGACACCGTGGAGAGAGGATGCTGAACAGCTGCGTTATGTACCGCCACACTGGTCCTGCACCGGGTATTATGGTATGGGGCGGTATTGGATATCACTCTCGCACTTCTCTAGTACGTATTGCTGGTAATTTAAACAACCAGCGCTACATCTCCGAGATGTTGGAGCCAGTTGTCCTTCCTTACCTTCAGCGCTTGTCCACAGCCATATTTCAACAGGATAATGCGCGACCACACGTGACACGCATTGCTCAAAGGTTCTTCGTCAATCACCAGATTGAATTGCTTCCCTGGCCGGCTCGCTCTCCGAATCTTTCGCCGATAGAAAACATGTGGTCCATGGTTGCTCAACGATTGACCCAGATTACACCCCCAGCTGCCACACCAGATCAACTTTGTCAATGTGTGGAAGCTGCTTGGTCTGTTGTACCTCAAGAACACATCCAAAGTCTCTTTGAATCAATGCTGAGGCGTGTGGCAGCAGTGATCTCCAACAATGGAGGCTACTCTGGCTACTGATTCTGGCAGGAACCACACTTCACAGAAGTCTATAATTTAATCATTTGATAATTGGTCCACATGTTATTTACAAAATAAATTTTGTTGTGCTACCTCTTGTCTTTCTTGGAGCTGCATTTACGGTGACCAGCAGTGTACAATTTCAAACATATCTTCTTCAATGTACGAGCTTTGCACAGTTTTAATCTTTTAAAGTGCTTGTACAATATGATTTGAAAGCTGATTTTATATAAGATCGAATGATTCCAATTAAATTAAAAACGGTAATTTTATGAAGATCTTTAATGTGAGGAATTTTTAAAGAAATGAATTTAATCTCGCTGATTTTCTTAGTAATAAAAAATTCAAATTAACAGAAAAAGTACGGATAATAGTAAAAAAATCTCTGAATAATAATTGTGACAATCCTTTCTCAATCAATAATTATACAAGTAGGCTTACGGGATGAAATATGAACTGAATCCAATCTTTCGTGTTAAACTTATACCTGGATTAATTCTAAATTCGTAATATATAGCTTAATTTTATGTTTTGTTTTCAAAATTCCATGGTAAATAAATTATTAAATCAAACGATATTATAACAGGTTAATTACATGTTGAAAATTCACAAAACAAATAGATGGTAGGAAATAAATAAAAATATGAATATAACTTCCCTTAGGTGAAAGTAAGATTAAATATTATTTCATTAAATTCAAAATTAAGAGATTTTTTTTTATGTTAATATATGCTAATAAACTTTTTAGAACATTTCTCTTCGGAAACTTTGTACAATAATTTGGAGCATACTAGAGATATATCGTGGAAATTTGATTTATACATAAATAAAATAATTCGCAACAAAGTAATATTTTTGCTGAATGATAACTTTCAAGTAAAACATTTGAAAAGCTATACATCAGGTACTTTTTCAAAATAACTAGTCGTTAGTAAACGGCAAGAAATTAATGTTTATTGTTACACACTGCTCCAAGAAATTTCCTTAAAAAAGTCATATCTTGATCATTTATTTTAAAACCTTCAGACTTCTTTCCCGAAAAGGTTTTGCGAACAGTGTGCAAGAGCGAGTAGTCGAGCAATTTATCAAGAGTAATAGAGTTAAGAAATCTAGGCGAAGGTTTCGGAAATGTTTTTATGAAGCTCGGATGAAAAATTTATGACGACGCGAAACGTCGTCAACTTTCAGACAATGTCCTAACTATTTAAAATCTTTTACGCGATCTGTGATTTTCCCTAGAATCGATGGATGAAAGAAAAACTTGACGCATGCATTAGGGAAAAATTGGATGTCAGAAATATATTTTTTCACATTACTTAAGGAAATACTTTCTCTGAAAAGATATAAGGGTGAAAAATATAGTGTTTTCAAATATTTGTCACACCTCGGGAAAAAATATTTATGTCATATTAATTATCTTTCACAAATATACTCAACATGTCGTTTCATGAGATGAAATATTGGAGAATTAAGCAGTTTAAATTAACAATATCTGCTCATTACTTCTACGAAAGAACATTATATTAGGTGGTCTATTTATTAACTTTGGACTCTGAAGTAACGCACGGACTATTTGTAATGATCTTTGTAGTTCTGAATCATGGTCAAGAGACCGAGAAAAACTTCTGAACTAGCTCCCCAATATCGAAACTTACTACAAAGTGAAGTCTCATTTAATATGAATTAGCAATTCTTTGATCTCTATTGCCGTGGACTCGAGCCCTGCAACCACTGAAAACCCACCATGTAAAGGATGTGGTAGCCTATTGGCCAAGGTAACAGATTCGTGGCCAAAGTGTCATGAGTTCCAGACTAGTCGATGGATGATAAAAAAAAAAAAAAAGCTGAGGCCGCCCGTTGATATGGTGTAGAAGTTAGGAAAGGGAGTGCCAGCTCAGGTGTCGTACTTGACACTTGACCTTGGTTCAAAATTACAGATCCGTTCCCAAAAGCCCTCGAGTAGCCGAAAAGTGCGATGTCAATATTCGCTCACTCACTAATCCACCATGTGTAGTTCGAGTGTCAAACTCAAAGGCTGGCTGGGGCCAAAGAAACAAGGTTTAATTTAAGATAGGCCGCAAAGGAAATCAATAATCATTAAAGCGTAGGTTTATTCAAGTAATACATTATAATAAACATACATAAAAGAAGAAAAAAAACTTTACTTCCTAACATTTGAGATTTCTTCTCTGCTACTATCTTTCCTATTTCCGGACAAATTTTGATATTTTATTAAATATTTATGTGTGCTAATTCTATGACCGGACCGCAAAAATGCTAGTTGTGGGCCGCGAGTTTGAGTTGAGAGTTTGTTTTAAAGGATCAGATGCAAGTTAAATCTATCTATTTCAATTTTTTTCTTCCCATTAACGCGACGCAGTAGGGCTACAATTACCGTTTGACTCATAAATAGTGTGACCAATTTTAAGGATCATAATTTTTTATTGAATAAAGTTATTTACATGGAATTTTTAATGTGGTTTCCTCTAGTACAGTACACTTTACGTAAGCGTTTCAACTAAGCTGAAAGAGTTTTTTTTTCTTACCATTTTTGGGGTGTTTTTCAAATTCCTCTTAAATTGATTTTTGAAACCCTTTTAAATTATCTTACTTTACGTCTATTTAATTGTTTTTTTTATTTATCCCTATAAAAAATAATCACAAGGAACACAGACAGAGGATAGTGGTAGTCATTTATCAAGAGGAACAAAATTAATTTTTTTATATTTCAGTCATTTTATAGTTGATTTTGAAGTATTATTTGGTGCGCAATGCTGTTGAAAAACAAAGTTTCCTTGCATGTGAAGACGCTTACTTTCTCTAATCTCAAACGTTTCAAAACTTTCTTATGATAGTATTTAGCGTTAGTTTTAGACTTCAGTTTCACAAAAAAGGGCCTTGTTAAGTCTTGAACGGACGGACATTTCCATCCATATAGTAACACCTGACGGCCAACTTGCCTTTTGCAAAACAGCTAAGTCTTTACGATGCTTTTTGCGAGAAATATATTATATCTTTGTTTTGCCAGTTGTGAATGACAGATAAAACAGTGCTTCATCCGAAGTTATCAATGTTTTGTATCTAGATTTGCATAACATTAAATACAAAGGCCAAGAATGTTTTCTTCGTTTTACTACAGTCTTAACAGACATTTGATGACAGATTGGAAAAATTACTTTTTTATAGCCAATTTTTTTTATCTGACGATAAATTGTCGATTGCTATATCTATAGTTTCTTTTCCATAGGTTTTTGCGCAAAGAATTTTCTACACTGGTAATTCTTTTCGACTTCATTTTTTCTTTTTCATTAAAGACTTCCATTCGTTCCCATTTTTTCCCCTTGAGCTATTGATTGCGAGCAAAATTTTAATTCCCTTTGAAGTTTAGATAATAATACAATAGAAACATGATTTTTTGATTTTTAAATGCTATGTTTTTTTACAGAATTTGAACAACCATCCTTCAAAAGCTGTAACATTTCGCTGTGTTCCAGGTTTGAATATCTAGTTTCAGTACTATAATTTTTACTCCCAATAATAAAAATGGTTTGATTAGTGATTTAAACATTTCATTTTTAAAATAAAACCAGTAGTAAAACGATAGAAATTTATCATAAATAGTCATATGGTTTTAAATTTTGGCCACACTAATTTTGAATCGACCGGTAATAGGTCCGTTTCGAATAGCCCTATTGGCGACATAATTTTGTATTATATATGTATATTGAGAATTTACCGTTACTCTGTATTACGTATATTTATTGTGTACTTCTGTAAAATGTAAACTAAAATTTTGTTGAATAAAAACTGAACGCGGGGCTGGTTTTCCGGGGAACCAGTTTGTTGTTCTAAGCCAGGGGTGGCACCTTTTTTGATAAACGTGCTCTTTTTTCTGTAAGAAGTGTTTAATGAGGTATAGACGTGCCGTCCAATTTTGACTTGTGACTATTGAGAAAATAATAAAACTAAGTACTAAAAACTCAAAACTCTTTATTTATAACGAAAAAAATACATTTTGTACTGTATAGTAGTAAATGTTTTATTTATACGTGTAATTCAAATGAAAAGTAACATTAATGTGACTTCTGTTGTGGCAGATTAGATGACAAATAACTTGTATAGGGACTGCAAAATGTTACTTTTAGCAGAATGCAAGTTGAATTGGAGTCATCTTCCAAACGGTTTCTAAGTGAGTCTTTAATGTTATTCATCTCCGAAAATAATGAATTGCAGGCGAAGGTAGATGAAAATATGGTTAAAATAACATGAGCCAGTTTCTTCAAATAGCTAAATGATCTGAAATGAAAATTCCATGTTTCTAAACTTTCAATACCAGCATTTTTACTTATATTGCTTTAAAATATTTCAGTTTCAATCAATTCCAACTTTCTCCTTTTTTTTCAGTAAATTTTTGAATTCATATTTAACTACACTGGAATCAATCAGTTGCATCTCAAATTTTTCAATTTACAACCGATTGAGTTGAGACAAATTCAGTTTATTAAAAGAAGTCACATCAGGGTGCATAAAAAACTTCCCTGTTTCCGATAATTCTTTGAACTGAGAAAATCTCGTTGAAAACTGTGACCGATCACTCACGTGTGATCATGATACTTCATATTGAACTTTGTTATTTTGAATTAAAATGCAAATCATCGCTGGCGTGCCTAAAATATTGTGTCGCGTGCCATCTATGGACACGTGTGCGACTGGTTCGCCATCCCTGTTCTAAGCCCCTTCCGGGTGAGTTCGATTCCATTGGATATTCTGCAAACAACTCTCGTGTTGCTTTATAATGCAATATCTTAATATAACTCTAACTCTCAGGTTTAAAGATGCCCCTAAATTGTAAGCATTAATTCTTTTATAATCAGATAAGTGTTGAAAGAAATAGCTATTTCATCTAGTATCGGAAAAGAATGGGGAGATACTCCGAATTAAGGATATCGCAACTATTTGAAAACAAAAGTTGGACCTACGAGCGATCGGGAAATAGGGTTCAAAGTATGAGAGCTCTAGACCAGGGGTCGGCAAACTTTTAGCTGTGGCGTGCCAAGCCAATCTACCAAATTGAATCTGCATGCCCCACAAAAAGCCATATTTGAAACAATTTGGTTCCCGTGACAATTCACGCAGAGGTAAATAGAGGTCAATAATATAAATTAAAAATTAAAGAGATATTTATTCACAAAAAAAACCAATATAAAATATTATTACTTCATCATAAATTTAAAAAAATTGAAATTGTACATATATTTTGTATTTTTTCAACATATTGATTAAAATAAGAAATTAACTGCTAAAAATGTATACACTCCCTTTCAATATTATTGAATAAAAAATAAATGTTTTAATGCTAACCTTGTCTCTGCAGCGCTCTACTTCATAACGCAATATCAGAGGGTATTACGTTTAACTTACAGTTTCATACGATTGTGACCATTCAGTTGTTAAACAGCTTCTTTGTGGACTCAAAATACATCTCATATGAGAAAAGATTTGTTCGCAAACTACTTAGAACCAAAAATGAAAAGCAGAGCACACGTACAATTTTCTCTCTTCAAGGAATTAAATATATCTAGCAATGACATTTATATAATTTACAAAATAGCTGTAGATTTATCTTTAGAGTTATCTTTCAGATTTTTCTGTAATTACGTAAACGTCCGTTATTCAGGAGATGTTTGTCAAATATTAGCTTCCATGCACTCAAATTTTGACAAATTTGTACGGTAGTGCCGTATAGAATTGCCCCACTTGCCAAATGTGGCACGCGTGCCAAAGGTTACCGACCCCTGTTTTAGACAATGTGAATCTGAGAAATTCTAAAAACCGCAAGTATTGATCAGGTTTCGGCAGCCGTTATTGAAGTCAAGAAATGTAAAGATATGGATGACAAAAGAGAAAAGCGTTTGGTTGTTCTTAAAACTGATACTGCCCTTGTAGTGGCAACATAGAATCTCCAGAAAAATTCAAAAAAACACCAACACTGTATAGACGGCTTTCCTTCAGCAATATCAGTTGTGAGTAAATTTATGACCTTTTAGAAGACGGTAACATATCTGTATTTGAACCAATATAAATTATTGTACGTAAACAATTAATTAACAAATTTGATATTGGAGCGCTAAGCAGCGCTTATTGTCAAATGATATTGAATCTAAGATGGCGGCATAGTGGTAAAAAATCGTCAGGAAAAAAATTCTAAAGAACTGTTTTGAAATTATTGCAAAAAAGAAAATAAGAATAGAATGAAACCGACCGCAATCAATCAACAAAGAAATATAATGTAATATAATATTAATCAACATAATATAATAATAATCAATATAATATAATAATAATTATATTATGTAATATATAACATTAATCATATAATAAAAATTAATTACTACATATAACAATTGTTTTATGTATTTATAATATACGTTAAGTAATTACATAATATATGTAAAAATTATTCAATAAAGAATATCAATTAATAATTGCTCACATAGCTTCCAATATTCTAAAAATTACGAGTTCCTTTAATGAATTTCATGGACCACAAGGAACGTTTAAAAATGCATTATTTAAAAGTAAAATAAAATGGAAATGCGTAATTTTGCAGTAATTAACCCTCTAAGTGCTCTGCATTTAAAGTCTTGCCATTCTGGAGATGCTTCAAAAATGCACCGAACATATTTTTTGATTTCAGGTGGGGTTCTCAAAAGCGCGGTTGAGACGCATTTTTAAGAATGCGACTCGGCCGCTTTTGGGAATCTTGCTTGAAGGCAGAAAAAGCATCTCTGGAATGGCGGAATTTTACGTGCAGACCGCTTTGAGAGTTAAAAACATACTCCACAAATCCTTTAATATATATATAAATGTTTGTACCTTGTACACCCCCGCTATTGTCGCTCGTCGCGCCACCTACTTCTCATCACTTCTACGAGCTTCCTCATACCGAGCGGAGGTACTCTCTCAGTCGTCCCGTCGTAAAATGTGTTTCAATGCTTAAGCCTCTGTCTTATACTACTTACCTTTAAATTTATTGTTAATTTGTTATTGTTTACCTATGTTAATCATAATAAATATTTGTTTGTTATGGATTAAGGTTTTATTTCTCTCTCGTGAGTATTATCGACGCTAATTTTATTGCCGGCATCCCGCCGCTTTTAGGCCTACCGCCCTCTATTTACAATATATACTGGTACTCACACCCATGATATTAGAAATATCCATATTCGAAAATAGCACAAAATTAAACAGAAGACTGAAGCAGTAGATTGAACAATCATTGGTTAAATTTTTAAAGAAATCGAATTAAAATCGTCTGAAAGGAATACAAATTAACGATTATATACGTCGTCCCCATGGTAAACACAGTACTATACGATAAAAATGTTAAGGTAAACCTATTGTAATGTCATCGCCCATCTTGGAGAACATAAAAACAACTCTTGGCGCGTAGTACTCCGATATCAAATTAGCACCAAAATTAAAAGTCCTCTAAAAATAAGCCGTAAATAAGCAAATAGTAGTTTACATAATTAATTATTTGGGAAATATACTAGTATTTCTCAGGAAATATTAATTTCATTATTTTATTTGAATTTTATAATCAATATATTGTACCTATATCTTTAGATAAATCATCTAAAATGGTTTTAACATATAAATAAGAGACACATAATCCGCTTCATTAATTAACAACTCATATTTTGAAAAATTAATTACGTTCGGAAATATTTTTATAAGTAACTTAAATTAGCATGCATAAAGAAATCCATAAATTATTACAGAAAAGAGAAAATATGTTTTATGTATTAAGAAAATAAAAAACGTTAATTTTTTTTTCATTTTTAAAAATTGAAACTTGAATTAACAATTAATTAAAGAAAATTAAGGAAATGTCTTTTTTTATCTGTGCTTTTTTTGAAGTTCTAGAGTAATTGAAAAATATTTTTATTTTGCGATACCTCATTTTACTGACTTTTCCCTTTTTATCGAGGAAACTTTTCAGGTTATTTACCATTAATGCTTTTTTATGATTTATGAATAAAGTTTGATAGTTAAATGATTGATTAGTTTATCGTTTATAATATGCTCTTCGAATAAATTCACAGTCTGGAGGAGAAATTAATTGAATTTAAAATTACAAATATTGCTTTTTGAATCACCACAAAAAATCTTCTTTTATGAAATAAAGAACATTTTTTGAACGCAAAATAAAGATAAGAGAACAAACATATTAGGGAATTTTTATCACTGAAGGAAAATAAAATCATTCGACTGAAAATTTAATTACCATGCCAAAAAATGACAGATTTTCCTCAAAAAAAAGTATTTTTAATTAATTGCATAAAAATATTTTTCTTATTCCCTCATTTACATTCCCTTAAGATGCATTAAATAATATTCGAATATTTCCCCTTTTTTTTCATTTGATAAAATGGGGGTAGGGGTGGATTGTCAATAAAGCTCGCAATTAAAATTGAACCATTTCTTAGAATTTTTATTGAAATAAATATTCAAATTCTAAGGCATCCTATTTCAGTATCCAGTTCGGGAAAGAATCTATTTAACGTAATTTGTCGGTTTATTGCTCAATATTTAAATGCCTCAAGTGTGTACGCTTTTTCGAATATTACAGTAGCCATTATAAGCCTTTTTTTTCACCAAATCATTTTTTCTTCTAAAATTTATAAAAAGCACATCTTTTAATTTAACTAAATTAATAATTTTCCCTACCGTTTCCTGATAGCAGGCAACACATTTTTTGCTGAAATTTGTGCATTATCTTTGCAGTATCACATTTGAAATTTTCAAAGATTACATTGCACACACATCACATTTTAATTCCTTAAAACCTTACTAGTGGAGTTATAAATTTGCATTATGAAGCCCTCGTTTATCGGATTTTATTTCTGATCTCTTTAAACTTTTGACATTTACGCTGTAGTATTTTGCAAATGTGTGTTTCATTTAATGGTAAATGTTTCAAGCTGTTCATTTAGTATTAAAATAAGGGATTAACATCTTGAAGTATTTTCGAACAGTTCCGAAAAGTAAGCGCTCGAATCTCCAAAAGCTTAGTTCTAATCTCTCTCTCGTTCGTAGTAATTCAAAGAAAAGAAACAAATTAAAAATCGATTCTTCAAAGTATTTAAACGATTTATACTTTTAAATATTCTTAAATCTAAAAGCTCTGGAATTAACGTATGATCATGAATAGTCCCCTATTTTAAGCAAAATAGAAATCATTAAATTAATTTAAATCATAAAAATAATGTTCTAATCATCCATTGCCACCTCTCGAAATAATAGGCATCTTACCTTTATATCTAATGCGACGTATATGGGTAGAACTGTTTACCATTGAATTGCATTCCAGTGAGTTCTCATGCATGTTTTTTTTTTTAACTTTTTCCCAAATTATTTTTTAAGATTTTGCGTAATGCAAAAACCTCTTTTTTCCCCAAAAACCCGTGACAAAACCCCAGACATTAAAAAAAGAGACTGGTAATGTATGTCATGAAATCCCACATGGGGTTGGTTTCGGGAAATAAATTTTCAGTGGCACCCCACCCCGTTTCCTAAAAATTTTTCAATGTTTGAGTGGATGGAAGTTGATAAATTTGTATAATGGGTCTTATTTGATAAATATCATCAGAGTTATGGACATTTACGGTCTTACGAAAAAATTTGAAAGATCATTAAATCTGAAAGATAAATGTACAGTTTTTTTTTTTTTTTTTTCCCAAATTTTGAATGACATTGGGGGCAGATTTAATTATATGAAGAGAGAAGATTTAGGAAATTCGGCCCCTTTTTTTGGCTCTAAGTATAAAAACTTTTTCCTTATATTAAAAATATTTCAAGTCCACAGAGAATTGAACTACTGAAGGCTCAAATAAGCCCTGAAAGTTAAAAATTACACCCCAATTTTTTGGAAAAGAATGTAGAGCAGTAGAACCCAAGGTCTGCTTTTTAAATTTTTAAAAACCCTTTCCCATGAAGCGAAATAAATTTAAAAAATAAAATAAAATTCAAATTTAATTTCCCTTTCTTTCTAAATTTATTTATTTTATTGAACCTTTTTGGATTAAGGGGGGAACCTGTTTATTTTATGTTAAGAAATATTTTTAAAAATGATTTTAAAAAAAAATTTTTTATACAACTGTTAATATAAATTATTTTTAACCCAATTGCTTTATCAAGGGGAATCAATTTTGGCATCAAATTTTGCCCCACAGGTCGCCGACCCTTGAATTTCAACAATGCGGAACACTAAAATTGCAATACCAGGAACACCAGCTTTCACTATTAAACCCTTGAAAAAAAGTTAAGACAAATTTTGGGGAAACCCCTTTTTTTGGGGGGAAGTTTTATGATGTAATTAAAAGAAACAAACTTTTTTCTGAAAATGCCAAGTCCAATGAAAAATACGAAGGGATAAAGTTTAATGTTTTCAGTATAAAAAAAAAAATTTTTTAAAATGTTTTGGGGTTAAAACCCTCCCCAAAACATGGAAACCCCTGTGAAAAGGGAAAAGTTTGGAAAACCCTGGTTTTCTTCCATGGCGGGAGAATTTAAGGCTTTTCCGGGTGGGGGGGATGCCGGGGGAAAATTAAAAATAAAAAAAAGGCAACGCGGGATTTTTTTTTCCCTTTTGGCCTTTTTCCCGGACAATGCTCGCACCTCGGGGTGCTGCTGGGGGTAAAGGAAAAGTTTAGGGGGTAAAGGTTAAGGGATTTGGGGGGTGTGGTGTGTCATGAGTTCGTAGACTGTTTTAAAAAAGCGTGCTGAAGGGATGATGAGAAATATATCGCTTCAAACGACCCTTGGGGGGATGGGGGGAAGTTGGGAAGGGGGTGACAGCTGGGTTTTCGGAGCCCTGGGTAGTTTGGAATAGAGATTTTAAATTATTCATTCCCACTCGCTGTTATTTGGGGGAAATTTTGGGTATTTTTTCCCCCGGCCGGGCCGATTTAAGCACAGAATTATTTTTTTCTACTCTTTGAACTGAATAACAGAATCTAACGTTTTTAAACGAATGAAGAGTTTCAAAACAATGTAAGGGTTCTTTTCACCACAAAATAGAAACCCTTTGTGAATAAAATTTCAAAAATTTAAATTAAAAAATTCCTGTTTTTTATAGAAAAATTATGGGGAAAAAGTGTTTATGTTTGAAAAATGGGCTTTTTTTGTTGTTTTTTTTTTAATTTTTTTTTCGGATTTTCAAAAATATCTTTCATTTTTTTCGGGACAATTTTTTTGGGAATTTTTTTGGGCCCGTGGAAAAACCAACTTTTTTTTTATAATCAACTAAATATATTTTCACCTTTATTGTGTGTTTTCTTAAATACGATTTTCTTGAGACACATATGAAAGCTCTTGGGAAATTACCAACAGGCACGTTCGATCAGCAACGGGTGTTGGCTTTATTTTTGCGTTGCCACTGCACACGCCTAAAAAAAAATAAGACTTCACCATGGGCCAAATTCTTGGAGTTTGTTTTTAACCCTTAAACCAAAATTCCCCCTTTCTTTTTTAAAACCGTTTTTTCCGGCCTCTTTTTGAAATAATTTAATCCCTCTCGAGAGGAAGTTCGTCTTGTTGGCCCCAAAAGTTTCTTTTTAACGTAAAAAAGTAATATGAGTCTCACTTTTGGATGGGTTTACCCCCAAATTTTAAAGGGGGGGCCCCTTTTTTGTGTTTATATAAACCCAAATTTCCATCTTTTTTGGGGGTTTTTATTTTATGGACGTCGATGGATTTTATAGTATTCTTTTAAAATATCCTTGGATATACGCATTTACACTTGAATGGGCTGTATTCTTGACGTTCACATCATAAAGGCAATCAGGTGTTCTCAATTGAATTCAAAACTGACACTTAACTTGTACTTGCTGTTCTGTTTATAAAAACATTATGTAAAATTTTTTAAAAATTTGGGTAAACATAACAAGTATTTTTTGGGGGAAAAAACATCCTTTGTTTGGGTCAAAAAGGGATGTCGGGATGTTATTTCCCTGTATTTTTTAAAAACAAATATTTTTTTCTATTTATTGGGTTAAATTTTTGTTGCCAAATATGTACTTTTAAAAGGGAATTTTTTTTTCAAAAATAAAATTTTGGGACAAAAACAAAAAATTTTTAACTGAATGCCTTGAAAACACACGATTACATTTATAGTGGGACTATAACGTCACATGAAATATGGAATCATGTTCAATTTATTGGCTGGAAATCCGTGATTGTAGTTACCATGTGACTATGACGTCATATGAATTTAGCTCATTACATAAATTTGCAGCGATGAGTGTAAACTGAATGGCTGAAAGCATATGATTGCATTTTTGACGTCACATGATAAATGGAATCACGTTAAATTTATTAGATGAAAAAACGTGATTGTAGTTATTATGCGACTATGACGTCTTATGAATTTAGTCGATTACAAAAAAAAAATTTCAGTGATGAAATTTAAACCGAATGGCCGAAAGGGGTCTTGAGGCCATTTTTGACGTCCTGATTTAAAAGGAATCACGTTAAATTTTAAGATGAAAAAAAAAGTGAGAGTTTTTGCGGGCCAGGGGTCTTTTTAATTTTGGGGGCCCATTACAAAAACAAATTTACAGTGATGAGTTTAAACTGAATGGCTGAAAGCCTTTTAGGACGTCCTTTATAAATGGAATCACGTTAAATTTATTAGATGAAAAAACGTGATTGTAGTTATTAAGCACCGGGCGCCCTTTTGAATTTAAATTTAAAACAAATTTTAAATTTATGAGTTTTTTAAAATGAATGGCTGAAAACACCTTTTATTTGGATTTTTGGGCGTCACATTAATTTAAAAAGGAAACGTTAAATTTATTAGATGGGAAAAAAGGGTTGGGGGGTTTTTTGGGGGCCGGGGACGTCTTATGAATTTAGTCCGGGTTTCACCAAATTTTTAAAGTGATGAGTTTTTAAAATGAATGGGTTTAAAACACTTGGTTTCATTTTTTACGTCAATTTATAAATGGAATCACGAAATTTATTGATGAAAAACCCGGGGGTAGTTATTATGCGACCCCTGGGCTTATGAATTTAGTCGATTACACAACAAATTTACAGTGATGAAATTTTTAAAATGAATGGCCAAAAAGTACCAAATTTCATTTTTTATCACATGATAAATGGAATCACGTTAAATTTATTAGATGAAAAAACGTGATTGTAGTTATTATGCGACTATGACGTCTTATGAATTTAGTCGATTACACAACAAATTTACAGTGATGAGTTTAAACTGAATGGGGTTCGAAAGGCCGGTTGCATTTTTACGTCCCTGATAAATGGAATCACGTTAAATTTATTAGATGAAAAAACGTGATTGTAGTAATTATGCGACTATGACGTCTTATGAATTTAGTCGATTACACAACAAATTTACAGTGATGAGTTTTTAAAAGAATGGCCTGGCCTTGATTTCCATTTTTTTACGTCACATGATAAATGGAATCAAGTTAAAATTTTTTTATTAAATGAAAAACTTTATTTGTTTTACCATGACGTCTTTATGAATTTGGGGCGATTACACAAAAAAATTTTTTCCCGTGATGAGTTTAAACTGAATGGCTGAAAGCACTTGATTGCATTTTTGACGTCACATGATAAATGGAATCACGTTAAATTTATTAGATGAAAAAACGTGATTGTAGTTATTATGCGACTATGACGTCTTATGAATTTAGCCGATTACACAACAAATTTACAGCGAAGAGTTTGAACTGAATGGCTGGAAACACATGATTTCGTTTATTATGTGATTATGACGCCGCACGATAAGTGGAATCATGTTCAATTTATTGGATGGAAACACATGATTGTAGAAACCATGTGACTCTGATGTTCCTTGAATTAAGCCTATTACACAGACTTGGATATAATCCGAAAAAAAAATAATTCAGAATATAAAATAAACAAATTAATATTTTAAACATTTGTAGACTACACTTATAGAGAATCTCTTTTTAAAATTACAATTTGGGCTTAAAAAAATTTTTTATAATTTCTAAAAAGGGGGGTACATTTCTTTAAAATTTGCTACATTTACTACATCCTACTAGTATAATGAACGTTTAAATTAAAAAGATTTGAATTTTAAACAATAAGTTTTTTTTTTTAGTAATGAGGGTAAATGCAAAAAAATTTAGATACATCGAGAGTTTTGAATCACGAAAAAATTTTAAAAAATTCTTTCCAGTTCGAAATGGTCTTTAAAAAAATTGTAAAAAATTATAGGTGAAGTCTCACAAAAACATAATGTTCAAATAATGTCCACTAAGAGCACTAATTATCGACTCTATTTATACGGAAACTCTCCTAGATTGTATATTGATTTATTGTTTTAAAGAAATTTGAAATAAATATAAATGAAAATTAAATTACCAATGCAGAATTATTTTATTCGTCAATTGCAGTTATTGTTTCTTAAAAAACCTAAAGTATTCCATAAAATCTTTAGAATTGGAAAACATTCATTTATAAAAATCAAAACTCTCCTGTCAAAAATTTCCGTACTATTAACAGTTTTTTATTTTTTTATTATAAAATGAAACTCCTTATCAAATACTATTATAAATGAATCTGTAAGTCAAATTGATTTAACAAATACTTTGTTAAACTCACTTTTTACTTGAGACTCTTTGAAAAATTTTTTTTGAAATTGTGATAAATGTAACCAACAACTCCGGGTGTTTTGGGGGTGATCTTCTCAAGAGACTACACCCTTGTGTACAAAGAGACTCTTGTAGAATGAGTTTGGTCAATCTTATCATAAAACAAATAAATGGCTGTGGTACTGGTACCCAACCCAACAAACATTTAAAATAAAATTTTTAAAAAAAATGTCTTAGAGCATCGGAAAAATAGATAACATAGTTTAAAAAAAATACATAAGTTTAAATCAAAAGCTTTTTAAAGTAAGGCAATTATTTCTTGAAAGAATATTCAAAAGAATCTTACAAGAAAAATCACTTCATATTATTTATACTTCCTTCACTTTCCTACGGTTTAAAAAGTTTAAATATTTCTAGCATTCGCTTAAATATTAAAGATGTTTTATGAGAGCAAGAACCTTCGCTGGTATTTCCGTGGTAATTTTACCAGTTTCTGCCAAGTCGAAGTGGCAGAATGATCCATCAAGGGCGTAAGTTAGAACTTTTATATGAACAAATCCTTCTACATTAAAAAAGACATGGATGTGTTTCTTTACTTGATGGCTGAAAACTTTATAATTTCGAAAACTATTTTTCAACTTGTATTGCTGTCATGATCGATTTGGTGGATCTCAATACAGGCTGGATAAAAGTCTGTGATTTTGTTTCGCCTAGTAGATGGGAAGAGAGCACAAGTAATAAGCAAATTTGCTTAACATAACACAGTACGATTCAATTGACAAAAATCGGTCAAAGAATCAAATCTAATTTTTTTAGCCTAAATTATTTTTATAAACTTTTTTCCAAACTCACAAAATGTGAAAGCTCTAAGTTTAAAAAACGCACAAATTTGTAACTATTGGCGGTAATTAATTTACTTTTATAAAAGTGTCGGTAATAAATAACTTTTTTCCATTTAGAGCACTATAAGCAGTCGTTGATGGTAAGCAATGCAATTATGATGAAACGAAATTAATATCACCAAGTACACGCAAGAAATGCCCTAGTTACATAAAGAAAATGACACATTTTTTTTACCTCGCATATAAATTGCTCACTTAAAGCTAATATAAACTTGATTTGCATTTTCTTTTTAATAAGGCAGATTTTAAGGCTATAGATACAGCATTTGAGCTATAACTGATAGGCTTGTGTAAATGTTAAACGATTTTTGGCATCATGATTAAGTTTTGAATTAAGTGTTAATTGTTCGATATTAGATCTTTTCTTTGTTTTGGTGCGATGTTAGGTAATAGCTTTAACCAAGGGTTCTTAAATTGTGGTTCGCGGAACCCTGATAGTCTCCAGCATCTATCAGGAAATCCGCGAAAGTCTGTCATTTAATGTTATGATTTTCTTTTACTGACTGTGAAAGGCCTCGTGGAAAAATTGGGAGATGTGCTGTCGTTAATCAGTTAATTATCTTAACTGCCCCCAATAAAAATAAACTACCAGACCATGTATTTCGATCAAGAATTAATTTTATTGTTTGCAACTACATAAGCATTACTACAACGTAATATTTTCATAATATATAGTAGAAACTCATGAACAAAGATTACTGAATTATCAGCACGCCAATACTATAAAGATTTAACTCATTAAAAATTGTAATACAGTTGAGTGCATTATTTATTTATTCGAAAGAAGTATTTTGTAGCATTTTTATATATAATTAGATGTTTACTGCTTTCTTAAAGAAAAAGTCTAGAATTATCAGTCAGGATTATTGAGAAACCTTTAAATCACTGAACTGTGTTTTTGAGTCGGGGAGGGCGTGCTCCCACCCCCAGCCGGCCCCCGCCGCCCCCCCCCCCCCCCCCCGGGCCCCGGCGGGACGATCAAGCCACTGGCTTAAACTATCCCCTAGAATTGTGATTTTCTCACTCAATGACATATTTAAATAGTCACACAAAAAATATTCTTATGCTATATTAAAATGTAATTTTATTCTCTTTGTTTAACGTACTTCTAGGCCCTCCCTTTATATGTAAAAATAAAGAAATACGTAGACAAGATAGTTCTTAATTTATAGATAATGTGAAGACCTAACACACACGGGCTCGCTCGTCTGCGCTTGCTCCAACCATGTTCTGATTTCGGTATCATCTCCGGTAGAGCAGTTACGGTTAGATTCGACGTACACCTTCATTTCGTGTAACACGTCTTGCATCGTTACCTTTTCTCTTCCATTACTTTTCCAACATTAAGTTGTTCAACCCCCCTTTTCAGCTTCCGCTCCCCCGAATTTGAACGCGGGTCATTTCCTTTTTCGTCAATAAAGCTGCTGTTCTTTTTCCCATTATTACTTTCTTTTCTCCCCCCTTCCCCCCTCTTTTTTTTAATGAGATTTTATTTTTTGGAAGATTGTCGTCTATCGCGTTGGGGCATCTACTTTAGTCTCACGTGGCCTTGAAAACGGAGAAGAATCGAGTTTGCGAGTTGCACGTGCGCTTTTTCCAGAGACTGCTCGGTTTTTCTTGAGAAAGATTTCATAATGTGGGTACCGAAACAAGGTCATAGTTTGCTTTTATTTTTTATTTAGTTGATAATAATTATTTTAAGAGCGGTCGTTGAACTTGTTTTTAAATTTTTCTCCTTTTGTACAAAATTTTTTTTGAAAATATTCTTTGGAATAATTCCTACTATAGTTTCTCTTATTGTAAGCATCTGTTCAGGAGTTCATACTTCATTGTATTATAATTATAGTTTTGAGTTGTGTGTAAAGTATATCAACTGCAAATACTTTCTATTACACCATCAATAATATTTAATACTGAACTGTAAAATGAAACTGCTTACACTTTTTTGGTTAAACATTTAAGTTGATTATAAGTTTGTTTTCAAAATGTAACTCGTGTTTTGCCAATTTTTTGTCAATAATTAATATATTTTAATGGACTAAATTCATACGATGTCATAGTAACATGATACATGCAATCACATATTTTCAACCAAATTGTTCACTATTGCTGGCTTTTGGTTTTTGCAGATATTTTTTTTTTAAAAAAGTACTTATTTGTCATTAATAAAGCATACAGATTTTAAAAAATGCACTTTTAAAAGTACACAATTTTTTAAAAATCTTAATACTTGAATATCATTACCCAATTATCGAATTTGAATTTGTATCTAAATTTTGCAAGTAGAGCAACAAATACAAGTTTAATGCTAGTTTTAAATTCAATAGAGAACACATGACTGCATGTGACCTTCATGAATTTAGCCCATTGGGAAATCAGTATATAATCTATGTGTGAAAATATTGTATTTTCTATTATTAATTTGTAATCGTGTAATGCGTATCACTATAGTACGTATAGTATAGTACATTATTTTTGATTTTTCTTTAGGTTTTAAAAATTTATATTGATTGAATTTTTTTTTTATCTTCCAGGGGGAATTAGAGATAGACAGTGAAATTATTTTTCAACTTGCTGCATTAGTCATTCAAGCAACATATGGAGATTTCACTGAGTAAGAATTTGTTATTTAAAAACTAGTATTCATTTCAAAATAATTTAAACTTAAATTATAAATTCTTTTAATTAAAGTTTATATCTAAAAATATTTAATTATGGTGTTTTGTTTTCAAAATTACAAAAAACATAACTGAGATGTAGTGAAATTTTAAATTGCCATTCTGTGCTCTTATCTTTTTAATAATGAAGGGTTATATATTTTGTATAATTTTGATAGTATGTATTGCTCTTAAAAAAAATCATTTTCTTTATTTTTATTGGTATTAATACAGTATTAAGGACAAGCACCAGTAAAGTTTCTAAATTCTTTAAAACTTTGTACTTTTATTAAAAAATTTGTATTTATGTGTTTTAGGCTATTGTTAACATTTTTTTCTTTATTCTTATCAGTAAAGTAATTTTTGTAAGGCACATTAAAAAAGATCCAGTGTTTCCTTTTAATTGAAAATTAAATTTGTTTGGAAAACTTTTGATCATTTATGTATTTGCTTGTACAATAAATGCATAGATGTGGAAAATTAGAGTAATATTTTAAATGATTTAGCAGAATATTTTACAAAAATTGCTTATTTATATATTTGCTGTAAAATATTACTGCATTTAAAATATGAACTGTCATTTTAATTTGAGATTTTTATTTGAAAATCATTTTGTTTTAACATTTGCATATATTAGCTCTGGTCTTGTTTTTATTGTGTTGAAAAGTTTTAGTTGTCTCTCTCTCTAAGTCATCTGTTCCTTATTTTATTCAGAAAAAAGTGTTGAATCACAAAAATAATGACTTTTTTGTTGAATGTAGAGTACAATAAAACAAGTGTTATGCAATTTTTTTTACAAATGATTATAATTTTTGTGTATGTTTTTCTCTTGTGCAATTTGTAATAAGGTATGTTTTATTTCAGTGAACAAACATTTAAAACTCATTTAAAAAGGCTTCCTGTTTTACCTGCCTCTACACTTAAAGAATTTCCATCAATATCTGCATGGTAGAATTTTCTTTTCCCTTCTTATAATTACTTGTATAACTATAAAATAAAGTGTTTTTTTTTTATACATAATATGACATTAAAAACTCACCTTGATATATTTAACATGTAGTGTTTTTAAGATTATATATTCCAATGCATGTCTATTTAAATATGTTTGAATAACTCATAATATATTCCCCCCTTTTTTGACAAAATAAAAGAATGCAGATACTTATGAAGGAAAAAAAATAAAGCAGTAAATGTTAAATGTTTATTACATTTTCAAAAAATGATATATTGTGAGATTTATATTGTATTTATAACTAAACCAGTGTTTGATTTTGGAATGTTGTTGTGGGATTATCTTTAAATATCCTCTGAAATTCATGATACGACTTTTAAATTTATTTACATATTTAATATTTATTGGTAAATAAGATTTACCCCCATGTTACAACAATTAGGAGAAGAGACCCTCACCCTCATACTGTTAAACTAAATATATTTTTATTTACTTTATTTTGTGAAGCAACAAACTTTAATTTTTTTTTTCATATAGTATGGATAATTTTGATCTTTTGAAATGCAATATTACATTTTTCTCCTGTAACGTTATACCAGTTATATTTTGTTGTTTGCAGTATCACAGATTTCTTATGAAATTTAGCAAAGATTATTCAGTGAAATAGTAGGATTGTTATACATTAAATATGATTCTCAAAATCATTCATCTGTATTTTATGGAGAGTGAGGAAAAAGTTCTGATTGATTTGCTAAATATATTTTAGTCAGTAGTTAAATGGAAAAATTGTGGAAATGTATTGTAAATAAAATGTAATAATCAAGTATATAATGTGTATTTTTCCTGTTTTATTTTCTATTTTATTTATTTAAACTTATTTTTAAAAATTGTACCAAGACATACTTATGTAAATATACTGCCTTGATGAACAAAAGTATTTAAATTAATAAACATACATGACATATTTTTTTAAAAAAGATCTGTACTACTAGGATCTGAAAAAAAAAAAGAAAAAAAAGTAAAATTGAAGTTTTGTGTTGAAAACAATTTGTTTCAATCATGTTTTGATGTTCTTTAAAAAAAATTTTAAAAAAATTAATTCTACTGGAAATTAAGTGTTTTAAAATACTCGCCTCTTTCCTATTTATGCAAACATTTTGTTTTCTAATTTCAGTGAAACACAAGTTCTTGAACATTATAAGATTCTTGCTGGACAAACTAGGGGTGCTGCTATTGTTAAGTAAGTTTTTTAAGCACAATATTTAGTGCTTTAATGTTTTTAATTTTGTTTATTAACTATTTCCCCGACTTTGTCTTTTTTTAAATTGACTATCTTTTTCTTGTACTTCTGATCTTTAGTATAAGACTTGTTATTTCACATTCTTAGTGTCTAAACTACAAATATATTTTTAGATTTTATCAGAATTGAATATACTTTTTAGAAAGTGGCTGTTTTTTGAAGTCTAATTGAAAATTCATCTCTTCCTTTTTTTTGATCATTTAAATGAATATAAAAAAAGAATTTAAAAATATTTTCTCAAAGTATTTCCATTGAAAAAAAGGTGGAGTTATGTTCATTTTAATTAAAAGAATTGTATTTTCTTTACAGTTATCTGAGCATTGTTGAAAGTTTACCAACATATGGGCAGCATTACTATGAAATTAAAGTATGAAGCATATTTTTATTTTATTTATATTGTGTAAAATATCAGTCTTGACGTAAATGCTAATTTGTTTGTTTGTTAATTAGGACAAAGCTGCTAATCCTTGTTGGTTGAGTTTGAGTTATCGAGGCATTAGTCAGTATGACAAAAATGATCGGCGAACTCCTAGAAGGGTTAGTGTTTTATTTGTTAACCTAGTTTATATGGAAGTAATTTTTAATGCATTTAAATTTTAATGTGGTGTTTATTGCGTGTGTCTTACTTTTTAGGTTTTCTTGTGGAAACAATTGGAAAATTTGTATTTTCGAGACAGAAAATTCACTGTTGAAGTGCACGAAGCAAGGCGGTGAGTGTGTGTTTATATATATGTATCTTCTTATGTTGTATATATTTCTTGTAAATGAGAAAATTACTATTTTTAATATTATTGCCATTTTAGTAATGATTAATTTTTCATAATTGTAATTATCTAATTAGGGTTGTACATACACTTAGCAGTTTCAATTTGTACGAAGATGCCATAGAAGAACCAGTGGAAGAATTTGATGATCTTTCTAATGCTATTTGTGATCCAACAACTCAGTAAGTATATTTCTTCTATTGAAATGTGAATCAAGAGATCAAATTGCTATGATAATTACATTTGGATGTATATGCTTGGTTTTAAATTAACAATGTAGGTCAGCATTAGTATTTTTTAAAATCTCTAAATTGTTTTTTTTTTACTGCTGTTTCTAGTACTTCTACTGTGTATAACATAACAATGAAGTCCACTCTCTTTGTCTGCTTAGAGGCTAGGAAATTTAGCTCCTTATGTACAAATCACTAATTTAAAGAGATTTTGAAAAGCCATTTGTTATTTTACTAAAATCGAGAATTCCAAATCAAAATTTATAAATATTGGGTTATGAAAACTTTGACAACCGCTTATTTTTTCCCATTATTGTTTACTTCATATATTCTTTAACATATAAATGCATGCTTTATGAACAAGATTTATTTATAATCATGGAATATTACTCAATATTGTTTAAAATGTCAGGATAAAAATATAATTAATTCTCTAAGGTAATGAAATAAAGAATTTTAATTATGAAAAATTATTTTTTTGTTGTAAGATTTTATAAATAGCTATTAGGGAGAATCTGAATAATAGGTTTTAACCTTGAAACTGAATTATATACTGGAATCATATTACAATGTTCCATGTACTCTAAAAAGTAAATTTCGTTTTTTAGGGTATCAGTTAGTAGAAGAGCTTTAGCACCTGCTAGTGTCACTGTATATGTATGGTATGCTGCATCACCTAATATTGCAAAATGCATTTGGTCTATGGCAATTGCTCAACATCAGTTCTTTCTCGATCGAAATCACAAAAAAGTGAGTTTTTTTTATAAAGTGTAACAATAATTACTTAATTGAAAAAAAAAATTATTTTCTTCATCAGGCAATTGTTGCATTGAATTTAAACACATTTTTTAAAAAATTTCAGAGTGTTGGTCGTATTGTGAGAAGTCTCAGCCAAATTGCATCTGAATTGAGTCGAAGTGTCCAGTCTCTTTCATCTGCTAGTTCTCAATCAAATATCAGTCGAAGTAATAGTTCAGCTAGTCTTCCTACAATAGTAATTGAAGGTAAATATCTGTTTATTATCTGTTCATTTATAAGTATTTTATTAAATTTTTTTTTAAAAATCTAATGTTTTAATTGAATTTTCAACATGTGGTATGCATTTTTCCAAGTATGCAAGTTATTTGAAACAAAATAAGAAAGTATTAGAAAAATATTAATGATACTTAAGAACAAAGTGCACCCATGAAGCTCATCTTCATAAGATTAGTGATTGAGCACTTTTTGTAAAGCTATTTTACATAAAATAAAAGAATTATATATTGAAGTATAGTTACTACCTTAATCCATATTTTGTGGATAGCTCTTAAATAGAAAGATTAATATTATATATATATATATATATATATATATATATATATATATATATATATATGTGTGTGTGTGTGTAATTTTTTATTCTATGAAATGGTGAATAGAGAACTTTTCTATTTGTAGTCTAATATACTTGTGAGTTAAAATGACGTAGAGAAAAAAAGAAAATATTTTTCAATTTATAAGAATATTTTGAAAGTAGTTTTTATTCTGAGCAATTTAGAGAGCTTTGGATTCTTAAGGTGTTAATTTTTAAATCTAAGAGATAAGAGGTTACTTTGTTGCATTCTTTGAGAAAGTCAAGCATTGGCCAAAAATGGTTTGATTGGTATGAAAGAGATTTCTTTGGTTTAAACTAAGATACAATTAGTACCATGCTTTGAACCAAATTTTTTTTTAAAAGCATAGCAAAATCTATAACAGATTTTATCTCTTAAAATGTGAATTAAATTCTGTACAATTTCAAGAATTAAAGAAAAAATATTCCTGGAGAAATTAAATTAGATCCTGCTACATATTTTAAGTAAATTCTAAAAAGTACATTTAGAGAAAAGTTATAGCATCCAATTTAAAACATTCTATTTTTTCACTTTATGTTGAAACTTTCTTTCCAACTTTAATTTACTCATTTATTGTACCCCATAAAAAATTATATTTTCATTTCATTGTTGGATATTTAAATAAACACTAGCAGTAATTCCTTTTCACTTTTATACTAAAGATGCATAAACTTTTTTTTGCAGGAGAGTTAAGTGAAGAAAGCAAAGCTGCCACTATTGAAATGTTGGCTGCTCTTCAGTCAAGAAAAGACGCTCTTCAGGATGCTCTGAAGAAGAAAACAGAAGAACTTAAATCTCTTTGTCTAAAAGAAGGAGTATGTGTCATCTAATATGTTATAAGAATTCACGATAATCCTAAATAATTCAATAAAATTGTTCTTTTTGAAAAAGTGAAAATAATCTGTTTACCTAATGTAATGCTATTATAACAAGCTAGTTATCTTTTTGTGTTGTAATTTACTTTTTCATTTTAATAATTTTTGGAAAATAATTATATTACAGGAAATTACTGGAGAATTGCCTCCTGAAACACCTTTTCAACCAGGAGAGGCACAACCGCAAGTGCGACGACGTATTGGAACATCGTTTACCATTAGTGATAAAGTCTTTTACAAGGCAAAAGGCAAAGATGTATGTCTATTGTTATTATTTTCTTTTTTTTTTAAAAATTGTTAACCTCTTTATCCATTTAAGAATTTCTAGTAAAGGAGTAAAATAAATTTCATTCTTGTATCTCTGGTTTTAAATGGTATGCAGTTTGATATTTTTTTCCCTCCATTTTTAAAACAAAATTTAAAATAAACAGAATCCTCTTGAAGAGAGGATAACTAAAATCTTATTTATATCAAAAATAATTATCTTCATAATAATAAAAATGCTTCATCATTTGAAATTATTAATTCTACTGTTGTAAAAAATTTTACTATGTAAAAAATACTTTTATATTTTCTTTGAAGAATATTATATTTTTCATTCTGCTTTTCTTAGTATCACCGATTCATAGATTTAAACTTTTCAGATTTTTTGAAAAAAGTTAAAATATTTGCCAATAAGAAAATATCAAACTGTACCTAATGACTTTTGTAATTTTTTCTTTTCATTTTAAATTGCATATATTTATGATGTAAATATCTTGTTATTTTTAATGTCAAAAAGAAAAAACCGAACTTCAAATTATATCTATGTAAAAGCTTCATGTATTGAGAAATTGTTATAAATTTGAGTTTTATAAATGTTGCTTTTTTTTTTTTAATAGAGGGAAACATTAAATGAATTAGAGCTTGACTATGAAATTCAAAGCAAGATTGCTTCTGCAGCCTTTAAATTGGCAAATGATCACACAGCTCGTAAAAGTGTTCGCAAAATTCGAAAAGTGTCTTATGTACAAGCTGCAACTAAGGTATTAATGCTTTTATTATTTATATTTGATTATGTTCTTATATTTAGTCTTTATTTATTAATTTTTAAGTATGTAATTTTTTGCAAACATGTTATTTTAATTATTTTTTATGTATAAATTTAATATAATTTTCTATTTGAATATACATAGAGAGAATCAAAAGAAATTTTGTAATTCATTTATTAATTATTTTTTTAGCTGCGAAATATCGAAGAAAAGTTATCAACATTGAAAAGAGAAAAGGAATCTCAGAAAAAGGAGCTAAAGACAGAAAGTATGTAATGTGTACTTTTCTGGAAATTAAATCTAATCACATGTATTCTTTTGAGTTTATATTTGTTTGTAATGCATTAATAATAAACATGCATATATTAATAATACTCTGAAGTTTTTTTTAATATCGACATTTTAATTCTAAATCAAATGAACAAACAGGTTTTGCAATTTCAAGCTACTTTTTTGTTCAGAATAGCTTTAAATTAAGATTTTCGATACCCTAAATCTAATATAATGGCTAACTTTTTCCTTGGTAACAACTATGTTTAAAAAAAAAATGTTCCTTAGTTTTAGTTGCATTCAGATATACAGATATCTTTTCTTTAAATAAATTAACTGTGAATTAATATGGAAAAAAAATCTGAAAAAAGAAATTTAATATATTAAATATATTTTTCAATATTATACTAAAAATGTTAGTTTATTATATGCATAAAATTTGCACATAAACATATGGAAATCGTGTGGATTCCAGATATGTACAAATTGTTAATTGAAACCGATGAATAATTAACTTTTGCTTCATTTTTTTTGTTGCATGGGGACTAAAATCTATTTAAATTTGTGTACCTAAGATTTCAAAAAATGTATTCGGAAGTCTTAAAAAGTGGATTCATGTGACAAATAAAATTAAAGAAATTAAAATGTTTTTCATATTTTTTTCCCCTTAAGGTGATGGAAAAGAGAAAGGAGTTAATTTATTGGGTTTGCCTATGTCATCCTCAGAAAACTCCATATCAGACAGAAGCAATTTGAATTCAACCGTAAATGTGAGTTTTTGAAATTTAAAAAAGTTAAAATTAATTTGAAATAAAAAAACGGATTATAAGGGTAAAATTTGTCTTAGTTCAGTAGCTGTTGTGATTAATCGTTTTAAAAATTTTGTATGAATCAGGTTTCATCAGTTCCTCCTTCAACATCACTTCCTCATCTAACTGAAGGAACTTGCTCTTCTGCACCTCCAAGTCCTGCCAAATGTCGTCACAGGCATCAGTCCTTGCAGCATGTTCCTGTTATAACAGATGATGTGTATGAGGATGTTATACCTTATAATGCCCATACAAGAAGGAATTCATCATCATATTCAGCAGAATATGATGCCAGTAGTTGTGGAAGCAGCAGTCTTGCATCACTTGGCATTCCATATAGAAATAGGTATGATGATTTTAAGAAGTTTTTCCCATAATATTTTGTAATGTTTCCAAAACACTAAGTTCAGATTTCTTTTGAAGAACTGAGAAAGAGAAGATATTTTATTTTGGATAGGAAATGGCAATTAAGATTTTAATTCACTGATTTCTCATTTCACATTTAAAATAACTTTTTTTCTAAGATTTTATGAAATAAATCATTTTATATAAAATATCTTTAGTTTAATGTGTTAGTTTTTTTGTATTAAGATTTGTACAAATTCAAATATTAGAAATTTCCAATACATCCTGTTTGTAATATAAATCCAGATTTTCTGATTTCGTAGCTTAATGAAAATCTATATAAAAATGTTTATAATATTGCTTTTGAATGTGTGCATATTATAATGTGTTTCTGAAACCAACCCAGAGTCTTTGTTAAATGATTTGTTAAAAAAGTTATGTTAATAGATAATGTAAAAATTGTTTATTAACAAAAGTAACTCAGATTTTATCAAAATTCTGGAGGAGTACAGAAAATCTCTTAAGTCAGTTAAAGAATCTCAGTCTGTTATACAAACATTGTTTGGGGATAGGCTTTCAAATTAAACCCATTTGATGATTCATTGGCTGAATTTGTAATAATTACAGAGTTAACACTAAGTAGCTTATGTGAACAGCTTTGTTTACACATTAAAATTACAAATTAGGCGTTTGGCATTTAGAGGTATGTTATCTATCCCACAAGACTTATGAAAACAATTCTACTTTACAAGCACTTTTTTAATGATTCATAGTGGTGACCCATAAATCTTAATTGAAATAAGCATTGACCTAGAATTGCAAATAAGCGTGTAACTCAGTCAATTAACATTAAATCTTGGTATATGCAATGTTAATGATGTGTTTTTATGGTATAAAAATTTTCTCTTCAATTTTGACTATTTTCAGGTTTGAGGCTAATCTGGATATTGAAGGTACAAATCATTACAGTGTTCCAAATCGTCGTGCTAGTCAAGTATTCAATGATCCAGACAATCTTTTGGACAAAAAGAGTCAAGAAGCAACAAATCACTGTTGCGTAGATATGAATAGTAGTGTCAGATACTTGAATACACCATTATCTTGTTCATATGATGATAGATTGTCGTATAGCAAATCAGGAGGCTATTCTTCTCCTTTAAAAGACAGCATTTATGACAAAACGTCTATTGACAGTAACGGAATGGACAATTTGAGTTGTGCTGAATCTACATACATACCCATGAGTTATGGTCCAAAAAGTATGGAAAAATTTAATCACTCATTTTCAGAAAATTCATTGCATAGGAGTCATCCAGGATCATTGCATCATAAACTGAATCAAATGCATATAAGTGAACCTCATTTAAATCTTGATAATGTTGACACAGTAGATGGTATCCATCATGTTTACAGTGTTCCTACACTTAAGAATGTACTCCGTCCAATAAACAATGGTGTTATACCTAATTCTACCATTCCAGATTATTGTTCTGGAATAAGCAGTCAAAGCATCAGCCAAGTTGCTGATTTAGTTCAAGCATCGGTACTTTTGCAAGATTGTAAAAGGGCTGCTTCATCCAGCTCTTTGGAGTACAGTGCCCCCAAGATAAAAACAAAGGAATGGATTGAAACCTCTCTGGATTCTCCTATTGTTGAAAGGAAGAAAAAGCCTAATAAAGTGCCTGAGCCATGTGTAAAAAGTGAGCCAGCTCAACCAGCTCATTGGCTTGAAAATGGTTTGCCTCCCGTTCCTAGCCATTCAGATTCATTTTACGCTTACCCACATCAGCAGTCTTATTATGATGGGCGTAAATTTTCTCAAAGTGGTTCCGATTTGAGGAAATCACCCTCTCCTCTTCTTGCTCAAGGCCTTTTAAGTATTTCTACCGAATACAGAAGTGCAAATAACAAATGCCAGTTCCCTTCACAAAGACCATGTGAAAGTCCTCATTCCAATAACAATCAGTCTATGTTCTCTGAAGGCAACCAATATCATCATTATGAAAATATTGCAGAATTATCATCCAGCGATTCTATTAGCCATCAGCAGAACCAACCACATTCCTTTTATGAAGATATGCACCCTCCAAGTGATTATAACATGGTTGCTATTAAAAAAGCTCATGACACTAATGCCCAGACTATAAAGCATTTAAATCATAACTATACTGAGCGGTCCTCTAGTACTTTTTCTGTTGCACAGCCACAAGAGCCTCCAAAACGTCCAACCAAACGCATTACTGCTGGTGATTGTTATATAGTTGATAGTATGCCAGGGACAGATGTGTGTGAGTATAATGATTCTTCTTCTAGTGAAATTTATGAACCAGTTAATTTCCAAGACATGTCCCACCGTAAAACTTACCCACAGAAGCAGCATTGTGATATTTCAGAACGTACTCATCAGTATTCTCACTCGTATCATTCAGAATCTCTTCCGTCTGAGAACGATAGTGACAATCTAGTTGGTCAAAACTGGCAGCATTTTCCCCAGAGTCCTACGGGAATTGAAAACACTTCCGTTTCGCCTGTGCCTTCCACTATAAACTTCTCTCCCAATGTCGAAGTGAATGTTGTATCATTTGGTCATTTCCAACCTTATTGGGAGGAAACAAAGCCATATGAAATATCAGACTTTTATAAATATAGCACTAAACATAGGAGGCAACAGAAACCCTTGAAAGAAGTAAATGAAAGTCATTTGCAACAGACTGTAGAAGAGTGCAATGATTCGAACCAGTCTCAGTTTTATAATCAGAATATGGAGGTTGGAAGCACTGGGAACCATGACATGAACAAGTCTAGCAATTCCATGAACCACCATCAGCAACAAGAGCTTGTTAATTCTGTTTCTGGATTTAGTAGCACAGAATTCTCAGAATCTTCTCCAAAATAGTAAGTGGGATTTTGAATTTTTTGTTTTAATGACAAAAGTTTTCATTAAAATGTGAAAAAATGATACATAAATGAATATTTATCATTGATTTTTATGTATATGTTGAATCATAAATTTTTTTACTTAAGTTATATTTTGACTAATTTTAATATTGAAATGCACATACTGTTTGTACATATCCTGTTTCTAACTAACCATAAATATTATTAGTCTCAATAAATCTTAGATTTTATTGATAATATAAAAAGGAAAATTAGTCTTAATTTGATTTTATCATGATAAAGCAGTAAATTTTCTTTCATAATATTTAGTTTAAAATAATGCTGTAAAATTGAAGCAAAAAAATTTTATTTCCTTTTTGCCTAGAAATTGAGATTTAAAATCCAAAATGAGTAATTATAAATGAATCAATATTTTTTCTCTACTAATAGTTATGAAGATTCGCCAACTCCAGTTTTACGACATAAAGAAGATTCAGACAAAAGTCTTTCACTTGGTGAAATGGAACTGCGTATTTCTCTAGCTGACACTTTTCACGATGAAATGGTTACTTGGTATCAAAGCCAAGACTCAGTAAAAAAGGCAACCTTAGTCTGATGTAGAGAATAATGCACAAAGGAAAAACAAGGATTTTTAGTAAGTTATTTTAATGCTTTATTATGGCTCTTTTAGTT
>BMAV01011169.1:95195-108121 GCA_019973955.1 Trichonephila inaurata madagascariensis
CAGAGGAATGCTCATCCAACCAGCCAGTAGCCAACTGGGACTTGTGAAAGGTACAGTTGTCTTAGCGGAAAACTCCATTACCGTGCGGCAAAACGAATGGAGCATAACAGCAAAATCGAATGGAGTTGATCACCCAGCAGCTCTAAGCACCCAATAGCATTGAGGGAGGTTGGTACACGTGCCAAAGATCCCAAACAGTGCCACGAGAAAATACCCCAGATCATAAATGAACCACCATGCCTTTGTACAATTCCAACCTGGCATGCAGGATCCATGGCTTCATGAGCCTAACGCCATATTGTCAGCCTTCCATTCAGCGTTAAGTAGTCAGAATCGTGACTCATCACTCCATGCTACTCGTTTATAGTCCTCTACACTCCATTCTATGTGCTCTCTTGCCCAGGCAAGACGTGAAGCCTAATCGCGATCATTGAGCAATGGTACTCTCGTAGGTCGACGGCTCCAGAAACGCATACGGTGAAGTGAGCGTTGTACAGTACATTTACTGACTCTACGACTGGCACTTTCATTCCCCTAGAAGATAATTTGAGCTTATGTTTGGCTTCACTGGCTGTGTACAATACGCCTGAGCCGTCTCTCATCACGCACTGTCAAGGCTAATTGTCCTTTGCAATTTGCCGGATCGTTAGTTTTTTTGTCCACCATCCATGTATTTTTGGCATACTCTTGACACTGTCGACCTTGAAAATCCTAGTTGCCTGACGATTTCGGATATTGAATGGTCCATGCAATGCGCACTTACAATTTGTTCGCGATCGAAGACGTCTAAATCAGGCAGTTTACCCATACTGGTCATTCCAATAACTTTTTTCAGAACAAACACAATACATGCTGTATATACAGTTACCACAGCACCCTTACTTGTGCATAAATGATGCGCAGAGCTACACAGTTTACATAGCCCTTGCTATCCCTAATTCAGCGGCACTTCAGTGTATTTCTCTAAAAGTAGTTCTACGATTTTTCTTATGGTCTAATAAGACAACAGCTTATTTGGTTTTATCTGATAGTCCACAGCTCAAAATTAAGACGTACCTAGTTCAAATTTAACTTTACCCTCTCATCAAAATTTTTGTGAAAATAGAAAATAATTAAGTTAAAGTTGCATAAAAATTAATTCGTTATAAAAAATATTAAAGGGCGTAAAACACGCAATGAAAAAAAAAAAAAAACTGATCTTCCGTTAGGTGAGATTACAGTTCTACAGTGGTGGGAGAGTATCTAATAGGATAGAAAAGGAACATAAAAGTGATGTATTCGGCCTTTAAGAGAGAAAAAGAGTGTTTGGTTCTTTCATATGCGAACTTCCCCATGTACGCAACAGCAATTTGAAATATTGAGAGGTGATTGAGATAGGACTAATAATCACTTAAATACCGTGTATCTGGTGGGGATGTGGTATTAGATTAATTCACAGCTGATTCATGAAAGATTGAATAAGAAAATGTCTCTAAAGGCCATGTTGAGTAGATAGGCGTGACGCAGAAACATGGTCTTATTCTCGCTGCCGTCTATGGTAGAGATTGCTAACTAAATTAGCAATAGTTATTTTAATTCAAGAAAATGGAATTCACTGAGAAGAAAGATTTTAATTTTAATAGGATTTAAATTACCACACTATTAAAACGAAGTAAAAAATTACTCTTTGTGAGGCAGTAATTTAGTGAAGATGAAATCTTGCATTGTAATTTAGAGGGGGAGAAAACAAATGAATTATTTTTAAATAAAATAAAAATATTTTAAAATTTTGAAAGAAATTTTCCAAGAGTATCAGGAATTTTTTAGTCGTTTTAGGACAGGGAAGTCTAGTGCAGCTGTGGGTCTTTTATATGATAGTTCAAGTATCATAATCAAAACGAATCCCGGACTAAAAGGAAAAAAAAATCCTTTTAATAAGTTTTTATCAGCAATGTATTTAAAATTAAGGAATTAAACATTTTATCCAGTAGGATATCCAACATTTTACAACACGAATTTTAGATTACTTTATTTTTTTTTTGTTTTAAATAGTGTTATTTACTATTACCTTATAAAAAGGAATAATTGAAGGTCTATAACATCATTTGACTTATTTAATTTGAAATTTTTGGTGGAAATACTTCCTTGAGAGGAATGCAACAGAGCTCTTGCACATTTTTTTTATTTACCTTCTCATCATACATTAAACCTAAAATTTAAAGTTCTCTGTTAAACTTATAAAAAAAAATCTATGTGTTCAGAATGGCTATCAATCGTTCTTTTTAATAAATTCCTTCTTTTTTTATCAAAGATTTCCATAAGTATATGTATAGTCATATTTTTTTTTATTAATTCGATAACCCTTTTACAACAAGAAATAAAGTGAACGGTTTGTTGCTTTTTCATTGCAAGAACTATTCAAATTTTATAAGTGTGTATTTATGAACAATTTATATATTTTTTAATAATATATTTTTATACGTTGTGGAGAGCGGCGGCATTTTTCATTTTTGTCCAGGGCGGCAAAATTGGTAGAGCCGGCCCTGCCCTTATTTTCTTTGTCGCGATTCTCTTAACAGACCAATCAGCGATGACTCTCATATTCACCCAAAGCGAAATCTAGCCGCCTGTCTTCGTAAGCATTCATAAAGTCACGTGAACAAAATTCCTTCACTTCAGTTTTTTTTCGAAGTGCTGCTTGAAATAAATTTATAAAAATTGCTTATAAATCTGTTTTCACTTAAAAAATATTCTAAAAATTCTTTTATAATCATGCTAAAAAATTTTAAGCTTTACGTTTGATTTAATACTATCTATATGTTTTGGCAGGCTTATTTCATGTTTTATTGTTAGATTTATATTCAATATAAAATGAAATGAACTGATTTTGTGTTTATTTGAGTTAATGTATATGTATTGCGTAATGTATTTGATGTGTTCAATTAAAACACAACTAAGTGGTACTACTAAGCTTTTGAATGTTCTTTAATCATAGAAATTCAAAAGTTGATATGGTTCTCATAAATACTTTCTTGAATGTGTGGAACAAGAAACAGCATTTATATTAACTAATCGCATGCTTGTGTTATGGTTTTTGTAGACGTAGGCTGTTGAACTTGGATTTTTATTTGACAGGTAAATTAGTCTCAAACAATTGCTATAAATTTACACGGAAAGTTTTTATGGATAAAAATTTAACTGATTGTGGTAGTAATTTCGCAAAAATTTTAGAATAGTTAGTTACTACTTAAGTAGGTCAAAGTTGATGAGTTTGTTCCAGATAACTTAGCAGCATTTATTTCCTTATTTTTATCCCTTGCTTACTGTTCATTACTGGAAAATTCGTAATAAAACTAATTAATACATGCTGTACTATAAGAGTTAAGTTGAGACTTGGCTTTATGAAAACATTTATCTTGTAAAATTGAAATTTTGCAAACAAAAGAAATAAAATCGAAGGTGACTATAATGCAGTTAACTATATAATTAAATTGAATATGTTCGATGGCGTTACTTTTCATTACGCTTTCCAGCAATTGATTAAATAGTGAAATGTGATTGCTTCTGGATTGATGTTATCGCTATTTAATTTTCAAAAGTAATAATTCTGTTGGAAATGTTTTACAGTATAAATATTATTGTATTTTGTCTGGTTATATTGTATGCATGAGGCAATGCATAGTTAAAGATAATAAAAAAAGTCGTATTATGTATTATCACAACAATCATCAACTATTAATAACTCGCCAAGTTAGCTACCCTGATTTCCTGTGTGTTGTATGTGCTAAATTGGCAACTAGGTGCTTTTTTTCATATAATGTCACTAATGCATTGTAATAAGGGTACTTATGTACTCTTTAGGGGTTGCCAACTTCGGGAGTTATTTACAGAGTTGGCAATTGTTGTGTTAATATGTAAGTACCTATATAAGTATCAAAAAGTTTCAAAATTTGTTTTATAATTTTTTAATAGTGATCATTTATAATCCATTCAAAATGCTAAATGTAATGAGATTCTTTGTTTTGGGAGCTAATTTGATATTGGTATGCTGTGGATTTTTCTCAAAAATTGTTGTAAAATTTTACTAATTACTAACTTTACAGTATGATAATATTGAGACTTCCCGCCAAAGATCTATTTGGCATATTATTAAAATCAGATAAAAAATGAGTAACGTATTGATATCAAACAAATTAGTTGCATCTTTTGTGTAAGGTATGAAAAATTAGCAGAGTATATCACTGTTTCAGAAAATAAATAATTTTGATGGTAATAAAATTGTAATGCTATTGAATTCAATATTTCATTCATGCTACCTTTTTAAACATACATAATAATTATTACTTATCAAGTAAATGGTATTTATCAAGTACCATGAAGCCAAACATGGCAATATATGGAAAACATGTGAAATTCTGAGTTATACTTTTTACTAATTTTAAAAATAGATGGCACTATTTTCAATTTTATAGTCATTTTTTTTTCTGTTTTACTGTTGATTAGATTTTGTGGTGTAAAGGCCTGAACACATTAAATGTGTTGGGGTTCAATGTTGTCATAGCAATGTGGTGTGCAAGTTTAGAGAATGAGGTGCCATCTTAGGTGTGGCCCTCATCATTTGGCCAAAGATGAAAGTCACGAGGTCTGTTGTCAGTAGCCGTAATGTAGCTGTATGGTATAATGTCATTTAAAGAATCAAGTTAGCTAGAATTTTCAAAATTTGCATTTTAGCGTTACTGCAAGTGAAATTTGTGGCTCAAATTTGGCATGATATTGTAACAGAATAAAAAAAAACAATAAAAAGAAATCCTTATTCATGACATTTAGTTGAAAAAAAACCCATTCAGCCAGATTTTAGTGGAAAATAGTCCCATTAGCTCGTGCAAATTTGTCTGTGATGGCGCGGTAAAATCCTAGGAGAGCCCACACTCTTGGCGACAATACAAAAAAAGCGCCAAGCGAAACCGACAATGGCGGCAAGTTAATATAGCGGGATAAGGTGGAAGCGTAATGAAAATATATGTAAACAATACAGAAATTAAACATTTAAGATAAAAAAATATATAAAAACAGCACTTACTTTCTTACTGCTGATCTTTTCCGAGTGGAGTGTACAGCATAACAATAGATTTTAAAAAAGTCTTGAAGGTCTCATCGCTAAGTGAATGATCGTGTGAGCGCCACCATTTTTATTCTGCGAGGTAATGGTCGAACATACCTTCGGCGAGGCTAGTGCAATTTCGAAGAAAGCGTTTTACTGTCGACCATGTTACATCATGCCGATCGTTACATTTAGGACATTCATAACTCTAAGCAATCAATTCTTCCTTCATACACTATTCAATCAATTCTTTCTAACCTTTCGCATTCAACAAAGTAAAAAATTCTAAGATATATTCCTTCACACATGCAATCATTCCAGCCTGGTTCCCCCAAACAAAATGAAATTCGAAATGCCCGCCGACAAAATACGAAATTTCCAGAAATAGTTAGGTTTACCATATCTTGTGTATCAAAGTAGGGTTACCAAGATGGCACAATTATCGCCAATCCCAAATAATTCACGCCAAGGGTGTGGGCTCTCCTAGGACTGAACCTGATGGCGCTAATATGCAAGTACTTATTTTTCTACCATTTTGCATCATTGATTAAAATCTAAAAGTTGCTGATGATTGAAGGATATGCTTTAAGTTTTTTTGCAGCAGGAGAACATTTTATTGAGACAGCTTTTTGGAACAAAGATGGGAGGGGGTTAGAAATTTGCGAGATTTGCCAATGGAAGTGTAATATTGCTTATTGAGGAATGGAAGCAGGCAAGAACTGTTGCTGGAAGTGTTAATGTTATTAATTATGAATCTAGTGTTGTTTGATAGATTTGTTCTAAAAATTCTGGATTCCATAAACATTGTGTGGTACTTGTGTATTATCATAACCTATTGGCAAAATTATATGAAACAAAGCACATAGTTGCCAATTTAGTGCGTACAACACATAGGAAATCAGGGTTGCCAACCTGGCGAGTTATTAATAGAGTTGGCAATTGTTGCAATGTTACATAAGTACCCGTTGTGCATTATTTACTGTTGAGCTAACAAACTTGTGCTTCTGTATCATAGTGCCAATGATAGATTTTTGCCTAGAAATTACTGTAGATTTGATAATATTACCAAAGTGCTTACATTGGTGGTATTAATAAAAGTCATCTGCCCATGGTCCCTATTACCAATAAGTATTGAGCTAATCGTACATAATTTGAATTCATTTCTTGATTGATCACAGATATAATATTTGTTGATAAATATATGATGTTGAACTCTTTCTAAAAATTTTTTTGAAGTCTAGAAATGTTTATGAATCTTTTCAGAGTGATACACTATTAATAAAAATACGGTATTTTTTCGTTTTGCTAGTGCAAGTGATAAAGTTACCAAAAATTACACAACCAAGGCCAAACAGATTATTCCCAATGGTAACTTTTTACCACCACATTTTTCAGAACAAGTCATGGTCTTTTCTTATCAGAAACATTTTTTTCATAATGCATCAAAAATAGATGAAAAACCAATGAGAATTGACATTTTTTAAAGTGTATATTGTGTGTTGTCATCAAAAAAGTCTGCTTGGGGAGATTTGCGCTGGTGAAATGGAAAAGTACCAAAAATATACCGTAAAATCTGGCATATAACATGCACCTATACTTTCAAGCCGCAATTTTTGATTTTTACATAAATTCACCATAATGCACCCCTATTTATTACAAAGGAACCTGAATTTATGCATGCAATGCTATAATGTTATTTATGTAGTCATTTATTCGAGGTATTAATCCCAGGATTTTGAAAAATAGTATGCTACTAGAGCTAAACCCTTTAAGGTTAGTGAGGTATGTTATTTCTTTTAAGTAAACAGTATTCCAATCTATGTAGAAGTCTAATATTTTTTATGTTCATCTCTTTTTTTTTATTTTTAAAGCTATCATTTTTATATTGGGCATATAACGTGCATATGCAAATTTTAATCTTATTTTTTGTGTTAAAAGTGTGCATTATATGCCGGATTATATGGTAACTAGGAAAGTGATATGTTTAAATGTGATCTTTTACTCTTCCTTTAGTTGATTCACTTATAATGCCTCATTTCCTCCTTTCTTTATAATATTGTCATATTTTTATTGTTTGTAAAACTGCATAATTGTAAAATTTTTATTTATTTTAATTACATCTTTGATACTTTGACCAATATTGGCAAATTAAAAAGACATTGCTAAATGCTGCCATCATTATTATGATTGTGTTTAAATATGCACAGAAATATGATTTTCTATTATTGGCTGTATATCGCAGCATTTCGTGACATTTTTTGACTAAAGTGGTCAGCGGTATAATATGTAAACATCTTATTTTATGTATATGATAAGGACTCCTTTTTTGAGATTTTAAATATATAAAATCAGTTTCAGATTTATTGTTCCTAAAATCTTAAAAAATATATATTATTTATATAGCATATTCCATATACTATAATCATTTGGATTAATATATTAATGTTTTGATACTAGTTTTCCTAAACTATCATGTTTAGTTTATTCCTCTTATACTTTTTCATAACCACAATAAATATATTAAAATCTGAAGCTTAAAGAGTTAAGCACAGAAAATTATCTATTATGATTTATTTTGTGAAAAGTTTGGAAAATTATTACCTACCTGATTTTTATTTCTATACTATAAATATTGTTTGTTTTACAGCAATGGAAGAATCTGATGGAAAAGATACTTATGTAACTCAGTTGAAAGAAGTTTTTGATAGTTGTGATTCAACTGGAAGTGGCTGTCTCAATGAAGAAGAATTACGAGTTCTTTGTGAAAAATTACATTTGCTTGATCATACAGATATTTTAATTCACCATCTCTTAGAAAATGAAACTGAGGTGAGATGCTACATAATTTCAATGAATTATTTTATAAATATGCTTAATTGATATACAACAAGTTAATTTATTTGCAGTTTATATGTACAGTTTATTATATTTATGCATTGATTCTTTTATGCAGTCAAACTGTTGTCTATAAGAATTACTTTTTTAGAATGAAGAAAGTATAATTCTGTTGAAACAAAAATAATTATTTACTATACATTTTTTTAAAAAATCATTATGTACATAATTTTTTTATATCAAATTATTTCATTTAATAATAAAAATTGCTTTTAATTTATTGTATATTTTACCTTTTTTTTTCTTTTTGTATTGCATCAATATGAATATTTCTGTGCTTATAAAAAATAGTTCTCTTAGATTATGAAGCCATAATTCTAGAAACGTATTTGCAAAGCAATACTTGCATTTCATTCCAGTTTTTGAAATTAGCTATATCATAATATTTTCATAATTAACTATATGTGGGTGTCTAAAATTATTTTTTAAACATACAGTTAATAATATTTAATAAAATGTCTAAACATATATATATATTAAAAAAAATTGTACATGTTAACAAATGAGTAAAAATTGATCTAATTGTAATCCAATTCACAGTGTTACAGAATTGTTTCAGAATCTAATTCAGAAATTGTTTCTAGTATTCAAAAATAGTATTACATAAAACCAGGGCAAAAACTGTATAAAAAATAAAATGCAGTTACCAAATGTATTGGTGACTGCATTGTTGGTGATCAATTCAATAATACAGTCAATGCAGTCATGAAATACATTGGTTATATTATCATTCCACTGTTCTTTCTGATAAAAAATCCTTCTATTGCTGACATGGCTCAGGAGTAATTTCATTGGCTTAACAGTAAATAAAGCATAAGGCTTCTGTACATAAAACCCTCGATAATAACCGATTCATCACTCAAAGATCAACGTTACATTGGTAACTATCAACACTTACTGCAGCTGTTCTAGCTTGCTTTCATTCTCATGGCATGATTATTTTGTCAAAAAAAGATGTCTCAAATAAAATCTCTTTGTGTTAAAAAGCTTATTACATCTTTGTTCATCTACAACCTCCAGATTTTCATTGTTTCAAAATGGTAGAAAAATCTCACTAACAGTAAAGCAGTAAGAAAATAACTATAAAATTGATGATTTTCTAAAATAATACTTGTTTATAATATCAGCAATCAGTGTAAATCATGATATTTAAGAGGCTCCTCTTATTTATAATTCTAGTAATCAATTTAAAACAAGAATTCTGCATTTTTTCTCTATGTTGCCATGTTTAGCTTTATGGCCCCAATAACTGCACCAAATAAATTTACTATAAAGTTTGAACAAGACTCTTTCTCTCAAACTTTCAACTCTTTTTCAAAATTACCATTATTGTTAACTGCTCATGATAATTAAAAATCAATTGCTGTACAATTGAATTTACAACTTGCAACTATCTGCAAAATCTCAATATTACCACATATTGTTTGTAGAAGTCATAATAAAAATAATACCCTTATGTCTGAAAAAGTAAGTATTTTACATTTGTTTTCCTGTACAATAAAAGAAAGGATGCTCAAATTGCTGCTTTACAAATAGAATAAGTAATAATGGGTCTTCTTTTTTAAGTAATATTCAAATTTTAATATAACAAAGAAGTAAAATCTGAAAATGTTCATTCCATTTTTAACCCTTTCAGGACGGGGCAATTTTCTGCGAGCCTCTCGCTAGGGATGGGGAGAATGCGTAAGGACTACTCCCTTCAGGACGGGGCGTTTTTGTCGCTAAGCCTAACTTAAGAAAAAGACGCATAAATAATAAAATTTCAGTCCTAACGTTGTAATTTGATTGAATATTAACGTCGCACTGTTCAGCTACACGAGGACTTTTGGTGACGGACCACGTAATTTTGAACCATGGTCAGGTGACGTGGACGACACCTGAGCTGGCACCCCCTCTCCTAACTGCCACACCACACCAACTTGTAATTTTTGGTACCCCTTTAGATTATTACACAAGTTGTCAGTTACATTAAAACTAGAATGTAATAACGTTTTTCCTTTAACTTACATGAAATTGTATAAAAAATATATATATGACTTATGGGAAATAAATTTCGTAAGCACTATTCATTTTTTTCAAAATTTTCATTGACAAAACAATTAATACACTTTCAAATTAATAAAAAAAATTACGACAAAGATAATTTACAAAAAGAAATAGCAAAATTAAAATGAAGATTGAGTGTGGAAAATCTCGAATCCTACATTGTATGATTTGCAAACATAAAATGTTTGTTACGTTTTTTTTTATTTACACACGGTTTGTGACTAAACACTTTGGCTTTTTTCACCCTTTTTGTTCATATTAAGGTTAGGAAAATGCCTTCAAAACAATCAAATAATTACCTGAAGTCAAGGTTTTTGAAATAAGAAAAGTATGCGAAATATATCCGAAAACAACAAAATTTTAAGCAGAACTGACGCGAAAACACCGCACACTGTAGTAAAAAAAGTAAGAAGAAAATATTTGATGAGTTATAAGAAACGCGAATGTTTCATCTCAAGAGGAAAGTTTATGAGCCAAGCTCTGTTTGTTGACCTTTCAATTTGGGGCCCCCCCTACTCAGCTGATGTAATCATAATCAGTTTTATTGAGCCAAACCTGTACAGTGTTTTTCTGCAGTTTAATCATGATAGCTGTTTCTTTGCTTCAATTTCAGTATTGATAATATCTTGTTGATTTTTAGTGGGATTCAGATTAAGATTATTCCCAAACCGCTCTAAAGTTTTAATGCTGGGTTTTATCAGATATGCCTGTATCTAAATGAGGAAAATAATGATTAAAATTACTTCTTGTATGATGAGTTATATATTTTAGAGATAAAAACTTATAAATGTTGTAACCAAATCATTTATGAATAAGCTAAGTACTATTTACCAGTTATGCCATATGAAAGGGTGCCAAACAATGTTGAAAAAGGCATTTTTGTATAATTTTAAAGTTATTCAAGGTAGCTGGCTTTAAACAATCTCCAAGTTGCATTTACAATCCCAATAACAAATTTCGTTTGTCCAATCCCTCTGTTGGATATGCTTCCCGAGACTGCTAGCTGAGAATTTTATAGTCTGCACAGGTAGCACTTTTTCATTTACTAAACTAAACTCAGTGGTACAACAGCCCATAAGGGCCATGGCTTACTGTGCCCATCTCAAAATAAGTGACCATTGGGCTCTGAGATGTATGAGCAGATGTCCCGATCAGGTGGTCAGTCTGAAACAAAACCCTCAGTGTTTAGTCCCCAAGCCAGCTTCGAACTCATTTATCCACCCACTGAAGGGATGAAAAGCTGAGACGACCTTGTCCATTCTGAGGATAGAACCCCAGACCTGTAGTGTGGAAGTGTGATATGCTACTACTTGACCTCTTTTCATTTACTAATAAAGCACTTACTGTCCAATCCATGAAAGTCTAATTTGTATTCATCTTGAAAAATGACACTATCCTACTGATATTCCTTGTTCATTAAATGTTTTTTTTTTTTGTTAGCAATGGATTTTCTTGGGATGATATGCAAGCAGATTGCATTATATAAGCCAGTTAGATAATTTGTGCACTTATATCACAACCACAGACATTCTCAAATTAAACTGTCTAATCAGGAACACTTGTATAGTAAAATAAGGGGACTCATTGGTTAAAAAAAATCTGTCTCTAGACATTGCAACTTTCATCTTTCAGCCTGATCAGGCCTTTCTCTCAATATCACCAGTTTAAAGCTTTAATTTAATAACTTGAAATTTGAAACGGCATCCTATTTTTTCAACACTCATATGTGTTGAAATTCCTCTAATAGCTAAAACAACTGTCACACCTTTTTTTTAATGTTTTTAATTTGTCATGCTTTCTCCTGTAAAATATCAGGACAATTAATAGTTTTCCCTTTTTAATGCTGTTTTTATGGATACTAGATGAAGCAGCACTCACATCTGCTGTATGATGCAATAGTACTATGTGATGATCTCATACCTATTTAGATCATCAGTGAATTTGTTTGACTTAATCAAATTACAACTAACTTATTATTGCTTTGAGCTTAAGTCCTCAATTCTTTTTATTTGAATATATATTTAAAAGTTGATTCAATTCTGAACATAATGAAACTTTTAAATGAGTAAAAACATAAAATAGAGCAATGGTGTTTTGTAAGTTATTATCAGAATCTAAAATAACAAAATTTGATCAAATATTGTTTAGCACTGTGAATTTTGATTTTCACAAAGTTACTGTAGTATTTTTTATTGGGTAAATTTTTTGATTGTTTCATCTATGAAACTAGCATGATAGTAGAGACACACAGTATTAGATATGATTATTACACAGTATTAGATATTATGATTATTACACGATATTAGAGATAATGATAATTTATATTACAGAACAGTAATATAAATTATCATAATTAGCTTATTTTTTTTTTTCACTTGATGATTTTCATTTGGATTTCATGTTTAATGAAGTTGATGAATTTTTCTGTTTTGTTATGTAATACATTCAGTTGAATATGCATCATTTTTGAAATTAGAGAATGTATATATTGTAATACTTATTTTAAATATTGTTGTTATAAATTATTTTAAAGGTTAGATTTGAAGAGTTTAAGGAATGCTTTGTTGCTGTTTTAACTCAAGCGATTCCCAGTGGTGAAGATGTTTCAGAGACTGAAAACAATGAAGACGTGGCAGGTATGTTTTATTTATGTATGGATTAGTATTTCAAAAGCCAAATGTTTTTGATATATTTGGAAAATTTGGGAAATCTCAAAAGAAGAACAATTTTGGAATTTTATAGTTGTCTTCAAGTACTATTTGTCTATAGAACAAGGAAATATTAATAATCTGAAAAAGTATTAAGTTTATTAGAAATTTATATGTCTTCAAATTGAAAAATATACATTTTCTGATATTAATGACCTTTCAAGCATAACAGCAATTTGTTTCTGTAAAAGAACTCA
>BMAV01011169.1:108521-133227 GCA_019973955.1 Trichonephila inaurata madagascariensis
AAAAATAATTTATATATTATATGAATTTGATTTAGCCTTATTTTGTTCTGTTTTAATATTTACATTTTTAGTATAAGTAATATCTTTGTTTAATCATTTTTTTCAATTGCTAGATCGTGAAGTATCACCAAAATTTACTTTGGGCAGAAAAAAATATGGTCGGCGCTCCAGACCTGCATCTATAGCTGATGATGACAGCTCTGTAGCATCCCCAGTTCTAAGTCCTCAAAGTTCAGTGGATCAAATTTCCTCTAGTGAATTGTTGGTGAAAACTTCAAATGTAAGTTATTCAAGAGAATTCATTATATTAATTTTATGATTCTTATATATTTTCCCATTTCTGCTTTATATGAAAAAAGTATTTCAAAAGTTTCAAACTTGTTTAAGCGTAAATACGTGAAGCTCGTCTTTGTTCAGCAAATTCTTTTAGAAATTAATCGTTTAATCATTTACTGTTGGCATACAAATAAAATGCTGTAAATTAATTTAAATCTTATTTAATAAAATTTATTTTTGATTTATTAGAGGAAACCACCATTGTCTTCAGTATAGTTTATATTCAGGAAAAAATTTTAATAATTAAAAGAAGTTTGAGTTGTTGAATGCTTTGTTAAAATAAAAATGTTGTAATATGATAAATTGAAAAATAATTGTTTGCTTAAATATGAATAAATGTTTTAATTCCATTATGATACATGGGTTTGCTTTTATATAAATTTTTGTTCCTTGATGAAAGGTATTGTTGTTATTCAGAATTTTTAGTTGAATAATAGCAAAATTATAAAATTCATATTTCAGTACTTACTGTATACTCCTTATGTGTATTATATTTATAAAATTAATTAATGTATAAACTAGCTATGACATTAAAAAGTTAGAGAAATAATATGTTATGTGAATGGTTTTTATTTAAAAAAGTCTTTTGCTTAAATAGAAATATATTAAAATACAAAGAAATTTTTTTTAATTGTGCTAAATATATTTGTTTGGCCAAAGTGAAGCATTTAATATAGAAGATCATTAATCTAGTTCTCTACTTGAACCCTCATATTTTTCATTGATTACTAATTAATTGGACCCACTTGTCTTTAGAGAAAAACCATTAACAATCAAAAATTTAATTGTGCAAAATATTGGGCTATCAGAAAAATTACATTTTTGAAGAAATTTAGAGAGAAAAATATATAGTATGCAGTGAAGTCATGTGGCTTATTCTTATAAAATAATGCATGAACAATATTGTAGGCAATAAAAGTATGATATAGATCTGTATTCTCCCAAATTAAAAAAAATATTGCTAAAATTAGAAAAACTAAGATTAATAACAATATCAACGTAGTTTAATTTAAGATTATGCTTGATTCATTGACTTTTATTCCTTGTCAATAATATTAAATTTTAAATTTGAATTCATTAAAAATTAAAGAATGAGTACCAAAGCAATATCTGTTTGATATCTACCAAAGCAATATTGCCATCCTCACCTAGTGCCTACACTCTTTAGTTCAGTGTTGATGGAACCTCAGTCCCAGTAAGTTGGACCCTTGTACAGTGGAGTTATTTTCACATTAGTGTAAAATAAGACTTAATTTGAAAAAAAGGCAGTAAACGAATTATTGACGATCTAGTTGAATTGGAATAAATTGCTTCTTTAAAAATGTGACAGCAGGAAATACATTGATCCGTTGAGCTTGATAAAACAATGAGACCAATCAGTTAGATGCTTCACACATGCTGAACTTGGTATGAGGGACCCAGTTTTTTTCGTGATTTCCTACTGTACAGATCTTAACACATTTTAGCTAGGAAGTCAAATATTGCTGTTGTTTTTTTAAATGTAAAATTCCCACCCATAACACAAGTTTTCTGGATGGTTAATGTAATTTTTTGACTTATTAACTAACTTATGAAATAGAAACAGAACAGAATGACACCTTATTATGTGCATTCACAACGAATGTTTACTGTACACTGTCATGCTTATAAAACATCACTGATTAAGATTCAACTCGCCTGTCTGCCTACATAAAATATTATAGTCTTTGTGTACCCATACTATATACAAATAAATAATTCAAAATATTACTTTATATGCATTTTATCCTGGAACAAATCTCCAAAAGTTCCATGAAACAATAATTAAAAAATCGAATTGTACAAAAACTGAGTGGCTGAAAAATTCTGAAAGCAGATTTGATTCCAGCCAGAAAATTTTATTTTAAAAATGCAATACAAGTTATTTGGCCCCAAAACCATGTTTACCCGTGTGATAATTACAAAAACTGGAATATTGGTTGTCATTATAGAAGAGTATTTTTCTACATTTCAAATAAATGGCTGTAAAAATATACCATTTGAAATAACTTTTTAAAATAAAAATGTAATAGAATATGTTTTCTTAAATTCATTATAATTAAAAAAAATAGTACATTTCTTTCTTACTTAATATCTAACTTATTTTAAAAATTAATAAGTATTTTTTAATAATATGAAAATAAAGTCTGTTTTCTACACTCCTCACTTAACTGTGACTGTGCCCCCCATACTTTCCCACCTACCTACCCCAACTGAAACTTTTGAACCCCGTACCGGGACATTCTGAAACAGGAAGTGTAATGGCAATGATGCAAGATTTTTGTTCGCAGCAATCCGCAGTACCTTCAAAGGTGTGATTTTCATTTACCTGCATTATTACTTTTAAGTGTAAATTTTAACTGATATTCAAGCAACGGCACCAGACTCTTTGTCAAATCTTGTGTCTTCTTTAATCAATTTTTTTATTACAGTTATTCTTTTTTTAAAAAAAATATTAAAAGCTCAGCTCTTTTGAGAAATTAAAATGACCTTATGATACATGATCAATTATTTTTTGAGCAATGATATCGCATTCAGCTACTTCCTTTGAAAACTAAAATATATTTACTCATATGAACCGGGAAAGAGAGTTGAGTTGAGTAACATTGCTTATAATTCATTGAAAGCAGTTGTTGTGGATTTTATGTAAAATTATTTTCAAAAATGCATTGTTTAGTAAACCATATATAATTTAATTAATTTTTTTGTTGGATTTTGTCTTGCAATTATTTAAAAAGACTGCCAACTTTGTTAGGGATAAGAGGAATAATACTTCAAAGAATCTCAACTTGAGATCTTTTAAAAAGATGCAATAGTAGTGATAATGTTTCTTATAATTTATCTATTGATTCAATTTATTTTTTCAAACTTATCTTGTTAATATTACTAATTTTAGATTTATCTAAATTTCAAATGTTTTTATGGGAAATTAATTAAAATAAAGTATGCTTCCTGTATATCCTTATTATCTCTCCCTTTTTTTAAAAAAAATGTTTCTTAAAATATGGCATAAATAAAACTTATTTATTGAGAGGTTACTATTTTTTACACTAGTTTAGATTTGAAGTAAATACTTATTAGTATAAATATTGGCCACCCATTACATTTACATTTTAATATTATTACATGAATACTGTTTATACGAATGAAATGTTTAATGTCTGTATAAAATAAAAAGATTAAAATATATCCTGTATAATAATGAAATATTTATTTTGATTTTGTTTATTGATATATATGAAAATAGCATTTTTTTCTTCAAATAGACTTTACCTGTCACTGGTAAAAGGTTGTTAAAAAACATGCTTTGATCTGATTTTTTAATATATTGAGTTTTATTTTGTTTTAAAATTGTGTTGATAATTATATTCTTCTAGTCTGAAAATGCACCAGGAAAACGACCCATGAGTCCTAATGTTTCTCAACAGCCACCAACAAAATCTGGTAGAATGACGGAGGAGAAAATGGTAGTTTCACAGGAATCTTGTAGTTTAACACAGCAGCCATCAGATTCTGATACTGATCTGAACCAGTCATTTGAAAATAATCCTGTTCAATATTTACAAGAAACATGGAAAAAACTAAATATTGGAAAAAATGGATATTTGAATGTTGAAGAATTGGCACTTGTATGTGAACATATCGGAATGGATATGACAGAAGAGGTTTGTTATGATTTAATATGGCATTACATCATTTTAAAATTATATGCAGACATAAATATACCATTGCATTTTTTCTGGTTTTAGTTATTTTTATAATCTCCTTATAACATCTGCTAATTTCTCGTATATATTGTACTGTTTAGCTAAATATGTGTATTAAAATAAATTATTTTAAAGTAATTGAGTTTCAATGACTTTTTTTTACTTTAATGTGTGAACTAAACAAGTTTGCTTTTGATGTATATTTAAAGATATTTCTTGTACATTTGATTTGCTGATGTGTAGTATATTTTAGTTTCTATGTAGGAACAGTTAAAAGAATTTTTCCTTATTAAATTAATTTTTAAAAATTTTGTGGAATATGATTCACAACAATTTTATCTATTTTTAAACTGAATATTGAATTCAATCAAATAAGTTTTTTGATTCATTACATATTCAGTTTTTATATATTAATTTTTCCCTTTTCAAATTTTGAGCACAATTGGGCATTGTAATTTAATATTTTAATATAAAAATATCTGTCATTTACATTATAATAGTAATCAAATAGAAGCACTTCAAAAATCATGTAAATAAGTCAGATAGTCTGAGATGGAAAATTGAAATTTGTAAATGGAGCTAACTTAAAAATAAATCATTCAAATTTACAAGTATTATATATGTTCACTGAACATATTTTGTGAATACTGGAATATTATGTTCATAATTCATAACATATAAAACATATTTTCATATAAATTTATGTTAAATTTCATTTCAGCAATTAAAAAAATTAACATTTTTTTTGTGAAATTTGTTGCATAGTTTTGATGTATTTAAATAAGAAAGAATAAATTGTTAAAAATGTATTCATAAATTTTGTGCTCTTATTCTTAAATGCATTTTTAATTCATAGGGATTTTTGTAGAGGATATTTATATGTGTGTATATATATTTGTTACTTGTATTAAGTAAAAATATTTCAATTTCTACATTATTTTTTTTATAAACTATTTAAAAAATTGTAAATGATAATCCCCGTCCTTTTCATTTCTATCTTTGCAGGTTATTGCACAACTGTTTGAAAAACTTGATTGTGACCAAGATGGCCAGATAAGTTTTGATGAGTTCTTACAAGGACTTTTTCAGCATGGGGATCCTCAGAATTGTGATTCGCTTCTGATGAAATCAGATTCACCAAAATCAATTTACAATGATGGTTCCAGAGATGATCACCAGATTACAAACTCCTGTGTTTCTGGAATTTTTTCATGCCTTGATCCTAATAATACGGGGTAAGTAAAGATGTGTAAGCTTATTTTATTATATAGGATAATTTACAAAAGTTTGAAGGAAAAGAATCACACAAAATCACGTATAAAATAATCTAGATACTGTCTATTTGACTTGATTATTTAAAAATTTTATTATTGTATATGTTAAATTAATTTTAAGAAATGAATAAGGAAGTAAAATAATTACTTTGTTTCTATGCATGAAGATTAAAAATTTAACTGATAAAACACTGTAATTTATTTTTCAGTTTTTTTTTTTGAAGCTAAATCGTCTGGAATTTGTACTATAATAAAATTTTGTCCAAATGCAACTTTTTTTTTTAATGAATGACATTTTAGAAGGAAATCTTAACTTCTGCTATTTCTTCTATTGCCAATTAGTTGTGTTCCTCAATTAGCTATACACTTTAAACGTTTTAATGGGCTTGTTGTTAGAGTTTATTTTTATTCTCTGAAATGCATAGAAACTGGAAACAAATATTTAAGTTAAAGGATTTTTCTGCCATTTGAAAATTATTTGTTGGTGACACTTCCTTCTGATGAATAATACTTAGTATAAATTAAAGATTCCAGATTCATTATTTGCATGATTAAGTATTCTGGGTATTAATGTTCAACATGTTATGCAGTTTTTTCTTAAATTAATATTTGAGATTTCTTTTGATTAAAAAAAGTATCTTAAACAAAAACAGGTTTAAAAGCTAATTACCAATTTAAGCATTACTTTTGAGTAATTTATTTATAAATTAGATAAAATTTGCAGATAAAATTATTCTTGTATTTCAGTTTTAATATTCCTTGTTTTCTGGTTTTTTTTCTATATACGTATTTGGTCAAATACCTTATATTATCAAGAAATGTACATTTTTACAATGTTAGAAAAATTGATTTTGGATGTAAATTGTTTGTGGCTGGGGATTTAAAATTACGACTTTGCTTTGCATTGCATGCCATATTTGGCTTTTGTATTCCTTTTAACTAGCTAAATTTAATAACGTACTAAAATGTGGAAAAAAGACAATGAAATAGAAGAACATAAGTGTTTTACTATTTGATTTTCTAATGAATTTTTCCTTTTGGTATGTAAAAAAAAAAAAAAAAAAATAAGCTGAACTCAATAAATTGTTAAGTTTAGGCATTTCTCTTTATCAATATTTTTATTTTATATATAATATATTTATCCAAATGTAGTATGTGTGAATAGACTTTGAGTTTATTTATATGATTTGAGTGTACACATTAATGTAGTACATTAGTTATAAGAAATTTTGCTGTCACAATTTAAATTAAATCTTTGTTTTATTAAAATTGCATGCTGAATTCTATTTACATAATTTATTATTGTTATTTTATTTTTGTTGATTTAATTGGTTTTTTTTTAAATATTTATTTTTGTTTATTTATTTTAAAACTTAAATATGTAGCCACTTAGCTATTTTGCTTTTTTGATTTAGTGAACTTATAATTTCATTACTGTTATTCTGATAAATTATTGATTCCAATAAATTTTCTGCAGAATATTGTTATTAGTTTAGTATTATAATATGGTGTATTATCTTGTAATAATTTTTTTGTTCAAATTTTAACCTTATGTTAAATACATTTTTGTTTAAAAAGTGTAGATATTTTAAAATGAATTGATATTTCTGCATACTTTTTCTTAAAAAAAATAAGCTTAGTATTTGATGATAATATCATTCATTAAAAATATTTATTTTAACTGTCTATATTTTTTCTATCTTTTTATATATTACAACTTCAGGTTAAAGTAGTTTTGTTTCATTTTTATTTTTATTTAATTTATTTTAAATGAAATAAGTAATTCTTTATTTTCAAGATGTCTAAATTTTATTATTTTGCATTATGTAAGCTTAATAATCATGGAACAAGGTTTCTAATTAGAGATAATGTGACTTAAGGAATTACATCTTATATAAAACAAGTAAATTTCAAAAGTAGAACTTTCATAATAGAGAAATTAATATTTTTTTCTATTTTTATTTAATAAAATCTATTATTATTATTTATTATTAAACAAAAGTTTATTTATTAAAGAAAAAAAAAATTGGTTGTATAAGGGAGAGTGTGTAAAAAATTGCAATGTATATGTTATTTAATTTTGATGCAGACAAATAAATGATTTAATAAGAGGCTGTGATTAATTATTGAGTTTTTATATTTGTCTATAATCATTCTATAATTGATTCTATTGTGTTAAAAAGGAAATTCAAACAGTACTTTCTTTCAAAATTTGTCAAGTTTTTAATATATGCTGACAAATTATGCGATTTGATTATTTGCTTTAAGATTATGTTAACATATTAATAAAGGATTTCATTGCATTTTTTGAAAAAAACAATACATTAGCTTTTCCTTTTAAGGTATAGTTACAAATGCTGTTTGTATTACTTAAGAAAAATATTTTATTTTTCAAAGGTTTTATAGAAATTATATTAACATTAAAATCCTAATTTATAAAGTGTTGAAATTATCTCTGTCTGTTCTTCTTATTCCCATATATCATAAATTGAAAACCCTTTGAATTTAAATAAACTTTTTGTTAATTATATATATAGGTTGATTGCACATTAAAATATTTTACATTTTCTGTAAAATAATTATAAAATACATTTTTTTAAAAAATTTAGTGCTCTCTGTGTGTAGTTTGTTTTAAATTTATGATCTATATTAATATATCAAATACTTGTAAAAATGAAGCTTATTTACTGAAACAAAAATGGAAAAATTTATTATAAGAAATTGTTCATGTAAGAAATGTTTTGTTAATCCTAAAAGTTAATTCCAATAACAGTAAAAAAAAATGCTTTTTATATCATATAAACTATTATTTTAAACTAATTTTTATTTTTCATGCAAATGTTTTGTTCAGAGAATTCAAAAATCATTGTACTTTGTTTTATAAATTGAAAAAGCCAAGTAATTTTGATATAAATAGGCATTGAAAATGTTAGAATGAAAGTAAATAAATAAAACACATTAGAAAATAAATAAGTATAATTTCGTTTTTAATTATTTGTAATCCAATAGACGATATATTTTGAGTGTTAAAGGAATTATAAATCTTTTGTTTATAAATTGTTTTAAAGCAATTGCTTATGTATAATTTGAACAATCACATGGAAATACAAAATAAATGAAATAAAGTCATTCACAATAAACTATTCATAATAGAATGCATGCATCAATTTATATTCTAACAAAATTTTGATTTTCTGGAAATGTCATCAATGGCTAAAAAAAAAAAAAAAAATCTACGTCATAAAATATAATCTGATCAACATTTAGGAAAAGTTCAGATAAATTTTTGATGATATATTGCAGTTGTTTGATAAAGTAACTTTTCATTTGTAAAATAATTTAAAATTAAATATATATAAATATTTAACTGTTAATGTAGTTAAAAAGATTATTGCTGTTGAATTATATATTGCTAAACGGTATATTTGCTTAACAGCATAATAGTTTTTTAGAAATGCTTTCTATGTATGCATATATATATATGCATGCACATACTCAAATATAACAGAATAATAGTGTTTTTCATTGTTAATGATTTGTTTACAAAACTCATTTTTATCAAAATGTGGCTACTTTATTTCCTAAATTTCACTAATTATGAAAACTTATTAACAAACTAAGAAGAATACAACTTCAAAGCGCTCTCTGTAACTCATGCGCTGTCAGAGTATAAAAAAAGAACAATTCATTAGCTGTAAACTTCAACAACAATGGGCTGCACGCTTCTCATTAGTTTGCTTCAACGTTCGGTGACAGAACCCATAATAAAACAACATAAAAACAATTCCACTTGCAAAACTAGAAAATACCGCTACAAGTGCTGGTATGTGGTACCAGACCCCAGGATCATTTCTTAAAAACCAGAGTGTCATAAGGGCACAGTTCTCAGCAAAGACTATGGCATAGTATGCTGAGTACTTGTATCTTGTGGGCTCTGCTTTGACATTTAAGTAATATATCACATAAGCAACCCCCACAACCATATTGCACATGTATTCTTTACATTGGTGAAGGTCTCCATTCTTTCGACAGAATCTTGTTTGCTGGTGCATGACCCATATGGTCATGATTCCCCAATGTCCAATGCAAAAAGGGAAGAGCCAGAAGTGGTATTCTTTAGTGAAGAGAGCAAGGGTGCATGCCCTGGAGCCTATGGTGCAGAAGTGCCACAGGAACTGCAGCACCTTGCCTACACTGTTTGGTTTCTTTTTACCCATCATGGTTCGGTGGAGAGTGCTGTTGTATGATGTGATGGACCATGCAAGTTGGAAAAGAGATGATGCTGCACATGCACCTTGTATAAAAACTAGAAAATAAAATTGATTCCAATTAATTTCACAATCGGAACTTCTTTTAAAATAAAAATAATTCAAGTTAGCAGAATGTTATTGATAAAGTATGTAAAGTTGTCTATACGCCAGCGGTTTTTAAAATATCTGCAGATCCCTGGGACTAACTAGTGACTTTCTCGGGGATCTGCGAAGGTCCCTCATTTAATGTTAAGATTTTCCTCTTTTAAAGACTCCCAAAAGCCCCGTGGAGAAATTAAGAGAATGGGCTCAGTTCATGTGACATCATAATCACATGATAGTGAAAGCCACGCGATTCTAGCCAATCAATTTAAAAATTCATGCGACGTCATAGTCACATGATAAAAACTATCTATTGTTTCCAGCTAATCAGTTCACGTGTTCCGGTGTTGCTAAGTTTTGCTCTTTGCAGAAACTTTCTCTTAAAAAGTACATATGTATACAAAATGCATTTTATTTAAAAGTATAAACATAAAATATAATTTTTTTTTAATTAAAAAAATTTTTTTTTGAAGAATTTTTTTTTTCTAACATTTAAACATTTTACCCAAATATAAAATTTGAAATTTTATCTGAGTTTTTACAAATAGAACAACAAGTACAATTAGTTTAATGTTTGTTTTGAATTCAATGGAAAACACGTGTTTGTTTTTATCATGTGACTTCATGAATTGAGCCCATTGCCATCCGAGACTAGATCACTATAAATTACCTCAATGAAGAAACTCGAAAAGGGCATGTATCTCGATCAAGAACATTAAGTTTTTATTGATTGCAACTCAAGTGTTTACTATTTTCTTAGAGGAAAATAGAAGTTTTTAAAACTGTGTAAGAAGCAGAGTTTTATAAGTAGCCATGTGTTGGGAATCAGGGAGGTGTGTTCAAAATCTTGAGGGTCTGTGATGTCAGGGGGGGGGAGCCAGCGATCGAAAGTTTAAGAACCGCTGGTCTACGTTGATCGTTAAATAAAGGGGGCATTTTGGAACGTTTCTTTTAGAAAGAAAAATTATTCATTGATAATATCACATTTTAAATGTAGTATCATATTGAAAGCATCCTATTTTATTATTACATTTATTTCTTTTCAAATCAAATGATTTTTTTCTTTATAAATATGAAGTTTATTCTGTTTTTTAACCTTAAATCAAAGGATTTTTTTTATGTAAAATATCTTCTATTTTTTTTCCATCATAAATCAATAAGAAATTAATAAATTTCTCATTGTGTAAGATAATTTCTCCATTTTTTTTAAAGTAATTCCCTAATTAATGGAATTTTTACAGATTATGGTAAAGTGAAAAATTACATATGCACCAAGAGTCTTTAAATTTTAAAAAACACTGTAGGGGGAAGGAACCAAATGGGTTATGTTGCAATTACCGAAATTTGTATTAATATTGATTTATTTTGCCATCATAAGAATTCAAAGTTATCTCTATAATATCTCTATCTTTGTTTTAATAGATTTTAAAACATAAGAAACGTACCTTGTGTAGCAATTTTTTTCAGACGTGTGTGTGTGTGTTTATGGGCACAAATGTATCAATATAACATACTTATTTTTATGTTTAATATTTAATGACAGTTTTATATTAAATATGTATGTAGTTAACACCGGCTTCCAAAAGTTAATGCACCTTGTAAATTTTCAATTTTTGAAAGTGTGTTTGAATATTATCTGTTAATTTTAATAGCAGTATATATAAATATCGTGCGTAACGTCCAATTATACAAATGACTGTCCGGACAAATGTGAATTAGACATTCGTTGAAAACGCCAATATTATAAAGTGTTTAAGAAGCATTTATTTAATTATACGAAAAACTTATCGTGTTTTAAGATTATTCTTGATTGTATTAGTTTTTTCTCATATAGTTTAAAAACGAATAACAGCATGCGCTGGCGTGCTTTCAGACGCAGAATAGTCAAAAGATATCACTCTTTTCTTTGATGTTATTCGATATTTTTTCTCATTGTACAAAAATATCAAAGAAAAAAAAACACTACTAGTTTGGAGACCTATGCTTGAGGTCGCGTGCTTAAGTGTTACCTTCCCTCACAAATTCTCCGACCTCCGGAATTCTTCAAGATGCCCTCGTACGTATTGTCTCTGCATTTAAATCTCTTAAATCTGAAGGAAATTTAAAACTTCCTTATTAGAGCAATGGCCGTTAACATCAACGACCGTTGGTCACCCTCTAGAAAGAATGGACGCACGCACACACACACATACACACACGTTGTTGGTGTACGGAATAATTTGATAAAGGCAAAACAAATGTTCGAGATGAGAAAAGATCAGGGTGATTAAGCATGTCCACCTCAATGCTTACCATGTCCATGCTTTGATTCCAGCAGATCATCGCATTCATCATCCGAGATTATCCCTTAGCGCAATATCTCACAATATCCTACGTGGACTATTGGAAATTTGTTTTAGTCATAATCGTGACAGCTTAGAGAATAGAATTGTTTCTTTGGTAATTAATGTGATTCGGGCACTATTTAATTGCAAAGGGGAAATGCACCTTTAAGAAGCAAGCATTCGGTGTCATTGAAATATCTCTTGTCTTTCCCTTATAAGAAATTTAAAACAACTCCATCCGTGACGAAAGCTATGGTATCAACCTTTTGGTACCCCATAGGGGGTGTTGCTGGTTGATTTCCTCCTCGTGGAGCGACTGTGAATACTGCCAAATAATGTTCCTCACTGGATTAGTGCAGATGACAGTTGTCGTAAATAACCTGAACTGTTTTCGACTCGTTCTTGTTGTTGCACGATAACACTAGACCGCGTATTGCTACAGTTATGTATGATTTGTTGCATAGTTCCCGATGTGAGTTATTGGAACACTCTCCCTGCTGTCCAGACATCGCACCAGGTGATTTTCATCTCTTCAGACCGTCAAGAAAAACGTTTCAGAATCGATGACGGAATTCAGAAAGCTTTCTTGACCTATCTCCACGAGCTTGATGCTTATATTTTCTATGCCAGTTTCGATACTTTGGTGTACCCATGGAGCAGATGCTTTGGCTATGTAGAGAGATATGTACTAGTGTCTTATTGCATTGTATATCGGTTTGAATTCGTAAATAAAGTTTTTCTCTCGGAAGACTTGTTACCTTATTCTTTGAACTACCTTCGTAAGTACAGGAAAATAACGCTATTAAAATGGATGCATTTATCAATAAATAATGAAGCTAATAATTTTTTAGAAATTAATATGTTATTGTAAATTTTTTAAATAATTCTATGGCGTGTAGCTCTAACTGTAGACTAAGTATTCTACGTTGATTTTTGGAAGTTTTAATTAGTTGACCTGCTAGGAATGTTTTTATGTATTAATATATATTTTAATGTACTGTTTGTTGACGTTGAATATTTTAGAAATAAATGTGTTGAAGATAATTTGAACTGACCTATGATTTGACTATCTCTATCTGTCCTCTGGGCCAATGTATAGAGCTGCAGTATTAATTGTGGTGCTGATTCTAAAAAACTGTGCAACAGGCAAAGTGTGGCGGTCTGCTTGTCATCTTTTATCGTCATTTGGAGTATTGCATTCTTCCTCTTTCTAGCTTCCATAACACTTCTGTGTTCGCGGTCTTCTAAATGGTCTCTACACAGGCATTTGAATAACAAGTATAGATACCTAAAAAAAAGGATACAAGTTAAAAACAATATTACTTAAAACTTTATTATTTCAATTTTTTAAAAAGGATTTAAAAATAGTTGTAGTCTTATAAATAGGCGTAAATTCAGGATTCATTTTTTTAGGAAGAAAATTGCTCCTGTATTAATGAAAGTTCGTGGGATTATAACACTTATACCAAAGTTTTATCATATTACCCTCTTAAAATTTAGAAATATTTCATAAATACGCATTTTTTAATTTTAGCATATAAATTTTAAAGTACATTTGAATTGATGAAAATTATAAACCATATTTTGGGGAAAAAAAATGAACCAATGCATTCCAATAGAAATAAATAGTATATTATAGAAAGTGCAGTTGTATACATTAATGATACTGCAAATTCAGAATATGGTATCAGAAAAGTGCCATCCATATTTATATTAACTGTTACTTTTCTTCTATATTTTCATTAAGCTGAAATTTTAAATTTTTAGGTACATTCGCCGTATAGCGCGCACCCCTTTTTTACGAAGGAAATCTGAAGTGTACGTGTGCACTTCTCCTTTGTTTTGAAGTCATTTATTCGAGGCTTTTTAAAAATTAATATACTTCTACAAAACGACAAACCTTTAAGTTCATTAGGTATGTCATTTCTTTTAAACAAACAGTATTTTGATTTATGTAGATGCCTAACTTTTCTTTATACAATTCTCTCTTTTTTATTTTTATTTTTGAAGCTATCATTTTTATACGCGGCGTATAACGCGCACCCGTAAATTTCGATCATATTTTTTGGGTTCAAAGTGCACGTTATACACCGGATTTTACGGTATATTTTTACGTGGCGGATCGTCTTTCAAATGTATGTAAGGTTCACGTAATTAACAGGTTGGTTCCTTCGGAGTAATTCGTAATTTTTTTTCTGGAAAACTCTTCAGTAAATATAACAGATTTAATTAGCAGGAAATAATTGACGCTGGTAAAATCTACTATAATACGCGCGAAGTCCACAAACACGTACAATCTATAATAGCGCGAATTCAAAGCAACTGTACAAATCCTTGATCACAATATCGCATTGTGCTAATGGAAACGCATAGTTCTCAAGTTTTGACTCACTGTTCCTCCTTATGCATCGTCTTTATATATAGATACCCTTATAGAGTTTCTGGAACTTTCTCGTGAAGTAATCTTCCTAGACCATGGGTGGGTAAATAGCGGTGCGTGGAGTTTTTTTGTGGCCTGCCAAGAAAGTTAGAAAAACCGTTTTGAATCGAGATTTCATTCCTCTGCACGACCCAAGATTCGTCTCGTATATTCCACTATTACGAAAATAAAATTTCTTTATTAGGAATACTTTATTAGGAATAATTTCTTTACTAGAATTACAGATCATCTGCAGAGTTTCGAGGACGAGTCACTAGAAGATTTCAGGATTTTAAGAAACTTGAGGCTTAACTCAATTTGTTTTCTTATCCCACATTACTGCTAATATTGATATAGCACCTGCGACTTGAGTTCATTGACTTGCTGTCAGTTCAAAGCGTGAAAGAAATGCTTATATATAATAAATAATATATAGTATATAATATAGATGCAAGTTGTCTGACATACTACTGTGACAGTTAAATAACCGGATTAGTCTAAAAAATTAGCTTTATTGAAAACTATGTACGAATACCTTTTAATCCCCTTCAACATGTTCCCCTTTCCTATCAACCATAGCTGCATACCTGTTTTCCACCTTTCAAAGCAGTGCTGCGGCTCATTAGCTGTCACCATCTTCAATAAGTCTGCCATCAACAGATTGAAAATGTGTTCCTTTCAATGCATTTTTCACTTAAAGAAACAGGCATAAATCGTATGGGGTGATATCTTGTGAGTACGATGGATGCTTGAGCACAGTAATTTGTTTGTCCATCAAAAACTGTTTTACAGAGAGCACAATGTACACTGGGGCGTTGTCTTGATCAAGTTTTTCGGTACCAATTTTGCGCAAACTTTCACCATATCCAAATTCTCGGCTAAATTTTTTCTTATCGTCTCTCTGTCAATGTTTGTAATGTCTGCCACATCCGAACACTCAAACGTTGGATCTTTTCGCAAGATTTCATTAATTTTTTAAAGTTTTCATCAGTTCTTGATGACACAGGTCAACCAGAACATTTATCGTCTTCAAAAGCCTGCCGATTTTCCGAAAATCGTTTGTGCAGCTAAAAACTGTGACCACGTGAAGTGCAGTTATCTCCAAAAACTTCTTTTAACAATTTAAAACAGGGGTACTAAACCTTTTTTTTCTGATGGGCCGCATACATGTCACAGGGAAATGACGAAATTAGGAATTTCATCAAATCCTTAAGGGTTATGATCAATTATTGATGGGAGATGTTAAAATAACGTCGCTTCAAGGGCATTTTCCTGATGAAATTAAGTAATTTTATCAAATCCTTGAACTGTTTCAGTGAAATGATGAACTAGCCAGGATTTGCATTGGCAAAATGCTGTCCAGCTGGGGAGACACCCCGCCGGGCGGCGGCCAGTCCTTGTACTTCCTAACCATACAGGTAGTACTATCGATCCCCTAAATATCAACCTTATATCTTTTAAAAAAATGGCACCATAGGATTAACATAGGGATTGATATTTTAGTGTGTAAGTAACCTAGAGGAAAGATATTACACATCAAAAAATATCAGCCTAATTTTCCAATTATTTGTTAATTAGTTTCGAATAAATAATTTGTATTTCATTAACTATTGTTGTATTATTTACTTCTACTTTCAATAATGCACCATATTTGTTAAATAAACACTTTTAAACTCTTGACAATATTATTTCATCATTTCACTGAAACAGATCAGGGATATCTTCAGGAAAATGACCTTGAAGCGACGTTATTTTAACATCTCCCATCAAAAGTTAGGGATTTGTTCAAATCCCTAACTTTTATCAGGGAAATGACCTTGAAGAGACGTTATTTTAACATCTCCCGTCGATTGATCATCTCCTTCATTGATTTGATTAAATTCCTAATTTCATCATTTTCCTACGACATATATATGTCAACTTCATAGGATGTCTTTGTTACCGCTGTGATATTACCACTGACAAAACATTTTGTTGCGGTTGCAAAGATTATTCAAGAAAGCCTGTTTATCACCTCTTGAAAGAGATCTTCGAGGAAAAGTGTCATTGAATGATCCCTGTTTATTGGTATTTTTTTTTAAATACAGCACTTTCGTGACAAATCAAACGATTAATGATCCATGTTTGTTTTTCACTACAAAATAGTCAACCTCCCAATCATCTTGAAACGATATATTTTCTCCGAATATTTTTCGCTTGCAAGATATAAAAGATAGCTAAAAATTAGTTCCACCCATAAAATTGTCCCTACTCCACTGTTGTCTGTTATCGTTAACTGTAACCGTTCCAAATAGAAAAAGAATATCAATTCGTACCCGTACGACATCGACAGCAAAAAGCAAAATATTTGATTTCTTGTCAAATAATTTTTAATAGAATTTTCTTAAATAAGTGAATTTCTTAGAGCAATGGGCCATGGCCGGGCCACTTAAAAAGGCTCGGTGGGCCGCAGGCTAAGTTTCGCTGAATTAAAACATTAAGTTGGAGTTTTTTTTATTTTTATTTCACAAGGAATTTCAAATGTATATGAAGCTCTATTTTTAAAAGTTTATCATGATGGCGGCGCTTCGATACGGCAATGTCTTGCTCAAACAAGGATAAAAAACAAACTGAACTAGATTGAAGGATGGGATAACGTGCCACCAGCCTCAGAAGGGTTAAAGTTCAACAATATTCTATTCCCACTTTTTTGCACCAAGCCTAAGGGTAGGACATGCGCACTCCGGGAATTTAATTGTCACACCTTTTTAACTTGAGGTCTATGATGAGAATTTCAACAAGCAATCTCACTCCTTATTTTAAAAAAAGATATGCTTAAGTTTGATAAGGTTCATTTGTCTCATTAAGTTGTTTCTAAAGTTCAATGAACTTACAGCTATAAATATGAAATTAGCACAATAAATTGACTAAAACTGCTGCTATATCGTTTAACTTACATTTATTAATTTTTATGGTATGATTTACCTTTTCTGAAATGCAAAGTTAACTAATGCGTATAATTTTAAAAAGTGCGTCCTCTGGTATCCTCCATTCCCACACCCTCGAGCCAAAATAATTGCTCGCCCCTGTCTTAGACCTTTCTGGATTTTATTAGATATATTTATTTTTGTCGCCAAGTCAGTCGCTATGGTCTTTCCTTATTGAAAGAATAATCTTTGACCCACACAAACTATCTTTCCGACCAGTATACCGTTTCGGATGCGAAGCAAACAGCATTATTATGAAATTTCTGTAATAATGTATGGAGAAAAGAGAGAGACTTTTTCGAAGAATTCTTACACATAAGTATACATATTTAAAAATTCTTAAAAAAAAAACAAAAGAAAAAACCCCGAGATCAGATAAAATGATGATTTCCATTGTTTAAAATGAATTCAATGTATCTTATTTCATTTCCATATTCTTTTGTTAAGCATTTTTTTTTGGACCTCTAAAAATTTTATAATCTGCAAATCTTTTTATGCGTATTATATCTAATTTTTTTTACAGTGGTATATTATATTGTTATACAATTTAGAATAACAATTAAATTTAAATTCATTTTTCATTTGGGTTGATGATGTTTTTTTTATAGAAAAATAATTTGCTTATTCTCATTGTATATTTTAAATATACAGTATAAATTTCCATTAATTAATGAAGTGGGGGACACTTTATATTAAATTACTTAATGAAATTGTAGTGAAATTTGTGCAATTGAAAAATATAACTACTGTATAGTGATAAAATAGTTATTAGGATAACATAAAAAATTTTTACCTTATTTTAAGTAATTCTTGTTGAAACTTGTACATAGTGCTTTTCACTTAAGATTGGTTAGTTTTAAATTCATTGAATCTAATACAATTAATGTATTACCTACGGATAGAAACAATATTTTTAAATACTTTCATGCCAATCTTTTTTGTATTTCTCATTATTTTTGTTATTGTGTAACAAAGATTGCCGGCATAATATCTATTTTAATTCTTATTAGAATTGATAGAACTTGGGCTATGTGGTTAAAAACTTATAATGGATCAGTAATTATATTAAAAAGTTGTCTTATGTTTTGTTTGATAGCGCTTTTAAAATAGTTTGTCTGGTATGTCAGTAAAATGAATCTTTATTTGCTTATTTTTACTTTTTAAAAATTACGTTTAGAATCTTAATTTACAAATGCGTAGAAAAAATGTTTATTAAAATGTTTAAACAGTTTCTTCATTAGAGAAATAGATGTTATCGCAAATTCATTTTTGATTGACTTTTTCTGAACAAGGTAAGAAACGTATATTTCGCATTGTAAGCCATTCCTGATATCTTCTGAATGAATTATCAGAAAATAATTTCATTCGTAATAAAATAATTTTTTTATTCTCTTTGATAAGTTCATTACAGATAATTGTAGTTACTATTTTTATATATATTGCTGAGAATCAATTCTTCAAATTCGTATGCAACTTTACAAATTGATTTAAATCTGCTGTAATATAATTTTAATATCTATTAGTTTTTTTTAAACTAAATTTCTTCCTTTACTGTCGCATTGTTTGAGAAATTAATTTTGCTATTATTTCCTCTGATGTGGGATTTATTATATCTACTTTTAGCTAATATTAAAAGTTAAGAAAACTTTCCTTATCTAGGGTTACATTCCTTTTCCTTACATTCCTTTTTCATGACGTATTTTCTGTTACTATTCGATGAAACTTTGACATGACTTCTGAAATATGTGCGTGGTAGCCCTGTAGTCAAGGTATCGGATCATGGCAGGCATGTCATGAGTTGGCCTGAGGTGGGGGTGCCAGCTCAGGTGTCATCCTCGTCACTTGACCATGGTTCAAAATTACGAGGTCCGTCGTCAAAAGCCCTCGTGTAGCTGAACAGTGCGACGTTCATATTCGCTCACTCAATGAAATATGTGCATTAAAATTTTGATTTTTGTCATTATATTCGCTATTGATACTGAACACTGTTCCCTACATTCAAACATAAATTATTCCAATTTTTATACTTATATAAAGTTTTCTCTTATTATTAATTTTATATATAGTTATGAAAGTCATACAAAATCTGCATTATTTATATAAGGGCTATTTAATATTTGAGACTCTTTGCGTCATTTCCCCCCTGTATTTTGAAACGTATATTTTTGCAGTTACAAGATTTAATTACTATTAGCATTTTAGAAAAAAGTATCACATATGTTTGGTAGTTAAATTATCGTTCAATAATATGATCTCAAAACCACTTAGATAAATTGCAATTACTTTTTGTTCTAATTATGTTCAATCAACATTAGATATCAAAAGTAATGCAAAACTCATAGGTAGAGCTCTATTTTTAACTTTTGTGATCTGAAATAAGTTTAATTAAGAAAAACATAATTTCCTTTTATAAAAATGTTCCATTTATGGCTATTTTTAGAAAAACATAATTTATTGTCAATGGGAATGAAATAACAATATTTTAGGAGTGTAGGGAAAGAGATACTATAAATGATAGTGTTTTTAAATGAATGGAGTATATTTTTATACATTCTTAAATTAATCTTAGTTATTTTATAATTAGAGTTAAGGTAATCAAATTATGAATGAGCTTCATTAGAATATATATATATATAAAGGCGAGAATACTACCCTTAAATTTATTAGTTAATTATGAATAATAAGTAGATAACCAAAGCATTACAAAGGTTAAGGAAAAACCCCAATGAAGTAAAATGATTCCATTTTTCGAAATGTACTGTAGTGTATTTTATGGAATAATAGTTTCAAAACTAATTTTTAGTCTTTTATAGTCGAAATTTGGAATAAAATGGCATTCGCAGAAATGTTTATTATTAATTCTTTTTAAGTCTTGGAAATAAAGCTATTTTCTAAATTGAATGGAGCAAATTTTATTTTTACGAAGAAAAATGGCTTTCACTTTGAACTATTTTAAGGTAACTTTAATTAGTTCTCAAAGGAAAGACTAAGCGGATGGTACTCGAGGGACGAATAAAGGAAATTCGGGAAAAGTAAAACGAATGAGGTCGAGCGAAGAAAAACCCTAGATCATTTTGAAAAATAATTTTTCCCAGATATATTGTCTGCTAATTTATCAAATCATGATAAGTTGTAAGCAGTTTATTGAATTTGTTCGTAGAGATATGTTTGTTTCCTCTTCTGAAATAAAATATTTTTTTATTCATTACAATTAATTTAAATACAGTCGGACTTCTATTTAATGAAGTCGCCAAAGACCGAAAAAAAGTTCGTTATATGGAAAATTCGTTAAATAGAGATTCATCTTATAATATACTTTAAAAACTACATAAAACAAATTTTAAATTCATAAACACTGTATAACTAAAAAAAAGTATTTATTCACTTTTGTTTTTGCGAATTAATATTTATTTGATAAATCCTCCCCATCAAAAAAAAAAAAAAAAATAATCTGCACGAAAAAAAAAAAAAAAAAAAGAACACTGTTCAGGGATACACATTGTATTTTCAACTTTAAAAAATAATTTTATATTAAAATTAATGAATTTAAATTATATTTTCTAATTTGAAGCCCACAAGTAATTTTAAATATGTTTTAGAACCAGTAATTTTAAACATTATCACATGCATCCTTAAATTTAAATCTGTTAATTTTATTCGTGTTTTTATCTGAAAAATTACGGCAATTTTATTGCTCTAAGTGAGTTAGGAACCTGGTAAAACCAGTTCAAGGCCATTGATCGCCATAAAATGTGATAAGAGGGAGTAATTTGAAATGTCCAAAAATGTTTTTAAAATAGGGAGAAAAAAAATCGAATCAAAGAGTAAAAGTTCATTAAATGGAAAATTCACTTCGCTATTGGGAGGTTATTTTACGAAGAAAATAATAAAATATTCTTGGTTCCAGGAAAAAGATCGCAAAATAGAAAAATTCGTAAAATGGAGGTCCGACTGTACATACATGTGCTAAAACTTTTTTTACTCATAAATAAAAGATGCGTTTTTAATAATAATAATATAAGGAAGTTTCATAAGTATCAGTGCCGCCTTAGTTCAAAGGCTATAGTCGCGACATTAAAAATATCAGTTCGAGTGCTAATTACATCAAAGACAATGCAGAGCAACCGAGTTATTGCACGTTGAACAGAACTGGGTCTCACTACTATACGGACTAGTTTGTAAGGGGAGATATCAGATCTGGTATCGTTATTGTCACTTAATTTTAAAATCACTATTAATTCTAGAAAGATGTTAACTGAAGAAAAACTATGAACCTAAAATGAAAAGCTAGGTCTCAAAGTTCTCAAATGGTACAGAACAGGGATGGCGAACCGTTGGCACGCGTGCCATTGATGGCACGCGGCACAATATTTTGAGCACGTCACCGATCAAAACAATCAACCGCATTGATTCTTCATTCAAGGAATTTTCAGTGAGATTTTCTCAGCTCAAAGAATTATCAGAAACGCACTTAAGTTTATTATATACCCTGCCATGACATCATTTGATAAACTGAATTTGACCCAGTTCAATTGGTTGGAAATTGAAGAATTCGAAATGCAATTTATTGATTTCTAGTCTAGTTCAATATGGATTCAAAAATTTATTGAAACAAAGAAAAAGTTAGAATTGATTGAAACAAAAAGATTATTAAGCAATAGAAGTAAAAATGCCAGTAACGAAATTTTGAAAACATTAAATTTTCGATTCCAGATACGTCTAACTGTTTGAAGAAGTAGGCTCATGCTATTTTAGCTATATTTTCATCGACCTATGCGTACGAGTCATTACTTTCAGAGATGAATAACATTAAAGACTCACTTAGAAACCATTTGGCAGATGACTCCAATTCAGCATGCATTCTGCTAAAAAAGTAACATCTTACCCAATCCCAATATAATTTACTTGTCATCTAATCTGCAACAGCAGAAATCACATTGTTACTTTATATAATTTGAATTACACGTTTAACTAAAACATTTACTACTATTAAATACAAAATGTATTTTTCTGTAGTAAATAAGCGTTTTGTGTTGTTAGTATTATTTTCCCTATAATCATGAGTCAGAATTATTTGACGGCACGTCTATACCTCATTAAGCATTTCTTTAGAAAAAATGGCACGTTGATCTATAAAGGTTCGCCACCCCTGGTATAGAAAATAGGAGAGTAAGTTTACTATAGTTTGTGTGTGTGTGTGTTATTTTTATTATATATATATTTGATCTTGATTGAAAAATATAGATCTGGGGATGATAGATAACCTTAAATATTTTTAGAGTGTCTTTAATTCCAAATCAATTTAAATATCTTTAATAAAATATGATTTGTGAAAATAGCTTTCTTTATATATTCGAATTTTCAGAAAAAAATTTGATTTATTTAGTTTTTTAAGAGTTTACTGCTACGATTAAATATATATAAGCTTAATATATTATATCCTCTTTCTAAAGATGGGGAGGGGATATATTTCTACGTTTTTTTCTTTCAAATATTTTAGTAATTTAGGTTGTTTGAATTTTTGTTTTATTTTCGTATCCATTTTCTTTTTATTATTTATATAATTTTTCCTGCATCACCTCTGTAGATTAATTGCATCATTTTAGTATTCTTTACATATCTGATAAATCTCATAAGGGTAAAACATTGCAGAAAATAAGAGTTTGTACTTTTATAATTTTAATTATCTTATATTAAGCGTATAACATTTCTATCTATTTTCCCCCTTTGTAAAATTTTTGAACACTAGTTATATTGTCATTCTATTTGTTCATTGTCTCTATTTAGAAATGTGTTGTGTATATAGGAATAATTTTTAAAAATTAAATGAAGTTACAAAAATAATTTTTGATAAATGATAACCTCATAGTAAATTTGAGCGTAAAATTTCATATAATATCTTTTCTGAGTTGATAAAAATATTACTTTTCTTTTACTTCACCGTAATATTATTCGTTACATAAGACATTTTTCTTATAAAAACAGCTTTATACTATTTTATCACTAGATATTATCAAAAGATATCAATTCGACTCAGTTTTTATTCAAAGTATTACATAGACTTTTCTTCCCACATTCATCTTCAAAAATAGAGCAATTTAGATGAAGATGTGGGTAGCTCGTTCGTGCGAATAATCGTGAAGATGCGGTACGAATTTAGATGAGAGAATGCTTATTTTTCATTCTCTCTATATCACTGTTGTACGTATCGTAGTGTAATAATTGCTTCAAAGTCGACTGATCTTTCATAAGTCATTATCACTCTTTCGCCGACTCGTAAGGCGTGGTAGAGTTAGTTCGAGGATTGTCTACCCTAATTTTTCTGCGTAGTGATGCGTTAAGCTATTTATGAATTTTTTATCATAATTTCTTTTTTCTCGCTAACTATTGCCGTAAGAATTTTCTCTTGTATTGCATGATTTTTATTATTTTGCGGAAAAACTTATTGTTTTTATCTTTATTTAATAAAGAACATGTTGATTCTTGAACTTGTGCATATTTATAACTGATGGTTATGAAACATAAATGTCTGAAAGGTACGAGATGTGCTGCTATTGAAAAAATTCGCTGGCAGTTTATTTGAAATTCTTGGAAACTTAATATAATTTTAGGAAAAGAGCGTGGCAATTATTTTTGAATTTATCGATAATACCTGTCCGATCAAGTGATTTTTTTTTAACTTTCAGAACCATTTATTTAATTTTTTTTAGTATGCTGTACTGCAGGTATATTTAAATACTATAATAAAAATTACACAACAATATCGTTGTATTTCTATTGCTAAGAATGGGATAGTTAAGCTAAAAACACACGCACAATTTTTCAAAAGTGATTATCATCATCATTAGAAAATATGCTGTAATACATTTTTTTTTGTTTATATATATATGTAATAATTCCCTCTAACATACTTTTAATTAACTCTTTTTAATGATCTATAAATAATCTTTAATTCTTAGGTTTAAAATAAAACATTGTAATCTTAATCGTAATCGGTTTAACCTAAATCCTAGCCCGCGCATTCTAGCCAATCAGATGTCAAAAGGAAAACGCCTATTCAACGTAATCGCGCTCTCTTGCTCTGCTTGCCGCCATAATGTACGATGGAAAATACTTGTTGTTTTCTGTCTTTGTGTTGTGTCCTCCAAAATGCCGCTGTCTACCCAATGTGAAAATAGAATGTAATTGTGCTTTAATCTGCAGATGCGTGCTCATAATAAAGGAGGTAAAGCTATTCTGAAGACGTCAATATTAAATCAAAATTGATAATCTTCCACTCGACCAACACTACTTCAATGTATTACACACAC
>BMAV01011169.1:147618-158804 GCA_019973955.1 Trichonephila inaurata madagascariensis
TATATAAAGGCTGAAGACTGCTTTGGGGGATTAGAACCAGTTTTCTTGCTGGGTAATCTCCCCCTTCTGTGTTTTACAGTACTGAGCAAAATCTTAACGTTTTTAATGGATAGATCTTTTGAATTCATTATTAATTATAAAAAGAAATAAAAAAAATAAATCCACAAAACTGGTTCTAACTCCGAATGCAGTCGTCACCTTACTGTGTTTACAAATACTCGTAACATCCATCTTTAATATCCAAAATTTAGATTTGTCTTTTACCTAGAGGGTTAATATAGATATGGTTTCTTCTTTTTTTTGCAGTTGATATGGGGGAAAATCTTGTTTTAAATTATACATCTCGAACTTTTATAAAATTTTCCCGAAAGCAGTTGTGATGATCGCGTAATACTAAAAATAACTGTTTGTAATCCTATGATTGGAAAATGTATAATTTTGAATTACAGATTAACTCTGGCGGATACAGACTGCATTTGCGGTCCGAATACTTAAAACTTTTTCTAAAAATAAATTTTAATACTATTTACTTGGATTATTTGTCCCTGGCATTCGAAAGTTATTTGAAACATATTTGCAGTTCAAATCCCAGCATAGTAATCTCGACATTTTTTAAAAATTTCGAATTAGATATTTGTGTGTATGTATATGCTTGTGCATCTTATGTAATGTTTAATGATAAAATAAGCATCGGTAATCAAATATAGCTGTTCATTTCTCTATTAATCCTTAATTTTTATAAAACTCGCCAGAAGAATAGAGTGAAAGAGAGCAAGTTTTATATATTTACAAAATTATGTACGGAATGTGGTGCAATAATGTAATAACATTTAATGTATAAACAATTAAGAAACTTTCTAATAGTAAAAGATACAGATTTTTTGTTGAAGTAACTCGTTAATTCGTGGCGAAATAATAAATGACTATATCGAGGAAATTTAAAAACATACGCGTAAATGTTTGTAATGGTAAAATAATCAGTGTTTCCGTATTTTTTTCCCAGCCACATTTATAACGTGTAAGCAGCCTTTGGATATTAATAAATGTATAAAATTTTTAAAGTATTTAATATATCAGATATATATACTTCTGCGGTGCTACACGTTTTATAGTAAATTTAACCTTTGAGAAAATTTTTATTTAAATAGGAAGAGAATGTAAATGTGTGTAAAGGGAAAGTTTCTTTAAGAATTCCACTGTTGTTTATAGATAAAATTATACTTATTTTTAGATTTTTGAAAAATTTTAATGTGTCTCTATTGTTAAAATTAAACTCGGAAATATGTACTTTTTCATACGACTCTCGTAATTAATTTAACTCAGAATGCATCTGATACTTAAAATAGAAATTAAAGAATAATGATTGAATTAAAAATTAAGTATTTAATTGAAATTAAATCATTATTTAAGACACAAACTGTGTCTTTAATAATGAATTTCATATTTTCAAAAATAAAATAAAATAATATCGAAGTTTTTTTTTTATTGGTTTGATGTAAAACTCTCGTTTTAAAAATTAAGAATTCTGTTTTGTCTATTGATTGATGTGCTATCTTATTTTATACGCAATTAGGAATCCAAAAAATTTTTGAAAATAAGATAGAATTACCTATAATTTTAAGACTATCACAAGGATGCCATTTTTCTCTCCAGACCTTCAAACTATTTCTTCAAAATTTTGCTGTCTTAGAATATTAGAATATATATATATATACAGTCGGACCTCTATATGACGAAGTCGTTAAATCCCGGAATAAAGTTCGTTATGTGGAAAATTCGTTATATAAAGGTTTATTTTTTCATATACTTTATAAACCACATAAAAAAAATTTAAAATTCATTAACACTATAGATTAAAAAAAGCAATTATTCACACCTTTTTTAAAATTAATATTTGTTTATTTTATATATTTTACCCATTAAAAAAAAATTGCAAGGAAAGCAAGAAAAAATAATGTTGAAGAATGCACTGTATTTTCAATATTAAGAAACTAATATTATGTTAAAATTAATGAATTTTAAGGACATTTTCTAATTTAAAGCATACAAGTAATTATTAAACATTCATTACTTTATAACTATAACACGGGCAACTCCACTGAGTGTGAAAGGGATATCGAAGATGTTTCTAGTGAACTGGACAATGGGGGTTAAAGGTTGCACTTCTTGGATGAAACGTCCAGAACTCTATTGCTCTCAGCGAGTTAGGATCTAATAAAACCAGTTCAAAATTTATGACCAATATAAAATGTATTAAAAGTGAGAATAAAACTTGGAATGTTCAGAAATACTTTAAAAATAGGGAGAAAAAAATTGAATCACAAAAGAAAAAGTTCGTTATATAGAAAATGCGCTTCGGTATAGAGAGGTTATTTTACGAAGAAAATCGTGAAATGTTCTTGGTTCCAGGAAAAAGTTCGCAATATAGAGGTTTGACTGTACTTTATTCTAACAATGCTGTGAATTTTTATCACTTCTTTTATTTAATTGGATAAGTATTTTGTGACATTAAGTGTTCTTTGCGTATTTTTCAATATCTTTTTATAACATTAAATCTATGGAGGAACTGAGATAATTTTAGACTTGTTTGTCAAATCCATTACGGAATAAATTTTATGTTTTTTAACTTAATGTAACTTAAATATTTTGACTATATTTCGAAAGATCAAAAATTCTTATGTTATTTACATTTTTTAAAAACATTAAAACATTTTTTAAAATGTTTTAATGTTTTGAAAAACATAATTGTATGTATTTATTTTATTTATTTTTTTTTAAAAAAAAGGGCACTTATTTCTTGTTCAATGCCGAACATTTCAGCTGCTGTCAAAAAAATATACTGCGAAATGTTTCATATTGTAACAGCACGAAAAAACATTTGTTTGAAATGAAATGAAACTACAAATAATTCGGCCCTCATTACATAAGTTTTCAGTTTAATATTTCCATTTGACAAATTCTATTTCTAGCAAATATTTATTTATCACACGTCTCAAGAAAGGATTTATCTTGCAAGAATATAACAGACGACTGGCAGATGTGTGTAGATCAATATTATTTAAAATATTTCATTTTTGGTGTCACGGGAGGGTATTATTAATACGTCTAGTATTAAAACTGATTAAAACTAAAAGACTAATGGAGATATTTTTTAAAAATTTGCTTTTATTTTTAAAAATAGGGGCGATCTATAGTATCAAATAAATAGTACTAATATGGTATAGTTTTTGGTTATACAGTTAATATCATAATATATAAAGGAAAGGGGTATCTCATATTTTAGCGAATTTTTAAATATATATATATATATATATATTTCATAAGAGCTTACCATGTGAGAAAATAAATGACTTGTGAATTGTTATAGTGTTCTTAAACAATTTTTTTTATAAATAATTAGGTAAATAATTTCATTACAGAGTAATAAATAAATGCTGTGTTATTCTCCTTTTCACGTTCCTAGTGCTGCATTCGTTGAACAGGTCAAATTAAAAGCGATTTTTTGCTGCGTGCATTTTGCCTTTGTCATGAAAATAGATTTACTACTAATGCTAGATATATTGCATGAAAGCGCTTATCAAACGTGCAGTAGTTAATATCTTTTGATGTTTTATTATAATTCATGCGTATATTCTTTGTAATGGTTGTCGTGCTTTGTAATAATTATCAATCATTGTACTAGATTGCTTGGTATCAGAGAATGTCCAGATACAGTATAATGAATTAGTATTTTCGGAAATGTTTCTTCAGTATATTCGTCATAAATATATAAATACTCGAAATAAGTAAAATATGATACTTCAATATAAAATGCTCGAATTAATTAAAAATATTCTTGTAATATTTTTATATAATTATAGAATTTTTAGAAAAACAATAAGTTAAATTTTTTAAACTCTACTCGTTAAAAGGAATGTTCTGGGGAAAAAATACAAGAGAGAAGCGGAATTACTTTTTCATTGCACTAAATTCATATTTGAACTGATAAATTATTTCATGTTATAATTATAGTAATAACTGTAAATAGAGTTCCTTGTATCCAATGATTGGAAAACATAATATCTATAGATTATTTATGAATATATATATATATATATATATAATATTTTTCTGCACTATGTTTAGTCTTGGTTGTAAATAAATTCATACGAACACACACATTGTATTTGAAAGTGTTTTTTTTTTTAAAAATAATTTTTGCAACGAACGAATAGTTTTAATAACGAATGTAAATTATAATATAACATTTACTTTGATAATGTTTCTGTTAAAGAAATATTTTATTAAATATATGAAACTGATTCAGCGTAAATTATTAATGATAAAAATACATGACATCTTTAAAAATATTTTGCAAATATATCTTGTGAATTATTAATTTATTTCTAGCAATGTTTTTCTTTTATTTTTCTTTTGGTTTCGCACTTTCATCCTACTTTGGGACATGTATATTATGAGTGATTAATATTTATTGCGAAAATGGGGTTATAGATGAAATTCAACTTTCACTCATTTCTTTTGAATTGAAAGTTTCTTGAATCCTGAATTAAAACTAGTAACATTATTAAAACAAGCATTTTATTTAACGACTATGTTTATAACTATTCATTTTCAAATGTCAGATGTATCAACTTACAACTTATTTTCATTTTACATTCGCTTAATAGCTGTCTAACACCAATATATTATTTTTAAAAAATTCCTTTCAAATTAATTTTTTTCATAGTAATTTAAAAAAATTTAAGTAATACACAGCGCACATTTTGACTCTAAAAAATTGTAGTGGTCATTAGACTGGCAAGAGCCTATTCTCAGCACATCTTATCGTTACAATACAAAACATCACTTAAATTTATGAAAATAAAAAATAACAACTACAATTTTAACACTTTCTAACACCAAAAATGACCGAAGAAAATTCGCCATAGTGGCATCCACGATCCAAACTTTGCGCAAGCGCGTGCACCGCCACAGCCAGACGCTTTGGACATTCCCCATTCGAAAAGAACCAACAGAAGTGTGAGAGCGAGAGAGGAGAAAGAGAAAAAAAGCCAGAGAAATTCCCTCTCCAAATCCCAATTGCTTCTCAATCGAGGCGTGAACCTTTTCTTGCGTCAGCCACATGCGGGCTTCCTAGTGACTGAGCTCACCTGTGACGCGTTCTTCTGCTGATTTATTAAAAAGACTTCAGACCTACTGCTTTCAGATTTATACGTGTCTTGCTTTGGCTGTCAGTAGCGCACGCGCGTTCGTATCCCATTCGCTCGCACTCTCTCTGTTGTCGTAAGGGGGTGCACAGAGTGCTACAAACAAACTTTTTATTTATCGTTAACAACTTTGATTTTTAATAGGTTTTAGTACTCACCGTGTGTCTTTTCTTCCCTTCCTCACAGGTACGCCGATGCCTCCGCCATTCTTGAGCTGTGGGAGTCCCTGGAGTTGCCCTGTTCGCTACAACTGCTGGAGGTGAGTGAAGCCGAAGAGGTTGGCACCGTCTGATGCACCGTGGCCAGCCACCAACACTGAATCGTCGGGGCTCTGGTGCCGCCCTCTGTGCCTTACTGACGCGCTCCCCTCCTCCTCGGTGGCACCCACCCCCGATCCCTTCTCGGACATCGATTTTTCAACAAATCATTCATCGCTTGATCTGCATTGAACCGAGTCTGGGCTCGCAGAAGCCTTTTATATATATAAACGAGAGAGGGAGAGGTTTCTCTCGCGAATTTGTTCGTCGGTGTTTTTCGATTGCTTTTCCGTTCCTGGAGGAGAGCGAGGGGGTGGACCACCCCGGTTGTCTTTTCTTTTGCTGCGAATTTTCCTCCTTCCTTAGAGTTCTGTCAATTTTGACAAAGGGAATCGATATCTCGATTGGCTGTAGAGGAAACGGGATGAAGGGGGGGGGGGGGCGGGATGGATAAGTGTGTGCGCATGGGGTGGATGCTGGGATGTGTGTTCCCTTCCCTTTTCCCGCGCGCTGATTTTATTCTCCAAAGGCGTCTGTGGTCGCTTCTTAGGACTCTCCCGAGTGAGAGAGAGAGAAAATGAGAGCTGGTGCATTTTTAATTTCTATTCCTTACTTTTTCTTTCTCTTTTCTTTTTTTTTTTGGGGGGGGGGGAGGGGAGAGAAAAGAAAAAGTGGAAATGGAAAGAAAGAACAGTGATCGGTTTGAAGAATCGATTTTTTTAAAATTTGACTGGGGGAATCGAGCTGTTCGATAAGAATTGCGTTTGTTCGTTAGTCGGGACTCTTTTTGGAATAGGTTTGCAGTCGTGAGCAGAATTTAAAGTGATGTTCAAATCAATAGTGGGTACAATGTGATTCAACAAACTCGTTTTTCTTTAGGTTTAAATCAATCGGTTATTCGCTGTTAGCGATGTAATGTAATAATCCAATTACCTTGTTAATAAAACCGATATGAGCGTGAATTATGTGTTTCGTATTTTGAGTTTCTCACTGCGATATCTGCACTGGTAATTATTATTTTTTAAACGAACTATAGTTAATGGAAATAAAAGACTTAGAATCATAGAAATAAAATTTATAATAGTCGAGGAATGTATATTCTCGACATATAAGAATTTTGCAGATGTGTTTCCCCCCCTCGCAGCAGAAGTGATAATTACCTAATTTAATTAGTTAAAAGAAAAATATAAGCGGGGTTTGTTAACCATGTTTTTTTTTGGGAACAAAAACAAATTGAAATTAGTTCATAAATAAAAGTATTATTGGTCATGCAGCACGCATGTATCGATAGCATATCTTATTATAGAATAAGTGTATTGTAAAAAAGTTTTTTTTAGTTTGAATAAAGATGACATTTTTATCTGTTAGATTATTAATATTTGATTATGCTAACTTGAAAGTAAATATCTTTCTCTTGAATAGTTTTCAAAAATAATTTATTCATTAGGGTAATATTCTGAAAAATACACACTATTAATAAAAATATGTAAGTTATAATTATGTATTAACGATTATGAAATAAATGGTCCTAATAAGTTAGTGTTCTACATTTAAACTTTTACCCTGTGTGCATTATTATAACTTATAGTTGTATATTACAAGTATACTGCATTCAGTAAATCTCAAAAAAGTTATGTTCCTCTCTCTTAATTTTATTTCAAATTAAATTATCTGAAAAGCATCTAAGTTTTCTAATTTCCTTAATATATAGTTATCCTATTTTTGTATAAATTTTAGTGAAGGAAGCGAAATATTATTTTGAATTACTTATGAAGGTTTTTTTTTTTTTAAGCTTGGGGATTAAAATAAGATGGTAATTCGAAACAGTGTATAATTTTAATGATTCACCTTAATAATTGTGACAGCCATGTGTTGGCTAATAGTAAAAAATATTCTGAGCTGTTTTCAATGATGATCTTTAAAAAAGGTATCAACATCCTTCAAACGTTTAATATTATATCTGAGCTGAAATATAATCAGAAAAGTTTAGTGCGGTCAATGCAACGGAAGGAAAGATAGGATACTTAAAAATTTATATCGGTAACATTTTTCAAGTGTGTAAGTCACTTTGCTATTAAGAAGCATTTTAAAAGTTGTTTATGTTAAAAGAAAACAAACGGTACTCGCTCCCAATCCATTACATAATGTCTTTCTTGTTCCTCTTCATTCCCAGTCTAGTTATGTAATATTTACTTGTTTTTTTTCTCGGTGTTGATTTTTCTATTATTCCCAAATTAGTTAAATTCTTTCTTAGAGAGAAAACTTTATTATTGAATACAAAAAGAAACTTTTTCGAATAATTTTCGTGCGAGGGGCTTCTACATCGGTAAGATTTCTGATTTTAGTATGTGTTCGTTAGTTTTTACTCTAATATTTTTTTTTTTAAATTTGTTTTTATATCCGCATTCAGGATTGACAAAATTAATCGAAATTACTCTTAACCTTTGCATTTTTATTTCAAGATTTGATATGTATTCTCATTTCTTATGATATTTCAGTTATACTTTTGTATATAACTTATAATGAACACTGCAATCATACATTTTAAAATCTTTTCTGAATTTTTTCAGAGATATACGAAAAATTATGGTCAACTCTTGCTTATCTATATTGATATGATTAACAATGTTGTTAAATATCTAGGAAGAAATTTTTCGGTGGGACCACAAAAGAAAACCTTTCAAATCACGACTATAAAACTGAAATTTTGTTGGGATAAATTATTTCAGAGAAGGTGCAAAAAAGGAAGGCAAGGATGAAAAATTTTAATATTTGTTTTGGAATTCCGAATTAAATTTGAGATATAGAATCCTTTCAAATTTAATTTAATTTGAAAAAAAAGTAGTAGTAAAATTCAATTAGTCTTTAAATGTATACATATATATATATATTTAAAGAATATTACATTTTGTAATTTTTTTGTGGGATATAAACTTTCCTTGAGGATAAAACTTGTCTATTTTAATGAAAATTATTACTTATATTTGCGTTTATTTTTAACATGTAGTTCGGATCTAATTTGAAATTTAATTTCTCTCATCTTTGGATTTTTTCTCGATGTTTAATTTTATACTACGATGTTTCTCATTTTATTTAATTATCAAATTGAGATTTCACATCATGTTTTTGTAATATGCGGAAATTGATGCTGTTATTTCGAATTATCTCTTCGTATTATTCCAATTTTGAAAATAGAACGCATTTCTTCCGATCTCACTTTCTGTTAAGGAGGTCATTAGGAAAGACACGAACGAAAAGATTTTGCTGTAAACTAAGCATTTTCTCTGAGAAGTGACGTTATTGATTTTTTGAAGAATCACATTTCCAGCAATTTAAAAAGTGGAATATTTTTCATTGTGTGTTGTAATAAAACCATGAGTCTCTTCCCCTAAATAAATAATAAAACCCATCCGCAAATCTTAGTAGGGAAATGATCCTTGCAGGCTTCTGCGTTATAGAGGGTAAAAATTTCCCCCCCCCCCCAAGATTTGCTGCGAATTGCCCTGATTTTTTTATATGTATAGTATTAAAATTATTTAAGTAACTCTTAGAGTTGTGATAAATGATTCAGTATATTTGATTTTATTTTGAAAAGAAGAAAGTTTTAAAAGAAAATCTGATGTAATTTGAAAATTTCAGATTAAATTATGTGTAGTTTAATTTAATTAATAATTAAAGTATTAAGGCAATTGTGTAATGCTTTCTTTTCATGTATGTATAATCTGTTAACATGTTGAAACCCTTATAAGCAAGGCCCAATGGTTTTTTTGAAGGAAGCTTAACGTATCTTTCAATTTCTTTTGTAAAAAAAAATTTCAGTTTCAAGTTTGATTTTTTGGGTATTGGTTAATCTTGAACTAGATGGCTTGGTGCAAAAGATTTTGTTTTTTTATCTTGAGTAAGTAATGTTACCTTTTTTTCACATATTAATAGAATGTTTTTCTTTTAAAGTGAGATTTTTACATGATTTAAAAAAGTTAAGTAAAATGATGGAATCAATAAAAAATTTTTTCAGATCAGTACTTTTAAGTCAAAAATCAGTGCTGAATGAAAAATTTAAATATTGACAAAAATTTAATAGGAGAAATATAAAGAGAAATGTTTTTCTGTGGGGCTTCAAATCTAAACGCTTGATTTGCTTACAGTTCGAAGAATTTTTTTTAAAGCTGGAGATATATTTTTTATGTGGAATATTTTTGTTGCTTTGAAATGTGCACGATTTCGAAATTTGCGTGGAATATCTAAGATGGGTAAAAAAGGAAAAAATATTTCAAATTTTTAATGCCATATTTTAGAGTATGGATTTCTTCATTTAAAAAAAAGTATTATTTTGAATAGTTCCAGGCTCGTTTAAATGAAATATTTTTTTCCCTCCGAATCAAAATTTTATGCTTTCGGATTTGATATTTTTCGAAAAGGTGGATGTGGAAAGGAGTTAGTGGAATTTTCGTAAAGTGCGTTCTTATTACTTTTAAATTTTCAACCAACTTTCTAAAGACGTATTCAATTATTGATTATTTTTTTTATTTGTTAATAGTATATTGATATAAAATAATAAATGGTTTGGTAAAAGGATAGTTAGCTTATTCGTTGGTTGACTGGATACAGTTGACTTAATTTAAGTTATGGGAATTTGTAAGTCTTAGTATTATTTGAAATAACCTTTTCTGGTTCAGATCTCTTGTTTGCGATTCAAAATAATATAGTCCATCGTATAAACCGAAGGTTTACCAGTCCATACTACCGGTTGCTTACCACTACTAAAATGTAAATCAATAGTAAAAACAAATAGAAAAAGATAAAAATTTTAACTGCTTTTCTTAAATTTTCAATTTTGTTCTTGGAAAATGTTTTTTTTTCTTCGTATTCATCTTTTTCAAATATTTTTTAAGTAAACTGAATAAAAGTCGTATTATCCCCTCCTTCAGCAGTTATTGAAAATTACATTAAGCTATCTACTCATTCCCGAGTCTCTTAAGAGGACGTAATTTTTTTCCCCGACATTACTTTGTTTTTAGCATATTTTTTTTTCGTTAAAAAACAATAGGCCCCTTGAAAGTCTAAAAGGCACTTAAAATATTTAAACACTTAAGCATGATTACAGTTTTTAATGCTTCTAAATAAAGTTAACATCTTTTAAGATTTCTAAAGAGTGCGCACTCTAATAATTTTCGACCCCTTAGTGTCACTCCAAGAAAGTAACCACAGAATTTGATTTCTGCGTGGTAATGAAATGATGAGTTTGTGTGGAAAAAATCCTTTTCTGGTATTAAAAAGAAATCCTATTTTTTTCTCCGCTTCTTTCTGATTTTATTTTTTTTTGTGCTTAGAAGATTAAAAAAAAACAGATTAAATGTATTTTATAGAATTTGATTTCTTTTTAAATAGAATTTATATATTTATTTTTTTATTTAACCTTTTTTCAGTATTATGAATGCTGTTGTCACAAATGCTAAACAAAGGCTGCATAAGGAAAAACAAAAATGCGTTGCAACTGTTGTCTTATTGATACATTTTATGCTTCACATGGTGTTCTTTACTTTTTCTAATTCCTTTTAGGTGTGCTAATTTTTAAAAAACACACCAGATTGTTTGATTTTTTTAAAAAAGAGAATGATATAAATTTAGAAATGACATTTAAGAAAGCACAGTACGATTCAATTGACAAAAATCGGCAAAAAAAAAAAAAAAAAAAAAAAAAAAAATTTTTTTAAAAAAAAAA
>BMAV01011169.1:161611-176509 GCA_019973955.1 Trichonephila inaurata madagascariensis
ATATATATATATATATATATATATATATATATATATATTAAATGTCTTACTTTAGTGTTTTTAGTATTTGTAACCTTTTAAGAGGTGTTGGAAAGCTAAAATCATATTTTTTTGACACTTTGAGATTTTTGCATTTTCAAATAGTATAGATTTTAACCTTTCTAAAAGCACCTTACTTCAACCTCTGGGGTAATTAGAAGCCCTTAAAACCTATTTTAAACAATCGTTGAAACTGCGCCATGCCCATTTGAATGGCGAAAAATGTAAACAAAGTACTTCGTTTTTGCTGAAAAGTTGAACGTCAGATGTAAATCAAAACATGTATCTTTTATTGTAAATCGAGTATTTTATTTATTTATTTTTTATTTCCTAGCCGATTAGAAGTCTCACTGTATATATTAAATCAATTTATCTCAAATTGTAAATTTTGATGTTCGATGTACCTTTTTTGAGAAACTACTGTTCACTGGTATGTAAATTGTTTATGATATATTTATAAAGATGGGTAATATATACTAAAATGAGCTTTTTGTAAAAAACTCAATTTTTTTTTACAAATTTTTTATGTGAAAAATTGGTCAAATATTGAAATGCTTGGTAAAATATTTCATAAATTATTAAAAAATTCAAAATTAGCTAATAGCTCCTTTCAGTAAAATGAGAAAGGTGTACTTTAATTGAATGAAAAATTTCAAGCACACACATATAACAGATTTTGAGAAAAATTACATCGAAAACAGCCAATTTAACATTGTATATATAGAGAGAGGAGGTTTCCAACTAAGTTTTGAAATCCCCTTAAATTGCTCAGATCATTTTATTAAATCATCTTCAAATACATGGCATTTTTAGTATAGCATTAATAAATATATCTTATAAAAAATTATACCCTATGTTGAGAAATTTGTATTGTGGATATTTTTGAAAATATAAATGATTATTTCATCCTATATAATGTTATATATATAACATTCCTTTTTGGTAATGGGTTTTTTTGCTTGAATTTATCAACGTGATTAATGATTATTTAATAAAATGAAAAATAGTAAAAATATTTAAAAGGAAATTTTCATCATTATGTGAAGAGGAATGTGTGGGTTTAATTTATATAACTCTCCTTAAGATTCCTCTTTCATAACTAATCTTTCAAAATTGCTCAAACACTTTTCTTTTTATACAAGTTTCAAATGTATAAAATGAGTTTTCAAGGTTTTCAACGCTTTTTTAGAATTTGTTTTGTGAAAAATCCTTAAACGCCCAAACTTTACCTTAGGAACTTTTTTTAATTTCTAACGTGCACACCTGCTGTTTTTATGAGAAATATTTATTTGAAAATATATTATATTAAAGTATTTCACGAAATATTGTAAAGCTAAAATTGTTCTTGCTTTCCCTCGGATATTGTAGAAAACACTATTCATATCACGTTTTTCCCAATATTTCTTAAAACAAAATCAAATTTAAGAAAATCTTTTCTCCTAGGGATTAAGATTGTTTTAATACCGAAAGGAATCACAGAAGAAGCCCTCGTAAGAGAAATATTAAATTTTCTTCTAAGGATTAGGGGCGGTAAAATTCTCTGTATTTCATTTTCATAAATGTTTTGAAACAATCCTTTAAATTATTTTATCATCATTTATTATAAGAAAAAAAAAACAGTAAAGATTACTTAATATATTTTTTTCAAATTCAAATCCCTCATTTTTTAAAAAAATATAATGTAGGAATTTCTATACATGAGTATGTATAATAAAAAAAATAATACATACATATACATGAAAATTACTATTTACTATACATATAATTTAACACTAGAAAGACTAAAACTTAGTACATACCTATATTGCCCAAAAGCAGTCAAAATGACTGCATTGTAAAAGAATGATTAATGTGTAAAATAATTTGCTTAAAATTAATTTTTAATATTTTTTATATTACTTACAGTCACCTAACAAGTTATTAGTATGTATTAACAATGAAAATAATTTTTTCACTTGGAAAAAATCTGTATTCTAAAAAAGTCTAAGAAACTTTTCATTATATATGTAATTGTTTTTCTAATTGAAATTAAAAAGCAGTCAAAATGACTTCCTTGGGCAATCTAGTGTTAATATACATATACTTGTACATGTATATGTATATTAAATTTGTATATATATACATGTGTATACAAATTTAAATTTCTCTCTCATTTGAACTTCCACTACTGTTCTGTTATTATTTATATTGTTCTTTTATTTTAAGAAGAGTCTTTAAGGCTTCTTTCTACATATGGATTAAATTATCCGACAACGCTAAAATTGTGAATTTTGCCAAAAATTCTCAATTTTTTTATGATTTTATTTTGTAGGCTATCTTATTAGCTTTTTAAATATTCCAAGTTTATTATTTTCCTTTCACTAAAACAAAAAGCAGAGGTGTTTTAATAAAAGCAAATGCCATAGTGTTAAGCAATATGTTTTTTTTTGTGAAAATACTCAAATGAAGACAGAGATTGTTCAAAATGTTTTGAAAATAATAAATTGATATCTTATGTGTATGTCCTGTATAATAGCAGAAGTGTTTTAACCTTCAGACTTATCAGGCACTGCTTTATTACAAAATTTACACAGTCCCTCATGTGAAAATAATCACTGCTTTTTTAAAGTAACTTTATACAATAATTAAAAACTAACTGTTCTAGGTTTTGTAAAAATTAAAATATCTATTATGCTAGTCATTTCAAAATGAATAGCAAAGGAACTCTTCAATATTGAAAAATTGAAAATTTATTCATAAATTTTATGTACATAATGGTGCCCCATTTATGTAATTGTTTGTAAATTTTTACCAATTTTTTCACATTTTACTAATAATAATTCCTTTTTTCCCATCTTAATTTTAGCATATTTTTCTCAAAATGTACTAAATAAATCTCAAAACCACAAAAAATCCCCGTATCTCCATTTAAAAGAAAAAAATTGCAGGTAGTCGGATGCTTTGAAGTTAAGGCTTCGATTCAGAAAATTGTATTTTAAAATCATTTTAGGAAAGTAGAATACATGAAATTCTTCAAGTACAGTTTAATTGCTTAAAATCTTATATAACGGAATTCTGAAATTTTTATAATGTAATAATTTGTTCAAATTATAAAAAAAGAGTTCTTATATTAAAAAAATCTCTTTTTTCCACATATTTTTTTTAACATGACTGAAATTTTTTAGGATAGAAGAAATATATTTTAAATCTTTGGAATATATAAATTATTGTGTAGTAAATGTCATATGATATTGTATATACTGCATTATAATTATTTTTAAAAAAGAATTAGATATAATTGAAATCTACTTATATTTTACAGTTTGATCAATTTAGTAATAGAAATTTATAAAGGAGCTGTCGTTGAAAAAAAAGGGAGCCTAACTTTCATTAACCTGACATTAATTTTTAGTTTCAAAAAACAATTAGTGTGTCCTTCTCTGTCGAGAACTTTCCTTTCAATGGATTTAATTTTCAGCTACCAAAATACTTTTCATCTTTTCAAAAATGTCTGAAATCTTAAAATTGAAAAATACTATCGTACTTCTTTTAGTCTCTTCAAGCCTTTTTTTTTCAAATTCTGTTTTAAAATAATTATAAAATCAAAAATAGTATGATAACAATTTTGGCCACAAGATTTCAAACTTCCTAGAAATTGTATTCAAAAAAGAAAAGTAAATAACAATGAGATTACAAAGGGGATAAAAAGGGAAATAAAAAAAGCAATTCCTAACAGCTCATTCATTTCTCATTTTCCTTGTGAAAATGAAAATAATTTAGACCAGAGTTTCCCATTCGAGGCCCAAAGCTCTTTACAGACCCACAAGGAAAAAAATATATGTCAGGGGCTTATCAATTAGGGGACTAAGGGGTTCCGGATATATTTTTATTACAATTGTTTAATAATAGTTGTAATAAGTAAATAAATAAATTTATTAAAAACTGAATAATCAGAAGGTAGTAGAATTTCTTATTGAATCATCTTCATTTAATGAAAAAAAAAAAAAATCCATAAAAATTCTCGAAGATGAAATTATTCTTTAGTCGCTAACTACTCAAGAAAAAAAAATCGATCACTCAGAGATAATAGTTTCGTTTCGAGATAATTGGCATCGTTGTGGTCAGTTTTATTGTTTGTTTTATCGAACATTGTTCTAGTAGATTGTGTGTTTCCATGTACCTATAAAAAGTGGTGGTTATTGGGGATGAAAAATGGGATGACTCAACTACCAAAGGAATTTTTTTCAACTAGCTAAATTATTTTTTATTTTTTATGTATTTTTTGAAAACTTATTACTCTGTATTCAACTGGTGCCCTAAGTTGAGGACAATTGCATAAGTAAAAATGTATTACATAAGTTTATGCAGAAGGTTTTCGTGTTTAAAGGTAAAATTCAGGGGAACTCCAAGCAAAATAAGGTTGAGTACATTTGATGTCAAGGAAATGTAATTGGCGTTTTCTTAAAGCTTAATTTAGAAAAAAGAAATATAGATAATCCAGTAGAATTAGATAACGATCATAAGACTCCAAGAAAAAATTTTAGTTCCGAGAAAGGAAATTAAGATATTTGTAAAATAAAATAAATAATATCCAATAAAACCATTGTTCATTTTTAAACAAAATAAATTTTATATTTTGTTGTGTTACGGTAACATTTTAAAGCTAATATAACGTCTTTATTTTTCTGAGATCGAAATAAATATCGATCATTATACATAAAATTCTTTATTCATTCCTATACAATAATTACTAATTTAGTTCAATACAGAATACTTTTATTATTTCATTATTTTAAAATTAAACTTTATTTGTCATTTTTAATGAAAAAAAGATTCAGAGTATAACATACGCAAATGTTTGAGACCTTTCATTTTCGCATTTATTAATAAAATACAATATAATTCCCATCTGATTTATGTTTTATTTATTCTTCCAAGAATCACATCAATGCCTCGCATTATAACCGCGCAAATTCCCTTGACATTCTGGAAGTATCAATTGCTATAAATGTAAGCATGTTTCAATAAATCGGTTATCTAAAGTATTTTTCATAAAAGTTCCATTAGCATTTAGCACACCTGTTACCAATACCAATACATACAGATACAAATTTTCTCAGTTCAAAAACGCCGGAAGAAATTTGACCATCCTAAGTGTCAATTGAATAGTAAAGTCATTAACAGATAACATTACCACTAGTTTCTAAATGCATTTTTATATTATACTAAAACAAGATAAGAATAACTTTCTGTGTTTAACCGAAATAAACATTAAATACCTCTCACTTTTGAATATTAAATCTATTTAATTACAGTAGAAATCGTTTAACATGAACCTGAGGAGACTGAGGTATTTGTTCGGGTTAAAAGAATTTTTTGTTAAAAAATATTGCAAGAAAAAAAATTCAACAAAATTAAGTTTAGTGGAGTATGTTTTATTCACATAAATATGTATATATGCATGTATTTGATATAAAAAAATCAATGAAACAAAAACTTTCACAAGAACTTAATGAAATTTAATACAAAACTAGCCGCATAGCCCGGCGTTGCACGGGCTTCTTCAAGTATATAGCTTAGACGATTTCCCTTCCCCTCTCGGTTTCACGACTTCCTGGTGTATGTGTGTGATTTCTATATCAATGCCATTTAAATTCTCCTTTTCGAAGTTTTTCCACGTCCTTGGTTCATCGGACTGGTCTGTGTTTTCCCTGCTTAGCCCGGTGTTTCACGGGCTTTTATCGCGGGTATAATTTTACCCCATGGAAATTTTCCCTTTTTCTCTGTACGCCAGCACTTCTGTGTGTGTATGAGAGAGTGATTTATATATTTAAGTCATTTAAATCCATTTTTTTTTCGAAATTTCTTCCACTTCTTCTCTTTGCCAGACATGTTTCTTTGCCCTCCGTTCAGCCCAGCGTTGCACGGGCTTTTTCAAGTATAAAAACTCCTTTTTTTCTCCCAAGAGATAATATCTTTTATTTCAAAATTCTATTTTTGATTAAAAATTTACAAAGCTAACCCAGTTTTGTTCTTAAGAAAACAATGTACAAATTTATTATTAAATAAATAATTTAATAATAAATAATAAAAAAAAAAATAAAGCTTTTTAATTTTTTTTAAAAAAAAGTATTAATTTATATCCATTTTCGTTAAGTAATGAATAAAAAAATGTCTACCGTTATTTATGAAACGACTGCTTTTATCTGGATGCTTAATTATTCGATTAAATATATGTAACTTTGAAAAAAGAAATATGGGGAAAAGCCTAAAAATTTGTTTACACACATTCCTTGTATAAAAAAAGATTTAAAAATAAAATACTACTATTTAATAAAAACATGGCAGCACTTTCCTATATTTTAAGTTTTTTTATTAAATTATTTCTCTAAAAGAAAACTATCAGTTGCGATGTTTCATAAAACACTAAGATCGTGTGTTAATTATTTTATACAGGAAACAATGAATACTTTCTTAAAATTCAAACTAATAATTGGATTTGAAAAATTGCTGGAAAATTCGTCATTTACACTCATTATAAAAGAAAAAAATAACATTTCAAAAGAAAACATTTTTATCTGACAGAAAAATTCTTTATCTGCTTACATACTTTCCGAAAGTTGCTTTTACTCACATGCGCTATATGCACCCAAATTCGTGAGTTCTGCGGTAGCTTTCCCACAATTAACTATTACTGGCATTTGGTGATTTTTGCAATTTTTTCCTTGTATTTCTACGGTTTCCCAAAACGGAAAATATATGTTCTTTAAAAATAATTTTATTGATAAAAAAAGCAGATTTTTTTTTTAATTACAAAAAATTTTGAAGGTTTTACAATATTTCGTTTCAACTTAACTTGGCAGTGTTGGAAAAGGTAAAAAAAAATATACCAAGAATGCTTTTGGAATTTAAATTAGAAAATATCCATAGGAGTTCGTGAAGTTGTAGAAATTGTGATTTCAATAACATATTTCAAGTTAATCACATGTTAAAAACATTTACTTTTTCAATCAGTGGAAGTTAAGTCAAAACAACAATGTCATAAAATTTCAGTTTGGTTGAAAACAAATTTTCAACACCAACTTATGTCATTGTTATAACAATAAAGTTGTTACAACAATACAGACGAACCTGAGTTGGAGTCAAAAACCAGTTTTTTTAACATTTTTAATTAATATCATTTTAACTAATTACAAAATCGGGATATAAATGGTCAAAAAGGCTTCCTTGGATCATTCCCGATCTTTTGGTAACTTTGATGATTTTCTGCGTGGTGCGGTTCGTGAAAAGATATGCACACTTAGATAGACAGATAGATACGTTTGTTTACCTACGAATTTTAATAGTGTAGATTTTCAAGTATTTTGAAAAATAAAACACATTTATTAAGTTTTTAGAAAATAATCTGATTTTTTTTTTTTTTTTTTTTTTTTTTTTGCGTTTTTCTTTTTTAGCATCAATTTGTTCAAAGTCGTCCATTTTCTATTCATTCCACCATTAATTAGAATGTGCACCTAAATAATTGCTCCTACTTTTCTTGATGTTCCTCATTGCTGGACGTGGGATCACGTGGATAACAGGAATTGTATTATTCATTACCTTTTCGGCCGCGGTAGCCGAGTGGTATAGGTATCGGACCGTGGCTTGCCTTGTCACGAGTTCGAGTCCAGTACCACTAAAGACCCGCCGTGTAGGGCAGCGATGCACGTTAAATCTGTCGAGAGCTGAAACGTCCTCCCGTTGGTGTGGTGTGATAGTTAGGAGAAGGGGGTGCCAGCTCAGGTGTCGTCCACGTCACTTGACCCTGGTTCAAAATTACGTGGTCCGTCGCCAAAAGCCCTCGTGCAGCTGAACAGTGCGACGTTAATATTCAATCAATCAATCAATCAATTCATTACCTTTTCACTGTGAGAATCTGTATTACTGATATTTTCTAAGCTTTAAACAAACTTCAAAATACATTTGTCTGTCATAATTAATGTTGTTCACACATTATCAGCCTCTACCAGAATGGCGTCTTCTGATGATACAGTAAAACTGTGCAATAGTAAAGAAAAATAATGCTAAACCACCTCTCCTTCATTTAACACCCCTCTAAAGTCTCTGGTGTTCTCTGTATTTTTTTCAATACCAGAAAGGAAATGCTTTCGCATAAAGCAATATTCGTTTTGTTTTAAAGAAAAAAATATGCAGAAAAATACATAGTACAGTTGGAATTATTTCGTGTTAATCAATATTTCGTCTTAAGTGTTTTCCAGTTAAACGTATTTTTCTGCATATTAATAAATTATGCTTTTATGTAGAAAATGAGATGATGTATCTGCTGCACAAAAAAAAAAAAAAAAAACTCTTATTCGGAGATTTATTATTGATTAAAGTCGTATTACGAAGTGTTTTGATTTGTTTGATTTTAATTAACGTCGAATTCTGAAGCAACACGAGGACCCTGGGCGACGGACGGGGATTTTTTTCCAAATGAAACAGCCTTTTATTAAAAAAGAACAGGTTACTAAGAGACGTACGTAAATTGAGAACAACTTGTAAGCGAAGACAAAGAAAAAATTAGAAAATCAACATTTAAGAGGACTTGGTACCCTTTGAACAACTTTCTTTATTTATGTATTTAAAAATTATATTTTAGCATTTTATATAATGTTTCTATTCAAGAAAATGATACGAGATGAAATTTTTCACATATTAATCACACAATTTTAAAAATTTAAATGTTTGGAAGAAAATTTGGAAAATTTTAAAATTCTACTCCTTCTGTAAATATTAATTTTTTGACCTGAACTTTTTTTGTAATATTTTTTTATGGATGTTCTAAGCAACTTTAGGGATCGTTTTTACAATAACTTAAATCGTTTTCAAGAAAAAACATAAAACACATTTACATTTTAATTTCTTTTTAAAAAGTATTCATTTTACAGCAAAACTCGGATCCTTTTATTACATGTTTCATATATAACACGCAGGTAAAAATAGAAGTGATTGGTAAATAATTGTGGAAGGAGTAGCATTTTGAATGAACTAATGTTTCGAAAAACACAAACTGAGAAAAACCCCTTTTGAGTTTATAATTCTGAAAAAATAATTATAATAAGCTTAAATAAACTTAAAATACCACTTTAAGAGATTAGTTATACATTTTTCTTTAAAATTATTGCATTTTCAAATTTTTCAACCCATACATTTTTATAAATGATAAATTTTTAGTGAGTATTAATTGCACAAGAAAATTCAAGAAAAATGTTAATTTTTTTTTCTGTCAAGACATAAATTTTATTTTTTTTTTATTCTTATAATATTGGAGTATTCCATTTGTATAAAAACATATCAGGAATAAGAACTTAAAAAATAAATTTATTAATATAAAATGCCTTAGAGTTCAAAAGTTTTACATGCACGCGTTTCACACAGACACAAAATTATTGTGTTATATTTCCTTGGAAATATTCTGATTTATATGTTACGCATTCTTTTATTAATGCTATTATATCTCTTTATAAAATAGATTTTTTTATCAAAACGCTTTTTATAGCTTTTTTTTCTAAAAAGGGGACGTGGCTGAGTTGCCTAATTTGTTTTCAAATGAAGTTTTATTCACCTTCTAACTTTCAGACATGCACAAGTGATATATCAATAGAAAGATAATAATGCAAAGAATAAGATTAAATAAATATAAAAAAAACATATAGGTCTGTCATTTTTGGGGTACCAAGTCCTCTTAAAAATGAATTCTTTCTCCATGTTTTCTGGAATTGTTTCTGTTTATTACAACGTAAAGAATCATAAAATGTATTACTTGTTGTTGCCACTTCCGTAACACAAACATAATTCTAAATTATGTTTGTTCATTTTTGTTTATGAATAAAACTTAATCATATACAAATAATTACAATATTTTGCGAAAAGTTCGCTAACTGTTTTTGAGCTACGAAAAATTAACATGACCCTCATTATAAAGGGCTGTATAGAAAGTAAAAGTAAATGTAACCGGTAACTTTCGTGTTTGCGTTCTAAATAGGAATTAACTTAGCTCAACTTATCACTAGTGTGGATTCAATACATAACTAATTTTAATTACCCCAATTCGCGTAAGTCTCTTAACCATCTTATTACCAAAGAACATTTTTTTGAATAAATTAAAAATAAATGAGGTTCTCTTTTGCAAAGTAAGGCAATTGCAAAAAGCTATTTCATTTTTTTAAAAAATATATTAATTTAAACTTGAATATAATCTGATAGTAAACCTTTAATTGTCTAAAATGAGTGCCCTCCCTAACCCTTTCTTTATAGAAAGTTTGAGTATCCCGAACTACCATTTTATCAAGCAATTTGCGAATAAATACTCTTTCTTTTTCAAGTATTCTTTCGTAGTATTCGATAGTATTTCATTGACCTGTTTTCAGATTTCCATTATAGCAAAAGTGGGGTATTGATTCTTTAATAACAACTTATCCTCTGAGAATATAAAAAAAAGTGTTCAGAAATAAACAATAAATTCCATCGAAGGAAAGTTATTGACTGAGAAATTTTTGAGCCATGATCTTGCTGTATTGCTCTAGAATTTATTATTAAACAGGGTAAACTAGAGCCTGAAAAGTGGAAATTTCCTTTGAAGGCGGGTTTTTTTTCGTTATTGCTGTGTTTTAATAATGACTTTATATTTATACTTCAAAAAAAGTCTAAGCTACTTTTTAAAGTTGAAACACTTGTATTTTAAGTGCTTCAAAAACTTCTTTCACATCTGAGAATGCATAAATCTTAACCTTCATTTTACTTTGCTATAAAATCTAATAAATGCATTATACTAACAAATTTCTTTTATTTCTGGTTCGAAATTTTTTTAAAAATGTTTGTTTCTTTGCTTGTATTTAATAGCTAGGCAAAAAGGGCTCCACAAAAGCTGTGCATTTTATAAATGGTATATAAACATTTACGATAACAATCAAATGGTCAAAATAATGCGAAATTTGTTTAGATATTAATTTCAATAGGATGCTTTGCTTTCATACATATCTGCCATTGTATACGTAGATTTCATTCGCTAGACTAGATACTTAGATTACATTAATTATGTAGTGTTAAAATTGTCCAAAATTATTATTAGAAAGTATATTTATTTTATGGAAAGCAAATATATAAATCGACTTAAATGTAAAAACTCTAAATGAAATGTTGCGTGGATGTATATAGGCAGCAACTAAACTATGAAAATCACTTTTTGACATAAATTTGTTAAGAAGATAAACCTTTCCAACACATGGACAGTTTTGATTAACCACCGTGTCTTAAACTTTTGCAACACTTAAGCAGTAATTCCGCTGTGGAAATAAAATTTTACTCATGTCTTTCCTCAATTACACTGGATATTTTGAAAAAAAAGTTTTATTATATTGTTAAAAATAAATTTATTTTCATGGACGAGATATAGAGATAAAATGAAATAAATTCCTGAGTGTTGTTACATGTTTTTGAAAACCATAAAAAAATTAAAGCGAAGGTACAAATTAGAAAAGAAATATATGTGTGAAGCATTCCGAGAAAAACTTAGTTTCAATGATCAATTTATTTCAAATCATGAAAATGTTTAAAATATACCAAAATATAAAAATAAATAAATGGCATTGCAGTAATTTATGTATGAAACATTTCATTCTGCTAAATAAATCGACAAATCTGTAAAAATACTTTAGCAAGAAATCTAATATTTATTTTTTCATTTTTATGATTCAAAATGAAAGAAATCAACACATTTAAGAATGTCACTTTTTTCATAACAGTATAGATTCCTAATGGTTTTACATTTATATTCAATGTACTTCGTAATGATTTTTTTCGTAATTTTTTCTCCTTATTCACGTGCATTTATTAAAAGCATCATCAATCATAATCCTTTATAATATTACCATGGCAAAAATATGGGACTAATATTACAGAATAAAAAATACAAGAAATCTATTTGTAAAAGAATGAAACCAATAAATGAAACTCGTCTAATAACAAAAGACTAGCATACGAAATGTGCAGAGAACAACTTTCCACTTTAATGGCTCTTTTGACCAATATCACGTAACACACGTATCAATTACTTACCATTAGTAATTGTGACAAAAGTTTGGCAAATGAGCTATTAAATTCCAGGTCACATGTAACACAACATGCTTCACTATATTTAAACATAAATAATACATTAGATAGAGAACGAAATGATAATAATATTAAAAACTTTTTATAGAAAAGATCGAGGAATGAATGGATAGAACAGTACAAAAAGAAAATAGGAAAACATTACCAATAATATTGAATAATTTATCCCTGTAAATGGGCTACCTGAAAAAAGGCGAAGCCTTAATCCTTTTGAGGGGCATTTGTTTCTTTTTTTCATTCCTGGTTATTTTTTGATATTTTATTTTAAATTAAATTAAATAATGGAATTCAAAGAAATATAATATATTTTGCCTTATTTTATGCCTTCATTTAAACACTGGAGATGGGAAGTATACTTTCCATAGAACCATGGCCGATCCTAACAGGCGTGCAGCACATGCACCGCACGCAGGCGGCCACTGACTGCATATAATTCTATCCAACCAAGAAAAAAAATTTATGAATTTCTCAAAATAAAACTTATAAGGAGTCGAATAAATATGCCGAATTTTAAATTGTTATCGAAGTATCAAAATGAATCTCGCTTTCCCGATAGTATAGAATAATCCAGGAAAAAGTAGAATGTTAGTACACACACACACACAGTGTGTTGGTCCACTGTCTATTAATGTCTACTCTCCACACTCATGCTTCCTTTAAAGTATCTGACCACCCTAAAATCATGATCTTTTTCAAAATTTGACACATTTTTTTTATGATTTTATTTTATAGGTCCTCTTATTAGCTTAATAAAAATACCAAGCTTTTTATTTTCCATTCACTAGAACAAATTAGTATTTTAATAAAAGAAGATGCCATAACTTTTCACAAGATTTTAGACTTTAAAATGCATTTTACTCGAAATGTGTTTTTTTCGAAAAACTCAAACGGGAACAGCGATTGCTGAAAAACAGTTTGAAAATAATTTGCTGAATTTTTTTGTGAATGTTTTGTATAACAGTATAATTGTTTTGACCTTGAGATTTATCAATCACTGTTTTATTTCAAAATTTACCGTCTTTTATGTGAATATAATCACTGTTTTTTTAAGCAATTTCATATAGTCCCTAAGATAGAGTGCTCTAGTTCTTGTAAAAATTAAAATATCTATTATTCCGAAATTCATTTCAAGCATGAATAACAAAGCAACACATTAAAATTAAAAAATTGAGAATTTGCTCAAAAACTTTTTCTACAGAGCGTACACCATTTAAGTAATTTTTGTACATTTTCACTAGTTTTTTCCCCTTTTAATAATAATAAATTTTTTTCTGTTTCCAATTTTACGATTTTTTCCTTAAAATATACTAAATAAATCTAAAAATCACAAAATTTTTCCATATCTTCAAAAATATTTATCGCAAGTAGTCGTATACCTTAATAGCAAAATTCGTGGCAGAGACAGCGCAATAGAAAAGGTTTTCTTGCTAATCAGTGGCACTGTGGATCGATGCTTAACAAAGGTATCTCAAAAGTGATTTTTGCGAAAGTTACCTTAAGAAAATATCTAATATGGTTATATTATGTAAGACATACGAGCATATTTATGTTCCTTATGTATTTGATGAATCCATGATGACTTTGGAGATTTTTATTAAAAACAAGTAAAGTTATTTTTAGAAATGTAAAAAAATAGAAATTAGAAATTCCCTAAAACCAGATCTCATATACTCATTGAGTATTTTTTTCAACTACGTAATAATAAGTGTTGTTTAATTTTAGAAGTATTATATAGCCATTTTGATTTTCATTGAGTATTTAACGATATAAATTTAAACAGAGAATGTTGTTTTAGTTTCCATAAAGTACACACACAAACCACTCGCAAGCAGATTCAGCAGAATGGTTTTATGATAGAGAATGAAAAGTAAGAATAAGTCTTTAAAAAGTACGTGGAGCGTAAAGAGCAGATAGAGAATGATTTAACTTCATCTCATAACTTTATAGAGTGCCACTGAGAACAGCTTCATGTGCCACACTTGGCACGCATGCCATAAGTTACCGACGTCCGTTCCAGACTAGCTCTTCGTTTCTGCACTTAGAAGATTGGTCACTGTGCTTCTAGTATTCCGAGGATTCATGTGAAATTGAAATTTTGAAAACCCTTCATAAATGGAGGTTTACTTTAAAGGATCGTCACTGTAAACAATTTGCTAGATTAACAAATTCACTGAAGCTGATTTCCCTAATTTGCTCGTGTACTTGATTTTCGTTCTTTTCTCGAACTTCGTTATAGCGTCAACTGATCACCTTACACTTTGACCTTTAGCTGCCACCTCATTATCTGTTTGGACATTCGGTACTAAAAATTATAATAGTAAAAACATAAATTATTTATATCATGTTAATAAACAGTTTTAATGTACTTGCGGAAACTGTTTAATATTCCAGCGCATACATACACACTCGCACGTACATATAAAAGGCTTTGATTCATAAAAATATGTACATTCATGGACAAAAGTTAGCGCACCAAGAAGGAGTTGTCAAAATTAAACGAAAATTTATATACGTAATAGCTACTTTGATATAAGTAAATGATTAGAAAATCAAAGAAAAATGATCATTTATTTCATAGAAAAAGGAAAATGAACGAAAGCTGTAATGCTCTGTTTAACCTCCTATAGTGCGAATGCACGATGCGATACGATCGGACATTGTAGCATACAAGTTCTGCATGATATCTTGAGACATTTCTCTCTTTCTTTCTTTCTTTCTTTCTCTCTC
>BMAV01011169.1:176519-247421 GCA_019973955.1 Trichonephila inaurata madagascariensis
ATATCTTGAGACATTTCTCTCTTTCTTTCTTTCTTTCTTTCTCTCTCTCTCTCTCTCTCGTTCCATATTTGCTTTAACCTTGCCTCTAGTTCGTTCAAACTCGTGGGATGCCCAACTCGACGTCCCAAATGATATGCTGGATTGGAGACAAATCTCTGGATCGGGCAAGCCAAGGAAGTGTAGTAACAGTGCGGAGACAGTCTTGCGACACCCTTGCCGAGTGAGGTCGAGCATTGTCGTGTTGAAAAATGGCTAATGGGAGCCTTTGCATGAGTGGAAACACATGTGGTTGCAGGATATCATGGACCTCATACCCTCAAACCAGCTGAGGGAGCGGTGTGTCAATGTAAAGCAAAGGCAGGATTGAGGCGTTCACCACGGGGTCTCCACAAACGAGCACGATTGTCATCACTGCTGAGATTGAATCTGGATTCGTAACTAAAGACGACCTGGTTCCATTCCGCTGCAGTCCATTTTCCTCGTGCACGGCACCATTCCAAGCGGACGCATCGATGGGTGGGCATCAAGGGCAGCACACGTAATGGGCCCCCTCAATCCCAAATGTCCTTCAGCCAGGCGCCTTCGTATGGTTCGAGAAGACATAGAGGCCCCTAGTGAAGGTGCTACCTGTGTCTGGATGGCGGCTGATGAAGCAGTTGCTGTACGCATGCATTTCTTATGATGTTGCGGTCTTCTAGACGACTGGTCTGTTGAGGGCGTCCTGAGCGTTATCTTCATGTAAATGACTTCTCTCGAATCCACTGGTCCCAACACTTCATCACACCACAATCAGCGCTGCCTAATTGACGAGCTACTCGCCTAGCTGACCACCCAACTTCCATCATGCCAATGATTCTCCCCCTCTCGAACTGTGACAGCTGCTCATATTGTCTTCGAAAACAGCGTAATAACATGTTTACTTCAGCTCTTTCTTTGTAAACGATTCAGCACACTCAAACAAGCTTTCGTTACCTGTTTTATACAACACGGAGAACGACGTTAAACGCCCTTTACTGACTATACGTATTGCGCAATCACGCTGAATTTCTACTCATTTGCATATCTCCCCGACATGTACCTTTATGCGAAGTTTCGTTATGATCCCGCAATTATTTCTTGTTGCGCTAATTTTTTTTGTCCATGACTGTATTATACCAAATCATTTTTTAAATGCTCTAACATTTTTCACATTTTTGTTTTACCAAATATCAATTATAAATTTTATGACATTGCAATTTTATAAAGTTAATTTTTATGCAGAAATCAAGTATTTGAATTTCGGTATTAAGTGCTTAATTACGTAAACATAATTAAAAAAAAAACCTGAATGTGACTAGTAAATATAAAGTAGTAATATTTCAACCATTCAAATGATGATTAATACAGTTCATATTAAGTTTGGTAAGTTTCTTATATAAAAACGAAAGTTGTTCTTGTAGAAAAAAAAATTATTAAAATTTTCTTCAAGAGGAATTAAATAAGTACAGTTTCCTCAGAGAATTCTAAGGAAATCCACAATACATTCATTTACTTTAATAATTTACTTTAAAATGGATGACCCCAACCAATATGGTGGATATGATCCTCGGCTTGTAACCGAGTGGATTCGGGTTCGAATCCCGAGGAAGGCATGGATGTATCTTCTTTAGGGAAAAGAATTCGGACCTTCGCCTGCAATGTATTCCCGTCTCGAATCGAAAACAGCGCACCCCTTCTGTTATACGCTGGGATTGTAATAAATGTCTATATTCTTCTATTTGTGTGTATTTCATACGTATCCCGGGATAAAAAACACCATGACAACAACAACCTTAAAATGGACGAAAAAAGTTTATAAATAGTAATACTAAGCAAATGGCCCATGAATGAAGATGTGTGTTTTACCTAAACATATGTATTCGGTTTCAATTCCCAGCATAAAATGTGTCTATTGGTACTTCTGTATAACAAGAAAACCGTGCATGCTGAAGCATCTTGTTTTCAAACTAGGGCTTCGAACCGAAAACCGGAAAAAACTATTATTTTGGTCTTAACAAAAACCGGAATTGAACCGAAAGAAAGTAGCGCTTTATTTCGGTTCGATATAACTTCAGTCATTTTGTTGCAGTCATCCACTGATCAATATTTTCTATTTTAACGTCAACCCTATAATTATCATTATTACATGTACATTGCTTTTTGCTTCCTTGTTTTGATGTTCACTAGTACTTTTTTCAGTTTCGCGTGAAACTGCTTGTAGAAGCCAGATTTAATCCAGCTGAATGAGCTTAAAGTATAGATAATTTTTCAAGAAAAATAGTCTGAATTATAATTTTTGCATCTCAGCATCCATGGATACATGACTAGACTGTTTAGATAGTCAGACCAAAACCATAAACCTACTTATCAAATGCGATTTTGATAATGTACAACAATTCCAAACTCACCCCTCACATCGTATACAGGCTGTTTAATTGCATCAATTCAGACAGAGTACCAATTAAAAAAGTATAAAATTTTCCAGAAATTTATAAAATAAAAAAATTTAATGATAGAATTATATTTATAGCACAAATAAAAAAGTATATACATAAAAAAATTATTCTCTCGGAACTGTGAACCAAAAACCATTATTTGTGGAGGAGCGAAAACCGGAACAAAAAAACTTATGGTCCGAAGCCCTGATTAAAACTTCACTAAAGATGGATGAAAAAAAGATTTTTCCCGGCTATACATGTGAAGACATTTATGTCACATAACATAAATATGTTTGTTTTATTATCTCGAATTTTTAAAAGCATCACTTTTTAAAATTATATCTGGAGAAATATTTTGTTTCAATCGTTTGAATTAATATAATATACCTAAAATAATAATTAAAAATTGGTATGCGATGCTTTGCAAGACACAAACTTCACCACCAAACGATTATGCAAAAAACTAAGAGAACATCACAGAAAAGTTGTTCCAACAGGCAGAAGGGAATCCTCACACTGAAGTTAAGAAATGTTGATGTACTATAATATTGAAAAAATGATGACCAAGTAAGACAACTTATTTATAGTTAAAACAACAGAGCCGGGTAATTAATAAGCAAAATAAAAATAGAAAAAATAATTTCTCCTCTTATTAAAATCCATTTATTTTGTATGTTAGGGGACCACTAAATTTTCAGATATGTATCAAGAAATTGAATCTATATTCTTCAAAAGATTTTACTTCTTTAGCATTGAAAAAAGTAAATATTTCAATTCTTTTATAAAACCTTTTTCTTCTACATACTACATTTTTTTATATCAAAACTTCTCAAAGCAAATGAAAAGAATATCTTGGTTTTGCTAGTCGTAAAAAGAATGTAAAGAATCTCGTGAAAAAGCAGAATCCAAATTGAAAAGAAAATAGTCAAGCATGGAGAAAGTAAAAGACTTATTTCTGCCAAGATTTCTTTTTGAAAAAAAATACTTATCGTTTTCATTTTTGTAGAAAAAATAGAGAAAGTGGAAAACAAAATAAAAATAATTAAGTAATTTTCATCAGCTTCTAACTACTCAAACCCGTAGCTTTGTATTATATTCCATTTAAATCTGTTTAAAATATTTTCTTCTTTTAAAACTGATAAAAAAGAAATAAGGTAAAACTATAAAAGGAATAATTATAGTTTTAGTTTTTATATTTTAAGCCTTTTATTTGTATCATTGCTATTTCGTATTATTTTTGATTTCGTAAATGTATTACATCTTTTTCATCGTGAAAAGAAGTGGAGAAAAAACTATATTAATTTTAAATAAGAGTTACAAAATGTAAGTAAAATACTAGATTCAAATGTAAAAAAAAAAAAAAAAAAAAATTCGGAGGAATATAATTTAAAAATTCATGTAGGTTTAAAAAATATTCTTAAAAGTCAACTAAAAAAATTATACCTTTATTATGTTTACTATTGTTTACTCCAGTGTGGCGCACACATGATTTTTGCAAGGGGAAGGGGGGGGGTCTAGAGTCGAAAGTCACCGTTCGACCGTATCCTGCTCTACCCCACCCAACATATTTTATTGATTTTGTCGATTTTCGGGAACAAAAAACAGTAAAAAAATTATCATTAAATAAATAATTAGCATTAATTATTAAAATTAATGATTAATAACAAATATTTAATTAAATTTTATGTATTATATTTATAGAATTATAATCCATCGAAAAACAAAATCAAAGGCTATGGGGGTGGGTTCTGGGCTCGGGGTCTCCTCCTTATGTGCGCCACTGGTTTACTCTAATTGTGGTCGCAAGCGGTTAATGCTACAGTAGCGTAAATTCAAATGACTCTAAAGTGAAACAACTTCTTAGTGAATGAAATAAACCAGCGGTTCTTAAATTTCTTCGACTCGCTGAATTAAAAGGCGTTTTGGAGGAACTCATTTCCACTCATGCACTCTTAGAACAATATATTTTACAATAATATTTAAATCACATCACCATATTTAGGTTCATTACATAAGACAATGTCACCTACTCATGCATTAGATTTAATAACTGAGATATGTGCTTTTTTATTTGCACCAAACTATCGTAATCTAGGTCTATTGAAATTATCTGCAGTCGCATTTCCTATTCTGTGTTTTATTTGTTTTTATATTTTGTTTTTGTAGCCACTCCCATTGAGATATACTTTTTGCTTAAATGTATTGTTCTGAATAGCCTTAAAATGTTTATAGTTGCGTGAGAAAACCTGTGTATTTAGCATGAATTTGCAACCTAAAATTTAGGAGCTATTCTTGCTTAAATTTAGATTTTAGCATCGAATAAGTTGATATTCGATAAGTAGTGTCTTCCCCATAATTGTAAAAAAGATGGATTTTCTATTAGAATATCGATATAGCTATTAAAACACTGTACTAATGAGCATAAAATTATTCAGGTAAACCGAGATAGCAAAAAATGGAAAATTCACTATCTTGAAAGTAGCAAATACTCGTTTAAAGATAAAATATTTTAATATTCTTCTATTATACTGCAACAAAAGCTTAAAAAGTATAACAAAATAAAGTAATATTTGCATAAATATAATTTTAAGTTAATGTCTGAGATAAGTTTTATAGATACTTATGGCTATACAAACTTCCTAGAAATCCAATTTACGTACACATTTTTACCCGATTATAATTTTCTTTTCGATTCTTTATTGTGACTCACGAAAACCCTAAATTAGTTAACCCTAATTACCCCTCCACAGGGTTACGTGGAGAGAAAATTGAGACCAATGATATGAACTCATTCTCACTTATTTCTCCCACATTATAATGCTAACACCACGTAACAAGTGTTCCCTGTTCTAAGCCAAACTCATTTTTTCTGTCCCCTTAGGTCAGTGGTCTTGCATTTCCTGAGGGTGGAGGGTTTGTCCATTGAAACCCTCCGCTTTGAAAAGGGGACAGCTTTAGGAAAGTGTGAGCATCTGCACTTGTGTAAAGAACTATCATAACGAAAAGTTTTTGTTGTTACTTCTTTCTAGAAGAAGAGTTTCTATAGCCGTGAAAAAAAGGTTTGCTGGCAAAGAAAAATTACTTGAGTCTCTAGTCAGCAATTCTGAAAAGGTACAAACGATCTTAGCGAAGGATTGGGTATCGTATGTTTTATTTAGTCGGAAATCTAGCATCTAGCAACATTAGTTTTGAGCTGGTAAATTTAATGAGTTTCAAAAATAAATTTAGAGGCAAATTGTTCGAAAAATTACCTCGAAAAGCTTCTAAAATCATTCAGGTGTCTATATCAGGAGTCGGCGACCTCCTGATATAGATACCGTGCCACATGTGGTACGCAGAGAGATTATCAGTGACAAAATTATGAGATAATGTTAAATCGCTCTCTCCCCTCTCTACGTCACACCTATTTTTATTTAAAATTTATTTCTTATTTCCAGTTCTTGCTCATAAAACGATATTGCTGAATCTGCTTGAGCGTAGTTTGTATGATTTATGTAAGCAAAAATAACATTCTCTGTTTAAATGTGACTCTTTTTTGCATTGAATATTCAGGCCAAATTGAAAATATTGTGTTAATATATATAAAATGAAGCCTCACTTATTGTTGCGTCGTAATGAAAAATCTTGAAAATAATTGAATGCAAAGTTTACGGAATTATGAAAAGATCTGGAAGATAAATCTACTGATAAATCAACAGCTATTTTAAATTACTGTATGTCACTGTCGGGGCAATTTAATTGTTTGAATTTGTTTGTGCTCTTCTTTTCTCTTTTGGTTCTACATATGTATTGGAATAAATTTTTCCCTATGTGAAATAGATTTTGAATCCAAAAAGTTGTTTAACGATTGAACATTCAGAAGTATATGTCAAACTGAAAGTCACAAATTATACCCATGCTATTATGATATGAAAAGAGCTTTGCAAGGACAAGATTCATATTAAAATTTTACTTTTTTTATATAACTATATTGCAAAAATAGTTATATATACAATTTTAATATTTTATTTATTATAAAGGAATAGTTATATTTTATTTATCTATTTTTAAAGTTAATAAATATTTTTAAGTACTGCATAATTAATGTATAATAAAACTCCAAAATCATATTTTTCACCTCGAATTCCTACTGCAAACGTTGCGATGGCAATCCAATTGTTTCAAATATTTCCTACTGAATGACACTCTGAACCATATCGATAGATTAATTTGACGCACCACAGCTATAAGGCTGCCGACCCCTGATCTATATAAAAATAATACAGGAAGAATGAAGTAAAATTAAGTGTTATTCACACACACAAGCAGCAGTTATGCGTTTTCCTCTATCTCATGCAAAATGATTGAGGGTTTGAATTTTTGTAATACATGTGTGTGGGACCTTGAGTTTGTTATTGTTGATTTATATATGTATGGGGTTAATTGCTTTCTTGTTTAAAGGAAATTTATTATATTTAAATATTTTTCAAAACCAAACTCTGAGTTACTCTGAAAAATTCCCTTTGTGTGATATTTGTGCAGAATATTCTTCATTCAATCAATTTCTATGACTTCACACGACGTGATATCCTTGATGCCCAGTCAGATTAATGAACACAAAGATGCTATCTTACAGTGAGATGCATGTTTCCAACTTTTCTAAATGCCAAGAATAAAATATAAGGAGAGCTTGTATAGACAATTTTCTATAGAAAATAATACAGGTTCAAAAATGGATCAGATGTGAGGTCAAATTATTAATTAAAGTTTGGATATTTTGCTTTGCTTTATTTTTGTTCAGTTATAAGTTTGGATATATTGTAGAAAAAAAAATTTCAAAGAACATTAAACCGGTGTGACCCCCCTTTTATTACATTTTAGAAAGCATTTTGAATTTGAATATTAAGAGAAGTCGGTAGATTGAGCAACTTCAAAAAATCTTATTTTGAGTTTCTGATATTTCTGAAATTTCCAAACCGAAACTTTTCCAAGGATATAGCGCTTTTGTCATTTGATGAATTAGAAGTAACGTCAAAATGACTTTTGAAAAATAATCTGCTGATGTACCATTCCCACTTTTACAGATAAAATGGTAAATATAGACCCCCCTTTTAAACTTAGGAATCTCTTGCAAAGCCTCAATAGGCTTAATTTACTCATACATAACTGAATGTAGAATAACTACTACTGTAACTGTTAAGATTGTTTCCCTGTTTTCGGAGTGAAGTTTACGCGTATTTCGTGAAACTTTGTGAATTCAATATTTGAGTGGATTGAATTTGAAATTTTGTTTTTTTTTCAAATTGAATATTGTTTTAGATTTCTAATTAGTGAGTATATAAGCATGACTAGATCGAGAAAATTGTTTAAGAAACAAAAAGGTATGGTTTCTGAATATAGGAATATACTCTCAATCATTCTAACTTTAATTCTAACAATAATGAATGTTATTTAGAGAGTTAGTTAGAATGTTAGTTAGAGATCCTGACCCAAAGGAGTCATATGAAAAAGAAAGGTAATTAATAATTTGAATGAAGGTAACTTATAATTTCTTAGATGAATACACATTTTATATTAAAAATGCAATTTTCTCACAAAATGATGTTTCTAAAACTGCGTGTACCTTTTTCTCAGATTCTAATGTATGAATTTTGCTGCAACTTTTACTGCATATTACTGATATGTAACTATATATACTGAAATGAATTTTTTTGAGATATTTTCAAAATATTAAGTTACCTGATATCGTAACAAAAAAAAAATGATAATTCTCAATTAATTTATAGTTATGTTCAGTTAATGTTTATTTTTGAAAAAAAAACTAAATTATATATTTGAAAAATATCTTACCTCAATACAAATGTAAAGTCTAATTAATACACAGACAAAATTTGAAGCCCTTACATTAAATAGTTTTTAAGAAAAAGGCAAACAAAAAATTTAATTTGACATTGTTGGTAAAGGGCACGGATGGCGAACCAATGGAACGCATATCATTGATGGCACGCGATAAAATATTTTGGGTACGCCACCGATCAAAATGATTTACATTTACAGGGAGATTTTCTCAATTCAAAAAATTATCGGAAACGCTGAAGTTAATTATGTACCCTGATGTGCTTCATCTGATAAACTGATCTTGTCCCAATTCGATTGGTTGAAGAATTTGAAATGCCACTGATTGATTTCCAGTCTAGTTCAATACAGATTTAAAAATTTATTGAAACAAGGAAAATGTTTGAATTGATTGAAACAGAAAGATTAGCAAGCAATATATGTAAAAATGCCAGTAACGAAATTTTTTAAACATAGAATTCGATTCCGTACACATTTAACTGTTTGAAGAAGATGGTTAATGCTATTTTAACCATATTTTCATCTACCTATGTCTGTAAGTCATTTTTTCTGGAGATGAATCACATTTAAGACTCGAATAGAAACCATTTGGCAGAGGATTCCAATTCAGCATGCATTATGCTAAAAGTTAACATCTTACAATTCTAATATAAGCTATTTGTCATCTAATCTGCAACAACAGAAGTCATAATAAAGTTACTTTTTTAAGTCGAATTACGCGTACAACTAAAATATTTACTACTTTATGTATGTATGTATTATGTATGTATAAATGTATTTTTTCGTAGTAAATAAAGAGTATTGATTTGTTAGTATTTAGTTTTATTATATTTTCCCAATAATCACAAGTCAAAGTTATTTAAATGGCACGCCTATACCTCATTAAACATTTCTTAGGTAAAAAATGGCACGTTGATCCATAAAGGTTCGCCAACCCTGGTATAGGATTACCGATTCCCCTTTAATAAATATTTTCCGACATGTGTAAATACTGAAATATTCTTGGGATTTTGCATCACTCTTCCAAAGCAATTTAGCAGAGACTGAAAATTAAATTCATGTGTATCGAGAATCCTTTAAAACATTTTCTATACTGCTGCCACGTAGAATTATTTGACTTTTGGGATCCATGAATACAAAATTGTATTTGAATCTCGATCTAAAATGAATTTCTGAATAACTTTCTAAAATATCTTTGACAATGGATAAACTTTTTAAGAGTCTCTTGAGGGAAATAGTTTCTGGATGGAAGTTTGCTTCTTAACACAACTGCATTCTCGTCTATTATTTTAACACACACTTTAAATTCAAATAACTACTACTTTCCTTTAATAGAACGAATATATTCTATAAGCTCCCATTTTTCTATGAGGATCGAGAACATGTTTTATTGCAAGCGATATTATTATTTCAGAATTTATTATATTTTATTGTACCCATTCGTATCGTTTGTACAAAATATGACTCGTGCATTACAGAATATAAGCAAACATTTGGGGTTTGAAATGTAAGCGAAATCCACTTTGCCATAATTATTATTAAAAAATAATAAAAAGATGATTTTTACTTTAAATATTCATTTTAATATCCAAAAAGATATTGTTGTTGTTACTAATGCCACCCGATTGGCAAAGGCCAGATCGAGGCCCACGAAATTCATCAGGCAAAGGAACGCCTGTCGTTAGTTGTAACTTTGAGCAACATACAGGTGACAGTACGATTTAGCTCGATTCCACCCCAATTTAGAGGGAGAACACTCTGGGGGTGACCAGAGGCCTCCCACCTCTCTTCCCCTTCCACCAACCTCACGAGAGGACTTGCGGCTCGACGGCTATTTAGAGTACCCCATGCCGCGCAGGCACTATACATTTACAAACATCCATGTCTTCTCCAGAATTCGAACCCTGTCCCGACGGCACAGCAGCCAGCGTCGCTAACGTCTATACCGGATGGGCGACCTATTAATTTTGAATATAATAGAAATTCAAGGCTTATTATTTTTCTTGTATATGTCCTGTTTCATAATGTATTGGAATATATTAAGATAAATTTAAACGTAGTCAATATACGCTGTTATATCGGGTTTTTTTCGTTGTTCGATGATTATTACTTATTGTTGAGTTTTATGTGATGAAAAAGATATTAAATTTCTTAACTGCCAATTCGTTCCCCAATGCCACCCTTTTTCACATAGGTGGTGTATTAAGGGGAAAAGAAAAAGTACAAATAGGCAATTTATTCTCTGAAATAAGTCAAGGTTATTTTATTACATTCCAAAGCCTTCGGAATAGTTTTACTGATAAGTGCGCCAAGAGAAGAATCTTACTTCGGAAGGATGGATATATACGTCCGAGGCACATAACGCAACGGTTGCTAGAGACCAATATGTACACCAACAGCACTTAAGGAATTAAATTATTTTATCAATAGATTATAAATTGTAACTTCGGTGTATCTTTTTACGTATATTACACTCATCCCCTTTTAGCGAAACGTATTCCCCCTCATCTATAAAATATTGCATTGAATAAAATAAATTCCGCGAAGATCACATAAATTGAAAGTTGATCGAAGTTTACTTAATGAATAATATTACCATTTGTTAACTGTTTGAAAACATCGATGCTGAACTCTCAGTGACAATTCAGCCTCGAAATTATCTCGTCCTCCACCGTGATGCAATCCGAGTCACTTGACAGACGTTTAAAATGAAACTAAAAGAAATTATTCGTAAAACAATTGAAAATAAAGCTTCTCTCACGGTGTAATAAAACCTTTCTGCATAAGAACTAAAATAAACACAGAAATTTTATCGAATTTATTTAAAAGAATATATTTTTTAAATAATTGATAGATAAATTAGTGTGTGAAAACCCTCTCTTTGAGTTTTAAAATAGAAAACTACCTTTGATTCTTAGACACGATTAGTTCTTTTTTTTCAATTCTTAAAACATTTATTTTGAAAGTATTTAATATTCTCATTTTTAATATTGTTTTCTTTAATTTTAATGTTGATCTTGTATATAATATTTCTGTTTCTTTGCTTGAAATTTGAATATATACTGCTTTTTAGTATTAAAAACTTAACAGTTTAAAGTAAGTTAATTTCGACTCCTAAAATGGTAAATGTCTGTTCTGAATATTTGGGGCTGCGATCAGTATTTGAAGTTTATTTTTTCTTAAGATGATGTCAAGAATGTGCTCAGCTCTTTGATGAAATTAATGCAAACATTTATTTGGTCTAGTTTTGGTTGTACGACTTATTTTTGTTTTATTATTTTTAAAATGATTCTAAAATTAAATTATACTCTACATTATTTCATTCAATGTATTTGATATTGAAAAAACGAAAATAATTTCCCATTTTGATTATATAGGTTAATTGATATCGAAGTATTCAGTTTAGATATACCGTATAAATCAAGAATAATTTATGATATTATATGTTACTTGTTACGGAATTGTATGGGGTTATTTTAAGTTATGTTATAGATAGTGACAGAGATGTTCTGTGAGTGAACTCGTAGTCACACAAAACACATTGAGCCAGTAGTCCATTCCCTCCCAAACTCGTGTTAAAATATTTGAATCAAGTCCATCAATAGCGCGTGTGATACACTGTTTCACCTCCCCTCGAGCAACAAGAAGGGGCAGACCAATACCTTGGCTTTTATATGGGCCGGTAAAACAAATCACAAAGAAATCAGGACTTCTGAGTGGTCATTGGGTAGTGGGTATGTTGTAGTCCGTGACTTGTCCAATCCATCGATGAGGAAGATGTTCTTTGAGGTAAACTCGCGCGTTGTCTGACCAGTGTGACGATGCATCATTCTATTGGAGAATGAAGCTGTCAATGTTGTCCTACAACTGCAGCTTGAACCAAAGATTTAATACATACAAAAAAAAATGGCTCCTGTCACTGGAAACATAGTCATTTTGAATGACTAGTTACATGACATGTATGCTATTGCCTGTGTCACTTCTGGGACGAGATGAAAACTTTATAAGTACATCTACCCTACGGTTTACTGAGTTGGTTCTTGTTTTTAGTTGTCGCTCCTTTGCAGCATCTAGAAAGTGTATACTACTTTTTTAATCACCCTGTATTATAAAGAAATGATAAATGTAACCTTGTCTGAAGAACTCGGTCCAGATTTGGAACAGTTTTTGTTCCAAACAGTCGGAGTCTAAAAACGTACATGGTCTTGCAATAGCCTTTTTCATAAGCTTAAATCAAAATAGATAGAATTCCCTTTCTAATTCGCTTATCGTACACCTTTTTGATTATTTCTTAAAGAACAACTAGAAGGTTTTCTTACCCTCTAATAATTCTTGCGCTGCTTTTAAAATTCAGTATGCTTGCAAATAAGGTAAACTAATTTTGTTAGTTATTTCAAAATCTGATATTTTTGTAATTTAACAAATCATAGCCAGGAAATGATTGCATTGTTGTTCCCCAAAGCTGAATTATTTATGATTGCAAGTTTATCTGAAGGAAAGATGTCTAGACAGGCTTATGGCTCAAAAGCCTTTTTAAAGAAACCTTTTTTTATGAAAACAAATCTTGGGACTTTCGGACAGCTTTGAGTTGACATTTACTTCGATCAGCGTCCTGATTTACGGTATCCACTGCGATTTATCTGCGATTCACCGTCTCTAGATCAATATCTGATGAAGAAGACGATGGCTCCGAAAATATAATTCACACACATTAAAGAATTATAATAATGTTTTGAATTTTATTTTTAAATTGTTGCTCGAATTACATGGCGATTTTAAATTAAAATTGGGACCTGCCTTTTTGCATTAAATATGGGTTTTCCATATGCCCTCCTTGTAAATTAGGTAAGTTTAAATATCCATTCCTAAGATACAGTTTTTTAAAATGAAGTCATTTTCTAAAAGAAGATAAAAGGGCAATGATTCCAATGGACAGAAATTAGTATGTGCTGTAACATTTTAAAATTGTCACTAAATGGGTCATCTTTTGAAATAACTTACTTAGAGGTAGTATGTAATGTTTTCCATTTTTATAGCTCCAAATTTCTGTGGTATCACCTTTTCAAACTGGCTCAAACTATGTTAATTTTAACGAAACTAACTAAAAGTTTTGCTCTAAAAGGGACTGTGATGAATAGCACGGCTATAAAAGATCACATTATCAAAAAAATCGCAGTAAAATTGTGGAAATTGCGGTCAGAGTACCTAATGATGTCATTGAAGATATCAACAAAGGTGTTTTTAAAATGAAGATGTTCCGCGAAAAAAAGCTTTATAATTGTTATGCATAGAAAATAACAACTGTTATATTATTTTGGAATCTTAATAGAATGGCTAACTTCTGTCAAACTTGGTTGGGTTTATGTGCAATAGCTTTCTTTTTATATTTTTCTCAAAATCCAACTCGCACACAAACTACGTTAAATTTAACTAAACCAGCAAATTATTTTGTCCGACTTGGGACTCCGATGAATAATTCGGCTGTGTAAGATGTCGTAAGAGAGAAAGTTGTGAATTTTTTAATCGCAGTAGTTAATGATGTGATCCAGAGTTACAATTTGTTTCAAAAATGTGCTTGTTCTCACTTAACCAAGTGCTAGAGAATTTTTTTAACTTTTTATTTTTTCAAGATCAGATATAACCTCACCTTTCCCCTGTGGCCACTTATCGTTAGGTTTCAGGACACCCTGCATATTTTTAAACAAATGCTTTATAATCTGGGATTATATAAAATGTGTATATTCTCAAAATGAATTTTTAATTTGGATTTTTTTTTCTATTTAACTATAATTTTTGTAAAAGCTTATTTATGCAACCTTATCCTTATGCCATACCCCAAATTCTCCACATGTTTTTGTGAAAAAATAAAACGCAGAGTAAAATAAATGTAGACCCTTCAGTGGGTCGATAAATGAGAACCAAGCTTGCTTGGGAAATGAACACTGGAGATTTCACGTCAGACTGACTACTTGACCGAAACATCGACAAATGCACCCCAGCGTCTAAGGTCACGTAAACTGAGATAGACACAGTAGACCTTGGCTTTTATGGGGTATTGCGCCACTGAGTAAAGTACAATGTATTTTGCCACGATAACCTACATTTACGAAATTAAAAATAAATAATAATGAAATAAATAATAAGCAGTGGATAATTAATTTATTTTACCAGGATTTAAACTTAAATACATTTATGGACTTGTAATTGCTCTAACCGTCAGTGTATCCTATTCAATTTTACTAGAAAACAAATAGGTTCACCCTTGATTCTAAGCGGCATTTGATTTTCCCTAGCATTAACATTGGGGAAAAGGTGTGTTTGAAATCAACTTAAATACGGTGGATACTAATTTTAAAAATTATTAAAGCTAAATTTGTTATTCCTTTTTTAAAATTTTCCAATATAAAATTAAAATTATTTTTATTTACAATTTTATTTATTTACAGAATAACTACGAGTAAATGAATTTTAACTGCTTTGAGTATTTTTTAACTCTTAATACATTTCTTGTATATGCGTTTCATCAGTTATTACGGCCGATGTAGACTTGAGATCGTTTTCATGAGCTTAAAGTCGGCGGGTCATGAGTTCGAGTTCTGGTGATATATTAAAGACCCACCAAGAGGGCTGATGCACGTTAAATCTGGCGTGGTTTAATGTCTTTCCGCGTTTTTTGTGTGTTAATTTGGAGAGGGGGGCCCTAACTGTGTGATTCAAAGTTATGAGGTCCGTCGCTTATTGCCCTCACATTGTTTTATTCTGAGAGGTTATTAAACACTTATTCACTCCCTCTTTTATGGCTTGCAAATTTCCCCGTGTCTCAGAAAGAAGTGTAGAACAAAGTGGTCGTGATGGCCAAATGGTCAAGGTAGTGAGTTCGTGGTGGAGGATATCGAGTTAAAGGTGCGATTCCATGTGAGGCTGATAAAGGTCTATAGTAAGCAAGTGTTTTTATTTTATTTCTGTAATATTGGATTACAATTATTTTTTTCACGATAGAAAATATAAATACAAGATAATAAAATGCAACTTCTCTCACCTTTCTTTTAAGGATAAGACTCCGAAAGTGCATAATGTGGTGAAATGCGTTTTCCTTTTTTTAAAAAAAATTTTTGAGAGGCCTAACAGACGTAAAAGTTAAAGCATTAATGTCACGCAAACGGCTTAATTTACAGTTTTTTATTTTATATTAATCTGGTGTGTAACATTTTTTTTATTTAATTTACATGCAGCTAATTTTTATTGTTTATTATTCTAATTAAAGGTTTACATCACACATTTCAGAATACACAGTTTGTCTCAAAAGTAATGAGAATGATTCCATAAAAATGTTCTTAACTAGAGCATATGGGGTACTACAATTTGTCTACCTAGAATGGAAGAAATGTTGCTCATTTACACAGTAGTAGAGATCAAGCACTATCTTGGGTTGGTTCACAGTTTATCGTTGTAATTATTTCCTCTGCCTTTGTTTGATATGAATAGTTAAGTTTTAAGAATGAAAGGAATTTTTTTGGCATATTTTTTTGGACTGGAGCCAGGGATTGCACAGAAAGAGTGGAAACGTTGAGATTATGAATCCAACATTTTCATACATTGTCTAAACCTGGCTTCTTAAAATGATGTTTCGAGCAACTCTCTTTCGATGAATCCGTGAACAACTTTTCCTGAGTCCTGCATCCTTATTAATTAAATGTCAATGGGTCTTCCATGCTGCAGACGAGACACGCGGTCTCGTCTGCAACAACTCGTCATATCTAGATATGCTGCTCATGCTCTTTGTGCTCACCACTCCTTTTGTTCTGTCTGTTATTTCATGAGGATTAGTTTTATGAGACAAAACGTTTCGGGAATCTGTGAGCTCCAAGTAGTAAAGTAACGGAACATCTCGATAGAGTATGTTCTTCCTATCAACCATTTGCTCAGTGACGAAGGAAAGAACGTGAACATCTTTCTTCTTTATTTCTTCATCCCTCACGTCTTTCCTTTCAATTTAAATTTAATCGCGTTATATTCCACCCAATATTTCTCAACGTTTCCCTAGGTGACAGAGTACTCCAGTACAATGTATATCGCTCTCTGAACGCTATGTGTACTACCGTGGAAATGCCCCTTCAACGCGACCCTACTTTTTCTCAGTCCCTCTACTTCACGTAAAGAGTTCATTCCCCTTACGTCCCCTTTCATCTTCTTACGGCATCGAAAATGCAAACTTTCTCGTTGTCAGTCTCATTTAGTTATTCAGGTTCTTTCTTTTTTCTCCCTCTCTTAATCTGTTTTCGTGGAAAATACTTAGAGGTATAAAAAAGATTAAAACATCTGATTATCATAATAAAAGAATTATGAAATATATTATTGTACTGAAATTTTTTAAATATATATATATATATTGCATTAAACATATCATTACGAACTTCAACTATAATCAGATTACAAAGATATATAAAAAAAGTTCTCACTACATTATATATATATATATATATATATATATATATATATAAAAAAAATTATAAAATTAAAAATTATATTTTATTTTATATATATATAAAACAAAATTCTAAAAGTAATTATTGTACAAAAACAGAATTATCTTTTTTTTTATTAGTTTTTTCTTGGAACTTTTTCTTTTGAGTTCCTTATGGGATTATTTTCTTCAGTAAAGTGGCATGTAAACGTAGTGAGTGACGTAAGCGTAAATAGCGTCAGAAGATTCAAATATTCATACATTCCTTGGCATGTATCGCAAATAAATTCTCCATGACGGTTTACCCATCTTAATCTTTTTACGCTAGATCTTTGAGTTTTGAAATTTCCTCACAAAAGTCAATAGACTTATTTTTTTTAACTTTCGATAGTCACATTTTCTGTGTTATTTTCAGTATTTTTTTAGTCTTAAAATTGATGATTTTTACTACACAAAAGCATTTATATGAAATAATCCAATAAATCCATTAAATTCCCTTAAAATTTTATAAAATGATTTGTTTAGCTCGGCTATGAGCTGAAAATTTTATTTCGCCTTTTGAATGCATTAGAATTATAAATAAATTTTATTAATATTATTCGCATATCTAGTACCTAATTATTCTCCATGCGCAAAAATGAATCAAATTTCATTCATTGTGGAATGTATTTGTAGCAAACGAAAAACAAAACCACGAAATTTTTCAAAATAAATGAGCTACTCTTCAATTCTGCCTTCATTTTCTTTTTTTTTACATTCGAAAAAATTAAATTTTTGATAAACTGAGAAAAAAGTTCGATTATAATACTATCTTCACTCCATGGAACAGATTGTAATCTTCCTCTTTCTCTAGTCACCATGCCTTTAATACTGTTTTTTTTAATTCCTTGCTACTTTTAATGATGAATCCGCATACATATGGCACACATAATGAACATATGAATGGCTAAGAAAATATAGCTTCTCTAAATGTTTTTTGCACGAGTCCAAATTAATGTTATATAACTCTGTTTCTTTTGTCCTTTTAGACACTTATGAAAAATTATTTGTAGACTAGAAAAAAATTAATTATTTTTATCAACGATGACGCTGCGATGCAATTCTATCTTTACTCTTTTCAAAACGTACTAAACATTTTCCATGACGATCCCTGACTTTGAATGATAATTTCTCTTTTTACGTATGATTTACTATAATTGAAATCTCTTTATAATCTCTGTAATTGAAAATGTATTTTGCATGAGTCAAGATTATGTATTATTTTTCCAATATCAGTGTCAGAAAGCTCAACACAGTGTTTAATAGCCTTATACTTTTGGACTTCTTCTATAAGCATCGACATATAAGTTATAACTTAACCGCAAGTAACTGGATTTTAAATTCCATTTTAAGCATCTATCATACGAAGAGAGCAAATGTTGGACCTGAATGTTTCTTACATTCTGAAATATGAATCGATTCTTTCATGGATGGTATTGATGTGATCTTCATTAAATTAGTGCATTTCTCTGACATTTTTCTTGGTGGTTGAACTCTTCTTGACGTCGAGCGTTACATTTTTGGTAAGTATCAGTACTGGGAATATCATTTGAACAGTAAGAGTTTATAGATTCACGATGTTCTTTTTATAAACATGTGTGGCTAATGGAATAACTCTGCGTTTTTAAACCGAAGTGAGATATTCAAATCTAATAACGTTGACTGAAGAAAAGGCTGCTTCCAATTGAATATACAGTGTAAATATGAGTAAAGAGCTAAACTTAAGACGAATAGTTTTCTTTTACAATCAGTATAACGGTATTTTTTTCTTCTTTCGTCGTCCTTTTTACGATTCTTAACAGGAAATCTCCATTTTGTCAAAAATTAAAACCTCGTCATTTCGTTGCTTTATTTTTTAAGAAACTGTTTATGAACTGGAGGCAGTATCGGAGTTATTTCTGTAGAAAAGTTGGAAAAATGTTTGGAGTCCGAATCAAAGAACTGTTCATAGATAATTCTTTTTTTTTAAAACTAGTGTGAGTTGCACATCATTCAATATTCTTTTCTACAGCTCGAACACTAGATAACTTTAATCAATTTTCAGTGAACTGTGGATTCATTAAAAGTCTTCGATACAGAAATTGGCTTTAAAGTGTGAAACCATAGTGGTAAGAAGGAAACTGGAGAACTGGAGGAGTGTGCAGTAGCTTCATTTCATCATCTCTGTATTCTCTTCAACATACGATATTCGATGCTCGTCAAGTATTACACACAACGTATTCAGTGCATTGAAAGTTCTTAGTGGGACCTATAAAAATAATAACACTTAGTTTATTCTTTTATAACAACGTAAGAGTTATTAAGTAATGCAATATGAAGTATTGGATTATTCCTAGGGATAGAATGTGTGTGCTGTTTAAATTCACTTAGAATTAATTTGTTTTTAAATAATTTCACCCACTCTTGCCACCAGTTTTCCAGCAAATTAAATCGTTTTTCAGAAAAGGTGGTGTCTTAAGGAGGAGAACAAAGCCTATAACAGACGTTTGGAGCTCAATCTTTTACGAAAGGCTTTATTTTACATTCAGTGTGCCAATATACGAAGTAAAGAAATATGAAACCATTGATGAAAGGTCATTGGGGAGGATTTCTTGCCTAAATCATTTAACTTTTGCATGGCTGTTTGAATTCAATAGATTTATGTGTTTTCACAGAGGAAGATGTATCCGTTAGTCAAAGTAGGTTTCCTCTTAGTTTCTTATGCGTTTCCTCTCTCAATTTCACTCATTAAGACTACAATCTTATAATTAGCCTAGATATTGAATTGTACATAGGAGGGCAATTTACCTTACACTCCATTTTACTGTTAAAATAAATGTCCCTTTCATTAAGGGTTAATCTACAGCTCCGTCCGTTTTTTGTTTACGTAAGTTATCCTTTTTCGACGTATGTTACAAATAACCCCAGAAAGGATAACTGACTGTTTTTTATGAAATGATGGAATTGTAAGAAATGGGAGAGATTGTTCGCTGAGATAGTTCGGTCGGCATATTTTGTGGAAATGATTTTTCAGTATAAAAACCCTCATGTGTTAGTAAAAGTAATTATTAATCTTTTTTTTGTTAAGTGCAATGTATGTGTTATGTTAGAAAAGTTCATACTATCGCGTTCAGTTTGCTGCTCTTGGTTTCTTTGATCCTGGGGTTTCTTTGACTTTATTGCAATCTTAACTGCCTTCAACTTACATAGGAAATGGTATATATTAATAAGATGGATATAAAAGGTAATTTGATAATGTGACAATTAGTAATTAATTTATGAGCTTATTATAATCGAACATCCAGCTTTGGATTAGAAGATGGATTACAGTAATCAACCAGGTTATAAAGGTTTTTAACGGTAAATCATCCAGGAATCAGTTCGTAAGCATCTTTGTTTTTGTTGATGGAAGAACATTAATCTTTCATTTTTGTTTTTGAGAAAAAGTGTTTCCTACATAAATTACAAATCAGTGAAATTAAGGAAATGAAATTACTTTTTTTCTTGTGTTTTTTGGTTTCATTAAGATTAGGACTAGGAAAGTATCATCGAGTTTGGTTAGATTTAACGTATTAATGAGAATTTTGGAAATAGAATGCACTTAACCATTATATGCATTTAACCATTCAAGAAATCTTTCCTTGAATAATATCTCCATTCTTTCTATTTATTTCATATTACATGGCTAGATTACTATAAAATTTTTAATAAAGTTCCGCACAAACAACTTGCCGTTTCTTCGTAGAAAGCCTTCAGTCCACAAAAATACTTCCTATATATACGGAAAGTTCATCAATTTTCATAGTCTTTTGCTTATTTATTTGCTTCACATTGCTTTCCAATAAGGAACTTTGTCTGTCATTCAGAAACAGCTTCGTGATGCAAAAAGAAATAGGGGAATTTTTAATAAGTGTTAGTACACGCTAATACAATAAATTTTTTTATCAACGAATGCATGGTCTAAGATGAAACGTAAACGCACTTGTGTATTTCATAAGGGTTGTGTGTGTGTGTGTGCTCCGCAAGTATTAAAACTATATTTCTGTGATGATATATTACAAAAATCAACCCTTCATGTAAATTCAACCAACGGAAAAACAGTAACGATGAGAAAAATGTGTCAGCAGGCAATAATTCTAACAGTTATAATAGGCAGGATAATGGCGGACTTAATCAATATTAATAAATCATAAATGCATTCAATTTACGCATTTAAAAAAAGTACCATAGAGGAAGAACAAATTTATGGTGAGTATTTCCCGCATATGTGGTCATTCTCTCCAGAAATATTTGCTCGAATGTTTTATCAGCTTTGAAAAATTGAATCTTTTTTCTCTTCCCGGCTTTTTGATGGTCGGAGTTTCCAAAACAATAAGTGTGGTTGAAGTGATTTTGGAGACGATGGCAGATCAGGAAATTAGAGGCACAAGAGTTGTATGCCTTAGCCTTGGTGTACCACAAACCACGACCTGGTGGCTGCTGAAGGGTTAGATCGTGTTCTTGCTGCCTTTGTCACTGAGTTCAGGCATTTTGTTTTGTGAAGCTTGTTGGACCACTGCTTTGTCGCAAAACATTTCGAGTCGCAAATCTGCCAGGAGCAGGATTTACTGGAATATTATCAGTTATATCTGCCCTTTCTTCAGATTCTTCGCAGTCACTTTATCACAATCTTATGTTTTCATTGGAATCCAAATTAGAGCAAGACAATAACATCCAATTCATTCTCAGAAAGCTCTAGCAACAAATTAGCAATTTCATCAGGGATTAGACCTTTGCTAAGAGATCTTGTTTTAGGGTGTCAGCTCTGCATAAGTTTCGAAAATCGAATGGAATTTCTTTTATGAATAGATATGCAAATGCTATATAACGAAAAACCTAATAACTGTTATAAAATAAAACTGTTATAAAATAAACTGTTAATAAATCTCACCTAATTAACCTAGAATCACCTTACATACCGCCATGTTGCCTTCAACTATCGCCAATATTGTCAGCCAATCACGCCTTAAAGGTCGTAAGGCATGCATGGCGTTTGGTGGAGGCAAATTTCTAAAATGCTTTTAAGGTTTTCTCCACGGAATCACTCGTTTAGTATGCTGCTAATGAACATTTTATGTTCCCTCTAATGTGTTATTTTTTCTGATTGTGCCTCAAAATTTCGCCCATATATTCCTTTACAAAAACTGTTTGTATCAGTGAGTTCTATCACCTCCTAAAGTTCGTTCCATGATTTTAGATGAGGGTCACGTTTGAATTCTATTCTAGAAACATCTAAAAAAAACCCGGCATCTTAAACTGCTGGACTTACACTTAATATAAATGCATTTTTTTCAATTTAAAATGGATAAAAGTTGCAGATATTTTTGCGTAAATATACACTCATGGACAAATAATTAGCCCACCAAGAAGGAATTGTCAAAATGAAATAAAACTTTACATACGTAATGACTACTTTGATATAAATAAATAATTAGAAAATCAAAGAAAAAGGATCGTTTATTTCAGAGAAGAATGCAAAAGAAAGGAGGATTTAATACCCTGTTTAACCCTCTCTAGCTAGAATGCATGATGTGATAGGATCGGGCATTGAGGCATACAATTTCTGTATGATGTCTAGAGACATTTCGTTCCATATTTGCTGTACCCTTTCCTCAAGTTCATTCAAACTCGTGGGATGCCCAACTCGCCATCCCAAATGATCCTAGATATGCTCGATCGAAGAAAAATCTGGGGATCGGGCAGGCCAAAAAAGGGTACTAACAGTGCGGAGACAGTCTTGTGACACTTTTGACTTGGGAGGCCGAGCATATTCCTGTTGAAAAAGGGCTCCTGGGAGCCGTTGCAAGAGTGGAAACACCTGTGGTTGCAGGATAACATGATGCCACGGATCAATAATAGGGGTGACCGTGTATTGTAAGCAATGGCACCCCATGCCATGACACCAGCTGTGGGAGCGGTGTGTTGCTGTAAAGCAAAGGCAGGATTGAGGAATTCACCACGGAGTCTCCACACACGAACATGATTGTCATCACTGCTGAGACGAAATATGGATTCGTCGCTAAAGACGACCTGGTTCCATTCTGCTGCAGTCCAGTTTCCTCGTGCGTGGTACCACTCCAAACGGAGGCGTCGATCTATGGGCGTCAAGAGCAGAACACGTAATGGTGTTCCTTCGTATAAATATGATAGGCATAAATAGCGGAGTTAAATCTGGAATATTAAATATAAATCCCAGGACATTTTTCACACCTGCGGTTGTCATAGCTGGAATCTATTATTGGTAGACGCATCTATGTGGCAACAAAATAATTTTTTTCTTTTTATTCTGATGATATTTTTTGTTCAGAAGCTATTTTCAAGTTCCAGCAGACGCTGGAAAATTATCAAAGATAAATTAAAGCTTACTATTAAGTCTTTATCAGACACAAGGTGAGAAAGCAGAATCGAATCGGTGAAGGTCACATTATTACAATTTGATGACGTTGTTTATGACAATTGACATTATGTTAATTTGATGATGCGATCCCAAATGTCCTTCAGCCAGGCGCCTTCGTAAGGTTCGAGAGACACAGGGGCCCCTAGTGAAGGTGCTACTTGTGCCTGGATGGCGTCCCATGAAGCTTTTGGCTGCACGCGTGCTTTTCTTACGATGTGGCGGTCTTCTCGACGACTGGTATCTCGAGAGCGCCCTGATCCATGTCTTTGTGTAAATGACATCTCTCAGATCCACTGATCCTAACACAATCAGAGCTGCCTAATAGACGAGCTACTCGCCTATCTGACCACCCAGCTTCTCCTTTCAAACTGCGACAGCTGCTCGTATTGTTTTCTAAAACGGCGCTCAGCTCTTGCTTTGTAAATGATTTAGCACACTCAAACAAGCTTTGGTTACCTGGTTTATACTCTACGGAGAACGACAAACGCCTTCTACTGGCTATACATAATGCGCAATTGCGCTACATTTTTAATCATTTGCATATCTTCCTGACATGTATTTTCATGCGAAATTTCATTACGATCCCGCAATTATTTTTTGGTAGGCTAATTTTTTGTCCATGAGTGTATTATTTACGTTTAGAGCGATTTTGTCGAAATTCTTCTCCCCTTAATTTAACAGACGGAGTAATACTGTTTAAGTAAGATATTTATGAACTGTATCTGATATCTTTCTTGAGATATTTGCACCCTCTACTTGAGTATTCAATGCGAATGGATTATTGAGCACCGGACGCTGTCAATGCACTAATCATGCAATCAGTAATGCGCATCCGATATCACATTTTCCGTGATAGATATTGAACTAATGCATCGTGGGTTTAATACCGTGTGAATATTAAAAATTCATTCCATGCGATACACAATGATTTCCATAGAGATAGTCTTGTAGAACTGTAAGTCTTTTCACCTTTACTTTCACAAGTAACGAGGTATATTCATTCAATATCTGATTAAAGATTTCAGTTTCTTCAGTAAAATACAGTTGAAGCAGATTCCAATAATAAATGCAGGGAAGGAGATGTAAAATAATTAAGAAGCGCATTTGTAAGAATTATTCCAAAGACCGAGTTTTGTAGTGAAGTTTGGTATACATATATTCTAGTCGAAAACTCGATGTTTCTTGAGAATCAATGATAACATAATTTGTTCATCTAATAAATATTCTTGCATGTTAGACCAATATGAATTGGATTCAATGCTAATTAAAGTTCGAATTGAGAAGAAACACGATTGCTAATCGCGGAGAACCTCGTAATTTAGAACTATGACCAAATTATAATAGAGATATTTGAACTGCCCCCTCTACAAAATTCTACACCTCGCCAAAGGAAGGACTTCGAGCCTTGACAGATTTAACTTTCACCAGCTTTTCTACACCATGTGTTTTCAGTTATAGTGCTCAAATCCGCAACCAGACAACATCAGCTATGAGTTCGTGGCCCTGTTCACTTAGCCACCATGGTCAAGATTCACACGTATTAAAAGGAAGTTTGCAGATGAAAAACGAAGGAATAATTATAAAGAAATGCATGGTATTTAATTATACACTCTTTGTGATGAAGTAATAATATTGCGAGGAGCAGTCGATGGTTTTTATTAAGAAATTTAAAAAAATAAGTCAAATTATTTTGAAATATAGCAATTTATGTATTTATACAGGGTGTCTCAGGTTCACAGAAACACATTTTAAGGTTGAGGTAGGAGACATCATAAGGATTCACATTTACATAGCAACCTATGATCGTTAACTTCTTCGTTTGACGCTAAGTGGCGTTTTTCACAAGAACATTTAAGGAAACAATACTGCAGTCATCGTCCACTGAGAAGTAGAGAATGTTTTCAAACACTGAGCTGGCAGATATTCACCTGATTTACGGATTGGAAGAAGGAAATGAAAAGCCAGCATAAATATTGTGTCGTGAAAGCTACCCATAGAGAGATGCATGGTATCGCCTGATGTTTGCTAATTTGCATCTCAATTTGTGTGAATATGGATCATTATGAGGTAATAAGCATAGAGAGGGCGAACCACGAATTGCATTGTCCCACGTTATCCAACACACTTTCACAAAATGTGTTGGATATGTTTGAAGGAATCCTAGTACCATGTTGGAAGTTCGAGTTACTCATGGCTCGTCCTCTCTATGTCTAGTACCTCCTAATAATCAATATTCAAAGAAATTGAGATGCAAACTAGCAAACATCAAGCGGTGGTAACGCCATCTCTTGGTGGGTACCTTTCGCGAAACAGTCTTTCTACTGATCGTGCATTCTCTTCTGCCTATCCGTAAATTAGGTGCATACCTGCCAGCTCCGCGTAACAATGATAACGAAGGGCTTTAATTGTGTTTAACTTTCATTTTTAGACTTAAAACGTTTCGAATATTTATACTTGTTTGTTCCAAGAAACTATGCATTTATTAAAAGCTAAAAATATTGCTAATAATAGAAATAAAAAAAATATCATATATTGGGTATGAACATAAATAATCATTTTAAGATCAATGTAATACAATATACTTGTTATATATAGAGAGAGAATAATGGTATAAAATCCACTGAGACTTTGTATTTTTCCAAGACAGTACTGAAACTAAAATACGCTTTTTATCTCGTTGAAAATGTTAAAGAACGGAATCATTACTTATAATTATAGCACGGATTTTATTTAGTTAAAAAAAACTCTCTCCTGAATACATATCATTAATTCAAATTACCATGTTACGCCTTTATTGTGAGAGCACAAGAGCGGTAAATTGAAAAAAAAAGTATTAATCGGGGAAGTAACAATGTACGATGTAACAGAATAAAGACTCTCTTTTTAAAAGCTATAACAATTTTAAAATTGTGTTTTTAATTTTAAAATTCTTGACTTTTTAAAAATAAGTTTTCATTATAGAAACTTTTCCATCAAAAACGATAACTATTACATACTTTTTGAAAATCAAAATGTTCATTAATATTTAATCCGTTCGATATTTATTTTTTCTTTTAATTTGGGGACGTAGAATTTGAATAAATGCATTACTAGTACTGTAATCCCATAAAAATGAATTTAACTTTAATGAAATTGGCATTATTTTGTGAAAAAAGAGTTAGTATTTGTATTTAAATGAATATATAATTTTATTTACAATCTTGGCTAAGAAATATTGATAATGAATAAACATAGGTCTTATGAATGCATGAACATTTACTTAAAAAAATTGTTTGTATTTGAGAATATAGCAATTATTTTTATATTATCAATCTCTTTTTTTGTTTCCACATTTTGATGGAATTTGAAAATGAAAGCCAAGAGCCTTTATTTGAACATATAATGATGTCGCTTACTAAGAAGTCTTTGTATGAATTCAATCTGTTTGAAACTTCTTATTGTATTATTTAATTGTAGCTGGAAATATCCAAATGCTAGATAAATTTTAAAAAATAAATAACATTTAAGTAAGTCTAGAAATATTTTTAAGTGACATAAGACTTCCAATTATTGTCTATTGTGAATGTGATGCTTATCTCATGGAAGTTATGTCTCTCTCCTTAGATTATTGCATTGATGTGGATATAAAAAAGTGCATCTCTGTGGGTTGACAGTAATAAAAGATTCTTCGGAATATTTGAAATTCTCTGCAAAATAATTGAAATATTCTACAATATTTGAAACTCAAACGGAGCCAGCGCGGGAAGGTTCTATCGGATGTTTGAGGGCTTATTGACCGTGGGAAAGAATGACACCAACTACGATGGTGAGGTCTTAGCTAAGCTACAATGCAATTACAAGGAGCTGGCCTAGCTCCTGAAAAAGTTATCTTTTTCATAGACTCCCAAGCTGCAATTTTAGCTTTAAGGAGTAATACCCCAACTGACAGCCTTAACACAATTCAGTGAAAAATAAAAATCGTGTAGCTAATCTGATTTGGCTGGACTGGGGCATTACAGTGGGTTCCAAGTCATGTTGGGATCCCTGGTAATGAAAGAGCCAACCAAAAACTCAAGCAGGCAGCCGACTCATCCCAACCTGGAGTACCCTTGACTCTCAGAAGAGCAAATATCATTATTACTACGATCATTGAGAAATATACTATCGTGACCCCAAAACCCAAGAGCCTTGGAAAGCCACGTGAAACTCTGGCCACTGTAGGTCCAATCTCGAGGCACCTGAAGAGAACCGAGGATGTTTCCCACTCTCACCTAACCACCAGACATGATTTTTTGGGAGTATACTCCACTGGCTTGGCCTGGCTGCTTACGAGGTCTTCCCACTATTCGGCCATGTCAGAATGGCTGGCGATCACATGCTCCAATGCACAAGGGCTCGATGAATACTTGACTGAACATTTATCATTACTATAAATAACTAAACTGGGTTTTGATAAAATTCTCCAAAATCATCATGGATATACACTATGAACGAAGTTAAGGAATTATAACTTGCCAAGAGAAATTGTACTTATTTTGTTTTTATAAACAGAATATTTTTAAAAAAATGATAAATGGAGGGTATTAGATAATAGTCGGGTAATATGGAATAGGTAGTTTAAATCATTGGAAAATTAATCAAGACTTCATAAAACGTAAATATTTTAACTGTAAAAGCCATATTTTTAAAAATACATGAAAGTCATTTTTTTTCGAGTATGCATTGACAAAAATAATATTTCTCTACTCCAGTACAATTCAGGGCAAAAATAAATGCGCTGCTAAACGCACCGATGCAATATTGTTTCCTTTTGACATTTTCTTGTTGTGGCTACTTTTCGTTGTTTTATTCCTGAAACTCCACGGGAAAGAAAACGCACAGTTGAAATCTTTCCTCCACCAATCAAAAACGTTCTTATTTGAAGACATAATTACGACTGTTCCGTAGAGTTAGATCTCCACAAAAGCTTATCGTTACTTGTATCTATTCAGTAGCCCGTCAGCCGCTGTCTGTAGTTCGACGCACAGCGTTGCCCGAAGAACACCACTGGGAGGTCGACTTCATTGGTCCCTCGAAGCTGCCCTCTTCAACGATCTCTGAAGGCAGCCTCGGGAGTGTAACCAAACACTTCTTTTCGTCTGTACTGTAATCTGTAAAAAATTAAAAACATTATTTGGGAGCAAAAAAAGAATTGGTATTATCTAACCTTGACTAGAAAGGTCGTGGATTCTCTGAAAAAAGTTCAGTTTTACTATGAATTATTAAGTTTAAAAATTTGGGACTTTTTCCTTTCGCCAAACCAGGTGATAAAATCTCAAAAAATGATACAACCGACTCTCCAAATTGAATATTCTAGTTGGTAAACTTTGACCACCACATTTTTTTTAAACGTCAAGGATTTTTCTTAATTTTATTTCGTCTTTTTCATAATGCATCAAAAATAGATAATAAACCAACGTGAAGTAACATATACTAGCATTTTTTTATATGTACAAGGTGTGTTGCAGCCAATAAAGCCTGCTTGCCGAGATTTCCGCCAGTGAAACGAAAAAGTACCAAACACATTTAACTTCTACTATCAATTTTAAAGGCCCTGCCTTAATAAAAATGAAAAATAAAAATGTGTTGGAAAGAAAATAGCTTTTAAATATACTAATAAAACTTTTTATAAAGATTATTTGAAACTAATAGAAACATCTGTCGAACATATTCTTTTACAAATGAGGAACTAAGTATTTGTGATTTTTTTTAAGTAATGTTCGTCAAAATGTATCAAAAATAAATCGAAACATATATTGCTAAAAATATTTCTTGAAGAAAGTTAGTCACAATAAAATATAAACACGTAAATAATTTTTTGGGACTTACGTATTATCATAGCCTATTGGCGACATTATATGAAACGAAGCAACTGGTTGCCAATTCATTGCATACGACACATAGAAAATCGGTGATGCTAACTTGGCGAGTAATTAATAGAGTTGGAGATTGTTGTGATAATACGTAAGTACCAATTTTTCTGTCTAAACTAAAAGGAAAAATGGCCAAAATATCATAATTTGTTTTCTACCGACTTAAAATATTTAATAGATAATCTATTCTAAAATTAAATTTCAATATCAAATGAGAATTAACTTTAAAATTCGTCGGCAGAAGTGCATCCTTGCTGACGCAACTATCTCCAAATCTGTACAATAACAACGTAAATAGAATTAAAAACATAAAAAGAAGAAAGAAGCTAAATAGGAAATAATAGGAGAAATGACATTAAAAACAATAGACATCACAGACACTTTGAGTGCCTGAGGTGTCCTTACCTTCTTAATCAGAGTTCTCACGTTCGGGAAGCTGTTCGCTGAAAGAGAAGATGGTTCGCTTACTTGTGCGGAGATGAGAAACCTAATCTTCCGTGGAGGACGGAAAGGAATAAAAGGTGCACTTACTTCAGGTAAGAAAGGGACATCCTCCCAGTCTATGGGCTCCTCTTCTTGGCAGCGAACTGGAAAAAGACATTAAAATATGGCATTGTTTCACCAAATGAGATGAAAGAAAGTAGCCAAAAGAAAATGTCAAGAGCTAAGCCTAACGCTACAGATAAGTTAAGAAACTAAACACAAAATCTAAGCTTTTCAATAAGATTAATACATAAAAAAGAAGGAAGAAAGAAACTTTAAAATACAATATATTTCAAGTCACCAAATACAGTAAATAAGGTCTGGTTTTGGGAATTATCACAGAGCAGTTTTATAGCACGTTCAGTCTCAGTGAAATCTCACAGTAAAAGAAAGAATTTTCTTCAAACTCTCCACTTTTGAAAATTTCAACCAATCAGGATAAAGCAATCAGAAATGAAAGTTGAAGTGCCTAAAGTTTAATGCTAAATTATTTTGAATGAATAGCTTGTTACTGTTGCTTTAGCAATGACCAACGACTATTATATTAATTTTGGGTATTGAAATGTAATTGGTTTTTCAAACGAAAATTGCAGAGACCACGATAGATTTTAAATCCGAATTCTGAACTTTTTATCTATCAGAACTAATTTATTTTTCTTAAGATTTCATAAAGAGTAGAATTAAAATTTCCCTATGTCAAGGGCACCCTAAAATATTTACATTATTCCAATATTACATAAGTTGTGCGATTTTAAACCTATTCAAAATTCAGAAACATTTCAGGTAATACTAACAGGAAACGTGTTTTCAATGCCATTCCTATATGATTATTGTTTACTGCCAAATAATTAGGTATCTTTGAAAAAAATAAACAGAGCTGTATAGGTTAAAAACTAGTGAATAGCACATTTATATATATTATAAATATGTCAGGCCCCAGGCCTGCTTGTAAAATGAGGAGGGCATCATCTCTATAATAACGTCTTTATTTTGCTTCAATCATATAAAACCCAACATGGTGGCCCTTTGGCGCAAAATTATGATTGAAAATTGAATCGCAAGTATTAAAGGTTTGAGAAGCACTGGTCTATGAAAATATTTGTTCCACTTTAAAAGATCCCACAGCGTTAGTTTATTGGATGGCAGTTATAAGCTTCCTTTCCCCTGTATGCGTTGAGTAGAAGTCCAACATAGAAAATGCAGATCTCATCCTAATTTTGCAATTTTTTCTTCCAACGCCTTAGATGTCGACTACACTATGTCCTTACCCAACCTTGCACATAGTAATATACAAAACAAATTATATATTAATTTTTTTATATTTAAGCAACTTAAATACAATTTATGAAGCGAGCTTTTCTTCAGTTTATTACAAAAAATAGTAGTACAACATCAAAATACTGAATTTCGTACCTTTAATTTAAACAAGTAATAGAAAAAAAAATTTTAAGTCAATTTCTAAGATCAACAAAGAAAAATTTTATTTTAGCTATTTTTTATGAAATAGTTACAATTAATATAAATATGTATATAAATAAGACAGAATCATAACACTAAGTGGTGATTAATTCTTATTAATTATCTTTAAAGTATTGTATTGTCATCCAAAACAATCGGGTCTATAAAATTTCAGTTCAACTGAATGCTTTAAAACGTGGGAAAAAAATCTTATTATGTTTTGAGCCACACAAGTCACTAAAAATGAAACCAACGGGGCTGCATCTGTAATTCATTAAATAATTATTTTCAGTCAATTAATTTTACTTAATTATAATTAAATTATCGTATTTTTACCCAAAACAATAGCGTATAGAAAATTTCAGCTGAAATGAACGCTTTAAAATGTGAGAAAAAAACCTTTTCAAGCTTTGACACACACACAGACAAGTCGCCAAAAGGGTCGCTAAGTCGCTAAAAATGATGCCAACGTTGCTGTATTTGTAATTCATTGAATAATTAGTTTTAATGAATTAATTTTTATTAATTATAATTAAATTACTGTATTGTCATCCAAAATAATCATGCATATAAAATTTCGGCTCAGTTGAGTGCTTTAAAATGTATTTTATAAACGAATAAAAATTCCACCAATGTAAAAATAAAAAAAAATAAAAATAGAGAGAGAGTGTGAGTTAATAGTAGGAATTGAAACACTGCTTCATTGCCAATGGTTCTATGCTCATGATCTGCCGTAGTACAGAAGTGACGAAATGTCTATAATATCCAACTCCTCCTGATATTTTACATAAAGATGAGCTCATTCAATTAAAATAAATATATCTGCGTAGTTCTGAGAGTGCATTTGTGATTAACTTTTCTAGATTTCATTAATATAACTCCAACATAAATTGTTACTAATAACATAAGAGGAGGGAAATGTGGCAAAATGAAAAGAAACGACAGGTATTTTACAAAAACCTTCAAAACAGCATCAGCTTGGAACTCGTATATTCTATGATGTATTTTTACATATTTGTCATACGTATCTGTATTTATTCTAAAGTCGGTAGCAATCACGTGAAATCTGAATGCCAATTTTGACGATTCTTAACGTGAATGACATACGATAAATATTTTTTGCAATTAAACTGATTTTTTTTTAAAATTTAAACTATCGAACTTCCAATCGATAAATAAATATGACTAAACTGTTAATTAAAGGTTCCTTCCTGTTTTTTAAATTTCCTTTTGTTGATCTTCGGAAAATTTATTTGCTTCTTTGCACCACAGCTCGCAAATATGGCATTTTCGACCCTGCGTTCCTATGACATTCTGTGTCGTTTGTGTACTTCCTACTCTAACCGCAAGTTTGTTTGTATGATAACGTATCACCCCGTATATATGGTTGTTTTAATTTTTACTAGCACAATGATCCAAAACACATTCCATTAAATTGACTAAAATTGTTTTGAACAGTTAATTCAATCAATGCTAATTGAATTAAGTATTATTATACGAAATAAAAAGTTTATCAACAATTAAATAAAATAATTTTTTTTTCAGTTGTATTGAAACCAATTTTAAGCTCAAAATCACTTTTATAATAACTATAATTTGGCCCTTTTTTTAAAAAAACTTCATGCAAAAAAAACTGCTATAATATTTGTTACAAATTATAAAAAAGAGAGATCGAAGAAGTAATATATTTATTTTCTAATTCATTCTTAGCTTCAAAATTAATTTTAAAAGAAATACGCAAGTTCCAAAGTTAAAATTAGATTCAATGTGTATAACGATTGGAAAGGAATAAGTTAATATTTAACGACTTAAAAGCGTAAGTAAAACTGAAAAGTTCAAGAGAAATAGTTCTATTGTAGCTTTTAGTTATGGTTTGGTGAGGTTGGGAGCCCTTAGTTCTTCCGAACCTTCATTTCCTTTCATGACGTTTTAGATGGAATCAAAACGTTTCAGACGTTGCCCTGTGAGGAAGACATTCCCATGCGTCCACAACTCTAGAGACTAGAACTCGATACTATATACTCGAATGAAATAGGGCTAACGGATTAATATTCTAATAAAACTATCTTAAATTGCAATATTTGAAGGTTAAAACATGGACACGTTTTGCATCTACGTAAAGGGCATGTTTATTCCTACTTTTGTTTGCAAATGAAAACAGTTTCTTTTATTTCGAAAACACATCATTCCAAAACAACAAATTATCCAAGTACCATTCATGACACTAAAATTACATCCGACACGAAGAGATAAGCATTTCATGAGATTCATAAATTTTGAACTATCTTAGATGTTCACGAAATAACACCAAATTTTAACAAAGCTGGTTGTATGCATTGTGATTATGAGGCTCTTATAATCCAAAATAATACTCTGCCTACTTCATCGTAAAAGGCGAGTGATGGAATTTCCCTCTTCTAGTACGTCACGTTATAATAAAGAGAATTACGTGTACTTATGAAGAAATATGCATTTTTAACTACGAATACATTTTGACATGATCTCCTTTGTCAGCAGTCTAGTGGGGTTTTCAGTTTAATTACAGGATGTGATATGAGGAAGAAGAGCAGTAAAATGTAAAATTAGTTGAAGGGTCATGGAATAGGAGTGATTTTGTCTAAATATAAATAGGGGAATCCGTCGTAAATGTTTTATCAGTTGCATTCCAGAAAGGATTTCGTGATTTTTATATATTCATTATCTTGAAGAAAACTGCACCTTAAACTATTTTTCTTCAAGATAATGAATATATAAAGGTGCAGTTTTCCATGGAATATTTTCTTAGTTTCTCATAATAAATTTCAACCATTTAAATATTTATCAGGATTTCTAACATAATCCACGGTTATTTTAGTATGGAACATATGAACATTAATATGTTCCACATAATAAGCCATTTGAAAAAGAAATTTCTATTCCTGATGAATTTGAGGACTTTCAGCAGTAACGACACATTTCTTAGGAATTTAATTTGAAGTATTTAATGTATTTAATATTTCTCATGAACAGAAATAAAACAAAGTTGTATAAAAAGAATGAAATATGCTAATAAAAAATGCTTGAAGAATAACTACATTCAAAATCCAAAATATTCGTTTTTAAACAAAACGAAGAAAATGAGTGAAATAGGTAATTTTTTTAAAAATTAAAACTAATGGCTGTATTTACCGTTGACTGAACCAGACTATGAAACCCGAAGTTAAGTAACCAAGGTAAAGTAAAAGAAAACCACTAGTTTAAAATTTCATTTCGCCACTATTTTTTTAACTCTATTTGTTTAACTACGGGATTGCTTTATCATTGGTCAAAGTAGAACCCATAACCACGACTGATTGGATTACTTTTATGACATTTCTCCTCTTCCTTCTTTCCTCTCTCTCCCGGATTCTCATTTTTCTAAGAAATCGATGAAGTTTTCTTATTTATATCCATCGTAGGAGCTGAAATATATGCAAATACAACACTGTTTGCAAATATACGAAAAATCACGTACTGCACAAACGCACAGGTATATACAACCCAGCTTTGAGCCCCGTTAAAATTTCCTGACCTGAGCCAGGTTTATAGAATGAATGTGCGTCTTTTGGAAATAAACAGGTGAAACCCCGGTTTTCTTTATTTTGACTGCCAATTTAGTTAACGGTGAATGCAGTGGTAAGCTCGAAAGTATGTCAAGGAAAAGTTATATAATTTCAAGACAGCGTGTCTTATTTAATGCTTATCATGTTCGAATTGACCTGTTGTTGTTTAGGGTGACACAGAATCAAAGCGAAAGAAAAAAAAAACATTATAGTTTTAACCATCCCTCTTACTTAAATACAACTTTTCCCTTATATCTGTAAGACAGTGTTTCTTAAACTGTGGGGCGCCCCCCCCCCCCTTGGGGGGCGTGACCAACCCAACCGGGGGGGGGGGGGTTCGTGAGCACATTAAAAATTCGAAAACAAAAGATAATTTTAAAAAAATTATTAATTTACTGTTAGTAACAAACAAAATGCATTCTGACATAATGAAAAATAAAATATACATTTACACTGATACCATACACTTATAAATGTATCAGTCTATACAATGTATTTTATAAATAATTTTAAAATACTAAATTAAGAACAAGTTTGATAATTACCCCAGCGACCTTATGGGTTCGTATTAAAACTTAACTTGTAATCTGTACGATTTATAATTAATCACATAATTGCCAAATAAAAGTTAAGCGATTCTGTCCCCAATGCCACCGTTTTCCAAGTAGATGTTCATATGTGATGTTTTTTTTTTTGGGGGGGGGAAGGTGGACAAAAGGAATAAAGAAGCAAATCCTCTGCAATAAGTAAATTTTTCGCAAACACTGTCAAAGTCTTTTTACTGCATTCCAAAGCCTTCGGGATAATTTTATAGACAGTAGTGCACTGAAAAGATCCTACTTCTGAAAGACGTATATATACGTCTAGAAAATTAATACTTTGGCTGAGCGAGACGTTTATATACGCCTGCGGCACTTAAGAGGATAAAGTTGTATTGTAGTCTTAGTGTCAAACTATAATATTATTGAATTCAATACAGTGTTATTGTATGGAGAGAGGAGGCGTAATGAAACTTATGTTTGAATATTGAAAGTTTGAGAAGCACTGCTGTAAGACACATTCCAGTTATTAGAATTGATATTGTTGTAGCAAGGATGAAATTATATACAAATAGAAAAATAATTCTTCAGTCATTAACTAGGAAAGCATATTCTAACTGTAAAGCATTTTTACATATGTTTTTATCGTTACTAATGCCACCTATCTGACAGAGTAAGATCGAAGCCCATGAAATTCGTCGCGCAAAGGGCTGGTTTAATCCTGCCCTTAGCCATATTTTCGAGCACCATACAAGTGACAGTACGATTTGGCTCTTTATCCCTTCCCCCACTTTTGAGAGAACACCCTGGTGGGGGTCAGGCTACCTATATTTCTTCCCCTTCCTAGTTTAAGCAACAGCGCACTATACATTTACAAACACCCATGACTTCTCCGTAATTCACACTCAGGCCCTACGGAGCAGATGCTTTGATATACGTTTACTGGCTGATGTAGTTGAGTAGTCATGGTAGAATGGTGGTTTCGAAATCTATTGCCACTGAAGACTTTCCATATAAAAGTGAAATTCTCGTTTAATATGTTGAATCTAAATATGTACCCAGTGATTTTCTGTGTGTGTTTGGAGATGGGGGTTGGGGGCCATTTCAGGTGTCGTTCTCAGCACTCGATTGTACTTCAGATTATGAGGCCCACCGCAATAGATCTCCTGTGTTACTTCAGAGTGTAATGTAAATCAATATTAAATCCTACCATATTTCCGTTTACTCCTGCAAAGGCAAGTTGTAGGTTTCGAAGCTATAACTAATTACAAACACAAGAATAATCTAAAATAGATTTAAATGTTATTTTTCTCTCAGAAACAAAGATGGATGCTCATTGGATCGTAATAATCCACCAATGCAATTTAAAACGTAATTAGATTACGGGTCCAACCCGTGGCCGCGGACTGCGAATAGCCCGCTGAAGGCTTTTTAATGGCCCTTCATTTGAATCAGATGTAATTTCATGAAACATTGCCTAGTCAGCTTTTGGTCGTAAAAAATGCTCATTTTTCTTTTATTTTTGATATTTAAAACATTGTATTGATATACCTTAGATCCATTTGAGATAGAATTTTGTTAAAATGTTGAACTTTTCGAAAAATTTCAATGGGCGAGTATCTTTAATAAACTTACCATAAAATCCGGTTAATAACGCGCACTTTTAACACAAAAAATCAGATCGAAAGATAAGGGTGCGCGTTATACATCGGGTATAAAAACGAGTTTTAAAAATAACAAAAGATAGGAGCATACTTTTTTTTACTTCAACATGTATCGAAATACTGTTTATATAAAAAATGATTTGCCTTATGAAATAAAAGAGTTATAGTCCTAAAATTATTTTGTCAAAAGTCTGTGATAGTAGCTCGAATAAATTACTTCAAAACATAAGAGCAATGTATACTGATATTTCAGATTTCTTCGTAAAATGGCGGGTGCGCGTTATACGACGAATATATCTAAAAATTTAAAAAATAAGCTTGAAAGTACAGGTGCGCGTTATACGCCGGATTTTACGTAGATATAAAAAATTTGACTCTGTATAAAACCACAGAAGTTTTCAGAAGAAAATATTAACTTTTATCTTTGATCATAGTATTTTAATTCGACTTTCATTTAACGTTTTTGAAACTATATATATATATATATATATATATATATATATATTTACAAATATGTAATATCATCTTTTCCTATAGAATTAGATGTAGTCTTGTAAAACACATACAAAGCTCCCTTTCTTTTTTAAATTTCCTGACTACATTATTTTTTGACAGTCGCGTGGCCCATGGATCCTTGTAATTTTATTGCTGTGGCGCGCTGATCATTGTGGATTCCCCACGAGCTTGAAAGGTTGTTGACCTCTAATGTAGATGTCCAAATTTCTTTATTATAATGGAACATAGGACATTCATTTGTTGTTACGAATCAAGAACATGAATCGTCAATTAGCTGTCACATCTTTTACACTACCAACAACTTTCACACATTGTTTGTCCTTTATATCATCAAACCTCATGAACCTTTAACATTTCACTCGATAAAAGGTGGTAGTTATGACATGCAATAATGTGAAAAAAACACTCTGTTGGATTCAAGAGGGTTATCTCGAGAGAAAGCTCATTACAATATTTTCAGATTTTGTTTAAATTATTAACTTCAAATTATCAAAATAATTATTTCGCCGTTCCATTTTGTAAAAAACAAGGTAGCATATTATTGCTAGTATTAGTCGTTTAATTTATAGTGTTGATGCAGGCTTCAGCTAGAATTCTCCTACGCTGAGCAACATGAGGTCTGAGGGCAAAATGTAAAAATAAAGTTTTCTAACAGTGGCTCAATAAAACAGTTACGGGAATGTATAATCTAACAGTAGAACTACTAATCACTTAAGCTTTTGCTCCGATTGTTTTATGTACATTGCTGAACAACTGTATGTCTCCATTGCTCTGTAAGAAGATTATAGTTAAAAACTTTTTACAACTTAAAGGGAAAAAAAAACAAGTTAGTTCTAAGAGGGAAGATTTGCGAGATCGCCCATTACAAAGAGCGTTTTAATTTCTGCTATAAATAATAAAATAATATTATTAAATAAATGTAAAATAAGAAAATATTACTCAAGATTAAAGCAAATTATTCATTATTGTAGTTTGATTTTTAATCCCTAGTTTAGGAAATTTAATTTTAGTGTGTTTATCTAATTGAGAGAGAGAGAGAAATTTAATAAACAAAATTTAGAAAATATGCAAACATGGAATTAATTCACGTCAAACTTAATTTATAAATTTCGAAGCATATTTTAAATAACTTTTATTTCCTACTGATATTTCTAGAAGTTATCAAAATATTTTTTAAAAATATTTAAAATTTAGAAAAGTAGTATCTCATTTCTTTTTTTAAGTATTTTGGAATAAAATACAAGACAAAACAAAATAATTGTTCATTCACTTCTTTAACTATTTTAATATGAGCCATTGGAAGTGTTTTCGCTTAACCTATTTTGAAATTCATTGAATCGATTGAAATGTTTTATGCATGCGTTTGCGAAATTCCAATTAAAAAGCTTTTGCCACGGAATAAACAAATTCTCGTTTTCGATTCATTAGTTTCGAGGACTTATTGAACTTCAAGTCGGAAATATTGTAGCAAACAACTGATTTTCTAGGGAAAAGTATAGATTAGATATCTTATTAAACTGTTTTCTTCTAATATGATACTTACCAATAATAACAATTCCTTTTTTTTTCTGCAGAGGATGATATTCTTTATACATCATTTAATTTCCCTACGTACTGTTTTATTTCTGTTATTAAAACTGATTCCTAAATTATTAAATATTGATTGAAAGAGATGTGACACAGTTCTATATTAATAAAAAAAACACTGTACTCAGTCCTTACTCTGTGTAGACATGCTAGCCTAGGGATTAGGTCATTAACGTGTGACTCATGTGTCATGAGTGTGAGTCATCGAAGATCCGCAGGTACAATCTAAATATGTCGAAGTTCAAAGCCAGTGATACTCAACCTGCAGCCCGTGGGCCGCATGTGACCCACCGAGCCTTTCCGCTTGGCCCATTGCTCTAAGAAATTCAGTTATTTAAGAAAATAGTATTAAAATAGAAGAAATTCTATCAACTAAGCAATTAAATGTATATCAATTTTACTACCAATATCGTACTGGTACGAATTTCAAGATATTTTTCCTTTTGTAACTGCAACGGTTAGTGATAGCAAATAACAGTGGTGTAGTCACCATTTTATCGTCAGAACTAATTTTTTATTAACCCTCACATCATCCAATAAAAAATAGGTTGTCATTGAAAAAAAATAGGTTGTTCGAAAATGATTAGAGTCAAAAACAAACATGGGGTGTGTGTTTTTTTTGTCCAGAAAACGTCACATTTAAAAAATATAAATTGCTCATCATTTTACCACTAAACAAATCTTTCAATGGTACTTTTTCTTGAGAATCTCTTTTAAGGGGCTGTAAACTGGCTTTCTTAATAAAACCTTTGCAACAGCAATACAGTATTTTGTCTGTGGTAATGTCGCAAAATGCGGAGTCAATAAATGCATTCTGTGAAATCTGTTACATTATTGATAAACATATGAAATTGTTTACTGAGATACAGAAATTGTGAAAGAGTGTTTCTTAAATGCTTCCGAAGTACTGTTTGATAAATTCAGTAACCGAAAATCAAATAATTTCAGAAATTTAAAAAAATCCAGCTCTCAGATTCTACCCGTACTAAACGTATTAAAGACATTGCAAAACAAACTTAAGAAAATTTAATTGAAGACTTAAAAGCCACAAATTTTGCTTGTCCTTTGGTTCTTTGGTTTCAGCAACATCACGATGTTCGGTTTTTGTGAACTGAACAAAACTCAACCTTTGAAAAGTTTTCGAAATTTCTTCCACTGAGACCCATACTAGAGGCGTAGATTATGTTGAAAATACTTTCACTTTTTTTATAGCAGAACAATATAGATGTAAAACAATCCGTGTGTGTACTGTATCTAACAACTAATTCTATCCTTATTTTTGAGACAAACTGTCTTTAGACATTATCGCCAGATGCAGCTATGCACACTTTCATTAGAGTTTTGAGTCTGCCTGCTATACATCTATCAAGTGTAGAATCTGATGCTAAATGTTGATATACAGAAATAATGTTTTGAATAACTTGCTGTAACAAACCAATTTTCATGGAATTATGTGATCCTGGTGTTTATTTTTGTCTACAGGTCCTACAAGTATGAGTCGGCTTCCATGTATAGATTTTTTGTCGGCTGACGAACAATGCATTCGGCTAGTATAAATTGTAATTTTCACTTTTTGGTGGCCTATACATTGTCTGTTATGGTGTTTCTGTAAAAATGTTTTATGATATTGTTATCATTTAAGCTTCCTTGCTTAGGTTTACCAAGTTACCCTCGTTCCAATACTGTCCAACAGCTCTTCTTTTTCAATTTTGATATCAGACTAATGCTATTTTCTGCTAAAAATTGTAAGGATTTTAGTAGCCAACACTTAATACGGAATTAAATCTCATTCGGAATTCACTAATTGATTATCTACACATCATTAAGGCAGCTTGCATCTCCATGGTTCCAAATGTACTATCAAAATTCAACAAGTCTTTTTTTTTCATATGTTATGGCTCGCAATGTCGGCTCCCATAGTCCCCCCACACACAATTCTGATAGTACTTCAACAATACATCTCTCAAAATTAAAGTTATTAATAAGTATACCTGATCCTGTCCATGGTTTTCAAAAGCAAAAACATATAAGAAACATCAATAATATCTTTATTTTTCATCATCGACTTTTATGTGAGCTTCTCTATCTGCTTGATTTGATGTTTCAAACGTGTTTCTTTGATTTGTTTTTTATCAATAAATTATATATGTACTGGGCAAATATATTTTGTATCCATTTTTAACATGTCTAGCTAAAAAAGAAAAAGTTAGCAAAAAATCATGGCTTTTGGTTATGGAGATGCTATAACCAGCTTGCTATGTATTTCAAGCTGCTATCAAGCGAGTTTTTACTTTATCTTCTACACTTGAGTAAACCTTTCCATCACTGCCCTTCAAAATTTGCATAAAAGTTCATTCTTTTTAGAGTCCCTAATTGAACCGTTTCAACATAGAGAGAACAATTTTACTTGAAACTTTCTACAATAAATAGGAATTTGCTTCGGGTTGGTAAGAAGACTGACTTTGCTGTAAGCGGTGTATTACAGTTCTTTCATCAAAGTTGGTAGCGTTTTAAATGATTTCTACCATCACACATTTCCTAGAATTTTCAGATAACATCTTTCTCCTTTTAGTATGGCGACATTTTGATTATCTATATCTGGCTGTTATAAGATCCGTACTTATTACACGTATCAACCACTAAAATCTGAAATGATCTTTCTTTGTGAAAAGGGTTATCATTTCAAAAACAAAAGTACAAGTGCGTCTGAACGAATTTTAAACGAATAATACTGATTTCAATCTGGAATTTAGTAAAACCTCTTTGCTGCCCTTCTGCACTTGATAAATTAACATTTTAAATAAAAATAAGTGAGGCTTTGTTAAAAAAAAAATCAGTCTGTCAAAGTACATAGCAAATTCGTTTGTATTGCAGTAGAATGTATACGTAGGGCTGGATCAAAGATGAAAAAAATCGAAACTATCCCATAACTTGGTAAAAATTAGATAAAATTGGCATTTTTTGTGAGTGTGATAGAGGAAGGAATTGTGTATAAACAAAAGCCAAAAATGATTTTTAATATTTTAATCAATATTCCACATTTTAAATGTCTTTGGTCTAATAGCGCAACCACCATTAATCTTCATGTTGCGGCTCTCTTAAAATAGTTATTACATGTATGCGGCCCTGCGGGAAAAAAAGGTTAAGTACTCCTGCTCAAAGCCCACCCGTTGGTATGTTGTGGTAATTTGATGTGAGGGGTGTCAACTTGGATGCTGCCTTCGTCACGATATTGGTTAAAAATTATGTGCCAATAGCTCTGGTGTTGTTTTATAGTGTGATTGCAATTCACATTCACTTCACTCCATCCTTCATCTATACTTTGTGAGAGGTCTTCACCTCTCTCTTTGGCTTCTAGATATGTAGGAAGTAGTGAAAAAACACTAGCCATGATCAAATCAATCTATTTATTGATCACTCAATATAACGACAGAAATTCAATTAATAACAAAGAGAGAATGTCTCGGTACTAACCGCGAAAGTGGAGAAACGACGAAATACATGAATGGTTAGGAGACTATCGCACTCGATCCTTACTTTATATATAATCTAATCTATTATTAGATTTAATCTAATATTAATTTAATCTCAGTGATCAATCGTCACTTTAAATATTTTTCCTAATAAGTATTTAATCACAATAATTCAATAATGATACCTGTCAGTAACAATCTCCCCTGATTCTTCTGGTTTGCATCCACTCTTACTCTATTATAGCTAGAAAACTTTGACTAAATCCAATAAACTTAATTTTCATATAACGATTTCTTCTTCAAAAGGGTTGTTTGTAGATAACGCGAATTGATAGCCCAATTATTTCCCAAGAGGGTTAGAGGAAAGTACGCAAATAGATTCATCACAACTTTTCCTTATCTTTCCGTTGGCTTGGTGATTTAGAGGTAGCATACCCCCATTTCGTAAGTCTAAGGATGCAGGTTCAATAGATATTCTGGTTGCGAAAATCGTAGGCATGAGTGTGATACGATTGTGTGGCATATAAAAGTTTCCTTAAAAATCCATTTGGCTCAGGTATTTTCGGTAAAATTAAATCATGATAATATTAAGAATTCAACGATAGTTTGGATTAAATAAATTCAAACGTCAAAATCTGGTAGCTGGGGAACCACCAATAGATGGTGTCATCAATGAAATAGCTTCCCTTCTTGGGGTCTTGACGTGTTTGCAAATGCTGAGCTACCAAATCGTAGCCGATTTAGGAAAACATTGTATACGTCATGATTTTTTCAAAAAGGCAAGGCACATGAAAAAAAGCAGAAGATTAACTCCAGAAGCTAGATTAGAGAAAAGAGTAATATGTATTCCATTTTAAGGTATTTCTTATATATAATTATAATTTAACCTTACGATAAATAACTGTGTAAAAATATATTTTTAGTATATTTTTCCTTAAAATTCTTACGAAATGTGTCCTTTAGAATTATCTGTCAGACATTTTATCTCTGGTAGTTTTGTCTTTATCTTAACACCAATCCTTATTAGTTTGCCTAGAAATAATTAATCGATCTGAAGAACTCCGAAGAAAACTGTAAGGTAATATTTCCTCTCTTAAATTTAGGAGCACTTAACTCAGTTTTGCAATGAAAAAATAAAGTGGTGTAAAACTTCTCAGAACCTGAATATTTATTATGCTCAAAAGTGTTTTATGGCAACATGCAATTTAGATTTAATTCTTAATTAACTGAGTGTTACATAAATTTTCTATTTTTTATTATTCTTATTTTTTTCATAAATATCTGAGAAAAGTTAGATAATTAGTCATTCCTTACTTTTAATTTATGAAGAACTGCTACCATAAATTACAGTTATGGCGTGGTTTTTTGTCATGTAATTACAAAAATATCATTTTTAAACGCAACAAAAATAATAAATTCTCAAATTAAAGCTAAAAAGTAATAAAGTGTTAAAGCATCATACACAGAGAGAGAATGAGAGAAGTTTGAATTTTTTTAAAACTAAAAACAGGAAACGTTTAAGTTTTTATATAGATATAAAAACTCTTGATGATGACTTTGAACTTGGTGATGTGAAGATGTCTTTGATAGAGGCAAATGACAGCATTAATGAGCCATATTTTATGGTTTCCACAAGTAGCTAAAGCTAATTAGCTCTGGTACACATTTAAAATATTTCATTACAATAGCGTAATCTTGTGCAGAGTAATAAAGGCTCAATTTCGTAACCATTGTTTATCTAACTTTTTTCATGTAAAACCATTCACCTAAATCAAGAAAATTTTGTCATGTATTGGGAAAAAGGTACCCCATGAAATAGAATCTGTTTTCGCTAGATTACTAGAAGTACTTTTGCTATAGAAGTCTTTCACTGAAGTACTTTACCCTTCTTCCTTTTAAAATTATTTTTTCTAAAGTGCGTTTGAAATTGTAAGACGCGATTAACATGTTTTAAAAAAAGATTTATTTCTATTAAAATAATAGGAGTAAATTTTTTGCAAAATTTATAAACTTTGTATGATTTTGTACGACAATATTAAGGAACTAATTACACGTATATCTTGTGTAATTAAAAAGAAAAGATTATTTTATAAATAATAATTTAGGTTTTAAAACACACAAATATTTCCTCATTTACACAAAAGAATATATCAGATATAGTAAATAAAATTTTTTTTGCATATAATTGTTGTTTTTCAAGTAAAATAAGGTTTGATAAATTATTAAATATACATTATAGGTCGACTTGAAAATGCAACAGATATTTGGAATAAATTATTGAATTTAAAATACTTATTACATTGTGCTTCTCCTTTTTGTTGTAATGCATTTACATAATTTTTAACTAGCGAGAAAATAAATATTGTGTGTTATATCACAATGTGTAAACTTATAAACTGTGTAAAAATTCGGCTCAGTAATAATAAGAATCATTAAGTTACGATATATTTCTTTTGACACACATACTGCAATTTATGACAATGCAATTTGATTCTTGTCATTTTAAGGTAGTTCAAAGAAGGGACAATCCCAAAGAGACTTTTAAAAATAATTTAGTCTTTGCAAACTTCCTTTTGAAATTTCAATTCTATTCACAGCTCTATTTAACTACTTTAATAGTGTCCTTTCAGCTATTATTGAGAGAAATCCTTTTATAATTATTTTTCTATAAAAATGTACGCAGAATATGGATTTTGTCGCACTTTATCTTAATGAGATTTAACGAAACTCTCGTCTTCGGATTGCTGATTTGATGAAAAGCTGATATGAAACTAAGCAATAGAAAATTTAATTTCCCACATAAATGTAAAGTTTCTTCTATCACATCCATTAGTGAAGAGAATCATGGATTAAAATTCTTGAATAACAAAACCAATTAGGTTTGCAGTTTTCTTCTTCGGTGATTAAAGAAGAAAATGGTCGGAAATTACGAACTTAAAGCTAAGCAACATTAATTTTTAAAATAGCTTGCACAAAGGATTGGACAATTTATCAGTTAGGTACAGCATTAGATAACTTTTTCTTTTGAATATTGAACTCGTTGAGCGTAGCAGAGTTTTGTTTGTTTTATAATAATTCCAATTAAAGTTACCACGTTGTATTTACAGGAGACATACGGTCCGAGTGGCCATCGATGTTTCAGGCAAATCGTGGTTTCGAATTCTAATGCCAGTAAAGTGCCCGTAATGTAGAGGTTTTGAGATAATCTGTCGAGGCTCAAAGTGCTCACGTTAATGTGTTGTAAAAGTGGAGAAATATTTAAGAGGATCGCAATCATCTCCCACTTCATCAATATCGCTAGTACTCAGAGCGTAATGTAGAGAAAAAGTTGAAGGCTGTTTTCGGACGGTGTTATAAATTGGACCTGAATTTAGACTATTTTTCAGATACAAAAGAACTGAAACATTAATATTATACTCCGGCTTCGCTATCCTGTAGATTTCATCTCATTTATTTTATCTTATTATTCAATTTAATCTGAGCTGATCCATGTTTAATAGTATAAAATGTTTATCGCATTCTTTCTCCTATACCGTAATGCTAAATGAATTTTTATTTTACATGTTAATACAAAAAAGTACCTATTTATGTAATATTTTGAAATGTTTAAAACACTATCTTTGTTATCAACAGGTGTATGAATTATAATGTAGCAAATTTTTATGAAATTCAAGACATTTTTCTGTCTGCTCGTTTCGAACGTTTAGCTCAGGTTCTCATACATTTGGCGAAGGCAACCTTAAACGTGTAATTGGAATTCCAAACTAATTAAGCTGTAAATAAAGATCTTTTCTATTTCAAAAGTTTATTCAGACAACGATTCTGAGTGTTTAACAATACTACACATATATTATATTATACAATAAAACATATTCCATAAGCCTTTTCTAGCTGCAGTTAAATTATTTGCCGGTATTATTTATAGTATTGTGTCTTTAAAGTTAAGCAAACATTCTAAAAAAGTTATTTTACTTTGGTAGAAAAAAAAATTCAACATTTGCAAATGAGTTTTTTTTTTCTCAAATGTCTACGGCACTTGACCTTAGTTACATATTAAGAGGCTTGTTGAAAATAAGACAATGAATTCTGGTTTTTATGCCAATAAAAAACCAATTATTTAATCTAGAGCCTTAGAAGAAAGTAATCAAGCGCTAAGTTATTTTATTAAAGTTGGATATTTATCGTATTGCTTCTCCATGTACAACATAAAAAACTTATTTTGTAATACTGTTTACAATACTTTTCCTACATTGTTACTGAATGGATGGCCGGTCATCGTTTTTATAGAAATGGAAAGTTATTTTCAAATAGGACTGGAAGCCTTTTACGTTCACAATGTCCAGATAGTTGTCCCACTACACATAGTCTTGAGAACAGTCACTAATTCGCTGCAAGATTACCAGAATGGTAGGTCAGATGGACAGGTGGTCAGATGTGTCAGGGCAGCTCCTACATTGCAAGTAAGTACTTGTTCCATCTTTGTGGATTTTCCCTCTCAGGTGGCGTGTCCTGAGTCTGGTGGGGGTATTCATCGAAGTCCTATTTGTGAGTAGTTCAGAAATTTGTTACTTAAATTTCACTGTTTTGTCTTTAATTCTAGAACTTGTCACTAAATTTATATTGTTCAGTATGACTACAAAAGGTAGCTTATCATTGTTTAGTTTTCTTGCTTATTTTATTAAAGCATCAGAGCTGTCTCGAATTCATCCATTCCAACATGGGCTGGTGCAACTCAATGCATGATGCACTTCTTATTTAATCTAAGAAATTTGTGCAGAATATTCTGTATGTTCAAGACAAGCACTGAGTGTCATTTTTGAATCACTTAAAAGGCAACAGTGAAGTCCCTGAATATGATTATTCCTTCAGCTTTCTCTGCTGCTTTATCGATTGAACTGCATGGATTATTTGTATAAAATAGTTATTTTGTATTTTTGGATTTTATATTATGTGAACGATTGTACGATATTAGGACCTTCCACTGACACACTTTTGTGAGGACAAAATTTAGCAAAGACTCTTCAAAATTATGCGATACTATATTTCCCGTTGATTCACCAAAGCCGAACTAATAATTTCAGATATTGCTCCATAGATAACCCGACTGAGACTGTGGTGATTATTACAGAAATAAGAGATATGATGAAGAATTATATAGAGGATTGCTGGAGTTACAACTTCTGTAATACCAAATTTTAATAATGACATCGTTTTTATCACAAAATGTGACGCATGTTGTTTGACACTTCTTGAAATGATCAAAGTGCATTAATCGACATCTTAATCGAAATGTGAAGAATAACCGCAGACGATGAGGGCTGGTTACATGTGATTCTAGTATTACATTTTATGTATGTGTTTATCAGATAATGCATGTAAAATAGCACACTCTTATGTTTATAACTTCGCAAATGGTGTGCGATAAAGAGTGCATTTTTTTACTTTTACTTTTTTTAGCTTAATTGCCAGTTTTTATTCCATTGTTGTAATTGTTTTTCACTTGTTATTTTGCATATGTAATTCAATGTGAAAAAATATTCACTAAACTTGGTTTAATCTTTGTAAAGAAAAATATATCTGCATGATTAATCTTATATATTATTCACCAGAATTTTTAAACTATTTTTTGTAAGGATGATTAATTATTTGCAAAATTTGAAAACAATTAATCCCCAAACAGATTACCTTAGGACTCGTCCATCTTATAAAAACAATGAAGTGTATATGAAATATTGTTATGAAAACAGGATCATGATTATGTTTTCCGTAAGTAGAGTTTCACACAATTACTACTATAAAGAATTCAGTTTAAGAGTTTTACTCTTTTGTTATATTAAAACACTATGAAATTGAAAGTAAGATTTAAGCATGACAAAACTATTAAAATGTATATTTGTTAAACTGCAAGAAAAAATTTTATCAAAATGTTTACTTTTGCATTTCTTATACTCAAACTAGATAATAGATTCAACCAATAGGAGCTATGGAAGTTGGTTGGTTGCACCTATACGAGACAAAAGGTGTTTTGGCAAAGCTATTAGATCAATTCTGCTGCTGCAATGCAGGTTTTCAACATTTAAGTGACTTTGAACGCGGCACACAAGATGTGATGTACATTTCCGAGAAATTTGAAATTTTGAGCTCAAACATTTTACGAGTGTCCCGTGTTATTGTGTAATCGATAAAACATCAAATGTCCGAAATAGGTGTGGCCGAAAAAAGAACTAGAAAAAATGGCATCATCATCGACCGATGATAATCCTTTAACTAGATGAACTTGCAACACTTTATCAAAAGACGATGGATTTCATTGATGGCGTTTCAGCACAAGTGTTAACGAGATAACTACTCATTTAATCATTACTGATTTGATCCTTAGTAGCTGACACACTCCAGTACTGTTGTTGACCGCATGACAAACATATTATGCCTTTCCTAGGTTCTTCAACACCACCATTTGACTTATGATGAATGGAAACACGTTGCTTGAATTGACGAGTATTGTTTCCAGTTGTATTGTGTAAATGGTCTATGGGTATGGAGACGATTTCACAAGTCCATTAATTCTACTTATGCATAGAGGACAGTTCAATCGGATGCATTCTCGGTGATGATATCGAATGTGTGAAGTTGGTATGATATGAGATTCCCGATTCTTTTAGAAAAGACTTTGACAAATAACATTCTGTCCAATAAAACGAACCCATTCATGTCTATGATGCAGCCGGACATATTAGGAAACTTTCAATACGGACATTACTTGCATCGGGAATTGCTCCTGAGTAGCTCCAGGAGCACTCGTGTGACTTTAGACACTTCCATTGGTCACTAGAAATCCCAAGATTGAATTTTTCTGTAATGCAGTGCTTCTCAAACTTGCAATATTTGCGACCCAATATCCAATCATAATTTTCATTGAGCCCCCTAAATGCAATAACAATATATCTAATTCAATAATACTATACTTAGATGTAAAGCTACAATACGACTTCAACCTCTTAAGGGCCACCGGCGTATGTAAGCTTTTCGCTCAACCAAAGCCTTAAATTCCCCTCATATACATATACTTTTTCCAAAGTATGATCTTTTCAGTGCTCTGCTTATTCTGAAGGCTTTCGTATGCAATAGTGTTTGAGAAGTGTTGAGTGTGTTTGAGAAGGATTTACTTATTTCAGAGATTTGTTTGTTTATTCCTTTTCATCCACTTACCCATCCCCAATACATCACAAACTTTCATCATCAAAAGCAAATCTTACTTTTAACCGGCAAATAAGAGTTTATTTTTTTAATAATTTTATATATGGCAACCCCATGGGGTCAATGATAATTATTAAACTTGTTCTTAACTTAGTATTGTTAAATTAATTATCAAATATACTGTGCAGTACTGATGCATTTATAAGTATATTATATCAGTGTTAATGTTATATATTTTTTTATCATGTTGAGATGTTTATATATCTTTATTATATCAGAATTATTAATTTACTTTCAGTAAATTAATAATTTTTAACTAATCCTTTGCTTTCGACTTTTCAATGTGCTTGCGCCCCCCCCCCCTTATAGGGTTATCACGGCCTCTAGGGGGCACACCCCACAGTTTGAGAAACGCTGCTGTAATGTCTTACAACAGGCTATTCAGCAGAGATACCCACCACATTGCATTTCTATTGATTTGTGATATGCTCTGCAGGAATCAGAATGCCAATTGTCCACAGGATTCCTCCAAAAATTCGTCACGTCTGAGTTACATCATACTGCTGCACTAGTGGGAAATCTACACAAAGTTATACAGTAGTAACAGATTTCTAGTTCTTCAGCGTGTATTTATACAATGAGATTTTTAAAAATATGTACATGTGTGTATGGGGCCAAGATCATTGTCACGAACTCGTTGCTGATTTTCTTTTTTTTTCAAAGTGTACGTTCAGGTCTCTGTGCCACTAAAGATCAGGCATGTATAGCGCTGGTGCAAGTTAAGGTATCCGACTACATTCGGAACCGTGATTTTGCAAAAGCGTGTAAATGGATACTATTTAGGATATTTAGTTTCACTTAGATTAGAATACATGTATAAAATTGTTTTAAGGACATTATGACAAAAAAAATTATTTATATACAATATTTTGGCAAAAAATTAACTTAGAATAACCTTTTTTCCAAATATTCTCCTTTTGTAAAAAATGCTTCTATTGTATTAAAATTTTGCCTGTATTCAGCTCAGATCTCTGTACAGAGGCTCAACTAGAATTTGTGAAACGCATAACTTGGAAGTCGGTTATGTTTTACGAAAACAGAAGGGAGAAACTTTAAGAAAATACACCGATAATTATTTCAAATGGTTGTAATTCTGAAAATAATGTGAATTTTTCAAAAATCATAGTTGAGCCTCTGTACAGAGGTCTGATCTATCTACAGGCAAAATATTAATACAATAGAAGCATTGTCTACAAAAGGAGAACATTTGGAAAAAAGGTTATTCTAAGTTAATTTTTTGCCAAAACATTGTATTTAAATAAATTTTTTTTGTCATAATGGCCTTAAAACAATTTTATACATGTATTCTAATCTAAGTGACTCTAAATATCATGAAAATTATACATTTATGCGCTTTTTTAAAATCATGGCTCCCCGAACGTAGTCGGATACCTTAAATTTTTATCGAAGTTCCTTGTCCTCATATTGAAAGGAGATATCTCCAGCTCTTGTAACTTTATTGAAACTCAACAAGATCGATAGCCAGTAGATCTATTGCAATATCATAGTGCAACATTAATAAATAATCAATACATATATTTTTCTATTTCTAGCATCAGCACTTGATAAATACATCGACAATCAACATGTTCAACCAGGTGATTGCAGTAGCCTAGTGGTCAAGGTAACGGACTCATGGTCGGTGTATCATGAGTTCGAGCCTAGTATCGTGTAGAAGGGTGATGCACGTAAAATTGGTTAAGACTCAAACGTCCTTTCGTTCGTTTGATGAGGAAGTTAGGAGGGGTATGCCAGCTGAGGTGTCGTAATCGCGTTATTTGACCATGGATCAAAATGATTAGGTCCTTCGCCAAAAGCCTTGGAGAAGTTAAATACTGCGTTGTTCATATTTGCACACTCACTCATGATGAACCAAATTATTTTATTTCTAGTAACTTTCGTGGTACATTTGTGTAGAATCCGATGTCTGTTCTATTTTTAATGCCCGCATAACAATGTTTTCTTTTATTTTTCCTTTTTTCTACGTCGTAAATTTCTCTGATTATTTGTTTGTTCCAAATTATTTTCAGAAATTTATGAAATAAGTCGCTAATTCCACGACTTCAACATTTATATATATATATATATATATATATATATATATTTCAGTTATTAAGTTTATTTTACTTATATAACAGTTATTATTATTAAGTTATTTATTTATTTAAACAATTATTAAGTTTATATATTAGTTAGAACGAAGTGTGCAAGTAACTAAAATATAATTTGAATTTAATATAAATGTTCGATTTTAATAAAAAGAAAAACAATCTGAACAAGGGTAAAATGTTCCTCTTGTTTAAATGGTTGCTTTATGCATAGTTCTTTTTTCTATCTATAAAATATTATAAAAGCTATTCAAAACATTTTTGCGTTCTACTTTTCTTTTTATCCTTACAAAATCTGTATTTTAATTCAACTAATTCTCATTTTCTTTTGATAGAGAAAAAATTGTACATTTCTAAAGCCTTTTTCTTGATTATAACTATTTATAAATAATGTGTAGTTTACAGTATAATACTAGTTACTTTTTTGTTTTTGAAAAACGTTTGATAAATTATTAGAAATATTACAAAATAAGGTAATAATATAAAAAGGGATATAATGCTAGGCCAATATGAATGACCTTATTTTGGTTTTTGAAAGAAGGGAATATGAATGTCATTTGATTTTTAAAATTGTATTCATTTATTCAAGTATAATGATGTCTGGCACTTGAATTATAATAAGAAATTCAAAGAAAAACCTTACAAAAAAGAGTCATGAGGGAGATAATTTAAAAGAAGCATAAGAGAATAAAATGAATGGCTAGATTTTAATTTATATATTTCTTGTTCCTTATATCCTATTAAAAGAACAATTTAAAAAATATCCTTGCAATCATTTTTCTTTTTTTGCTTTCAATCATTCTTCAGGAGAAATAAAAGAAAATACTTTAGTCTTTAATGCACTGATTACAATCTTTCATATGCTGATGTAGATATTTTTTTCTTAAAAACGCATTCAGTTTTTTAGAGTCTCCTTTCTTGGTTTCTTGTTTCAGATAAATGGAAATTTTTAAAACTCTTTGGGATTCTTTACTAGTTACAAGGAATCAATTTAGAAATACATGTAGAATAAAAAGTGATACGATGTTTTTTACCGTAATATTAGTTTACTTTGTTTTGAGATTTTAAGAACTATAGAGTTGTGTAATGAGTAATATCAAACTAAACTAAATAGCCTATATGGACTTTTTAATATTTGTCTTAAATTTAAAAATTCCTTTCTAGCCCTCTACTTTATGTTTCCCTTTTTGCCATAGATCTTAACACACCATAGACATATTTTACATTTCAATGTTCTTACATGTATTTAATAATGTTTTACGATTTAAATTTTTTAAAAAAAAACCACCATGTCTCCTTTTGTTGCATACTTCAAAATTTATCGTAGGAAGAATAAGGTTTACAGAGAAGCACATTTCGCACGGTGCACCATACTCTATTAGGGCACCGTATTCATTATGCCATGAAAAATGTCACTATTGTTTCTGATTTTTACTTATCCAGTTTTTAAGCACTCAAAAAGTATATTATTTATGCTGCTTACAAGATAATTTTTGATTTAATTGTAATTCATTATTGTTTCATATTTCATATAGATATTGAAATAAAAGTAAAATTCTAATTATATGTAATCAAACTACATTTTCTATTGTATATATATTTTATATAAAATAATGCTCTTATGCGAGTGATGGCATAGCATGATTTACTTTCTCTGCTCCTCTCTCTCTCTCTCTGATGATTTTTCTAGTATCCTTACACCAAAGATTTAATAATGAAAATGTGTCAGACTTCAGTTTTGAAAACATTTTTCTTTAATATGTTTATAAATGTTTTGAAATTTCCGTTTATGTATTATCATGCTTTATGTTAAGCTCCCTGGATTTTGTTGTGAATTGTATATTTTCGCACATTTTTCTGTCATTCAAGTGCAGTTTGTCATGAAAAATACTTAACCAAACGTGTTCATTCATTAAAGAGTATTTTGCATTTTCGCATTGGGGTTCTATTGCCCTGTTATTTGTCGGTCCACAGAATTTTCGAGGATCCCCAAGAAAATCATTTGTATTTAGAGCATTCATGGTGAGGTGGTTATAATACATTATAATTAATAACAATCTTTAAAATATTTTTTTTTAATTTAAACTTTTACAAAATTTTAGATAAACACAGTTGCAAGATACAAGTATATTTTCGGGAACCTTATTTAAAGAATGGGAAGAAATTCTTACTATTGAACATTCTCGAAAGGGAATAAATATTTTAGCACCACAAAATATCTTTTGAAAAAGTCAGCAAACTAAAGGCAGCTGTTTCATCCTATAGTGAAGAATTGGTTTTAAAATGAAGCAATTTGTTTGTGTTACTGCTCCGATGAATTGTGTTTCCACAAATAATTACCTACTGGCAGTGACGCCCCACCCATTCCTTGATATGTATGAATATTCACTCATTCATTCTCTATTTGAAGAGGATATTCAGTAAATAAAACAGTTTCATGTAAGTGATTTTATTTTAATAGGATACAAAATATATTTACTTTGATTTAAATGCATATTTCTATTACTTCACAAATTTAAAAACTCCAAGTTTGGAAAAGTACAGACTTGTTGTAACTTTAATGTTCATTGAAATTTTCTCATCTTGTGATAGCAAAAATCAAAACTTTAAACTAAATTATCTTAAAACAAACTTAAAAAAGAATGAATTTTTAATTTTGTTTTCGAAAAAAATAAATAAATGAATTATTTTTTAATGATGTTTTGAGCAAAAGTCCTTTTTTACAAACATTCATTAAATAGGATACATACAAATATTTGTAAAAAACCAATTAAATCAAAGATTTCTATCTAAATAACACAATGTTCCCGTACATAATGTTACCCGCTAATGTAATTTCTACAACAGTCTTAGTAGTTTGAAATCGTTCTGAATTTTCTCCACAACGTATTTTACTTTTCACTACCTACGTTCATTCAAAGTAAAATAAATATATTGTTTTTCGGTTCGGAAAAAAAGGGTAAGCATATCTTTTTAAATCAGATTGAATAGAGCATCAAAAGTTCATATCTTCTTTCTGAACTACGTTCTTTTTTATTCACGAGGGAATTTTGTTTTCCATCCTCACCTGCATTGTCTTTGTGGTTTTCAGATTCCTGAGTAATATAATTTTTTTTGTCAATGCATGATATGAAAATGCACGAATATGAATGTTACCTTGTCGAATTATATGAATATTTATTTTCTTGTAGTGTGCTTCTTGTTCTTTTTTGTTTTGAAGGTCTTTTTTGTAAATGAGATTTGTGTACATCGACATGACAATTGTGTTAATGAGACAATGTACATCGTACTTTTTCAAAGGTTTAGCACTGCAAAGAAAAACTGATTTTCTTTCTTCAAAATTCTGAAGAATGCAAAGAATTTGTTTTGTTTTATATAGAATTTTTTTCTTAGAAGTGAAATATTGCATTAATGACTTAATGTATTATTTTGGAATTATTGAATATTTGTCTTCTAAAACCTTAAAACTTTTTGAAGGAATATGGTAATTCTTGATATGTTGTACCAAACGAAGAGAAAGTTTAATTAACTGTGAATTATTGTTTTCCTGTTTTTCTTATAAGCTATTGCAAACAGTTAAAGTTTGAATTAAGCTATTTTTTCAGTTCTTCCATTTAGTGCAAGTTTCATTTGTTCATTCCATTCTGTATTTTCCAGTGATCCCAACAATTTTCTAATTTTGACCAGGGGCACACAAAGGGGAAAAAGGCCTAGGTCCGCCTACCAAAGTCCTAGAATATTTTTTCGATTGATTATAATTCTATGTATATAGTACGTAAAATTTATAATTAAGAATTTGTTATTAATAAATAATTTTATTAATTAATGCTAATTATTTAATCAGATAATTATTTTTTTACTAGTTTTTTTCCCGAAAATTGACAAAACTGAAAGAATATGTTTGGAGCATTATACCGGAATGGTGGAGTTTCGACCCTGGGCCTTCCTCTCTTTGAAAAATTAATGTAAGTGCCACTGATTCTGAATAAAATATATACATACTAAAAGTGGATGGGGTATATAGAGACCAAGAAATTATTATTATTGAAGATAATAGAAATTCATTTGTGTGCTAAACTTATATTGATGATTAATATTATTTGGAACAAAAATCGTTCCTCATTTCACCTTTTTGCGAGTAAAATTACAAGTGAGAAAACCCTAAATTATGCGATTAATTTTAAACTTCGCATGCAAATGATTAGGTTTCAAGGGTAATGGGACGTGTAATATTATTGCACCATTGCATCATGGGAGAGTAAAATTTTCTCAATATCTGTGTTGCAGTTCCTTTTAAACACAAGCGATAATGCCATTAGGGCATTATCAAAGGCCTCAAAGCCAATTGGTGACTTAGAACAAGGTAGCATAGTTTGAGGCGTGATGTTGGCTTGTCATGTCAAAGAATATGCAGCATCCTGCTCCTTATGAGTACGTGTGCAAATCTCTGAATACTGTGCAAATGTCCTATCAGCCACAGTTGCTGTAAGGAACTCTTCGGTGGACAATGTACGACACGGGTGTCAAACTCAAAAGCTAATTAGGGCCAAATCAACTTACTTTAACTTTAGGTGGGCAGTAAAAAAATCAATATTAATGGAAACAGCCTATTTTTCGAATAATACATTATAATAAGTATAGATAAAAGAGCAAGAAAAATTTAATGTTTACGTCCTGACACTTAGCATCTCTTTCTCTGCTAATATCTTTCCTATTTCAGGAGAAAATGTTTTCACAGTGACTACTTTTAAAATTGATCCAAGGTGAGTGCCAATAATACTATTTCTAACAGGAGACTCATATCCTTTCATAACTAAAAATAATTGCTCGCATCGATAACAACTTCCAAACATGGCTACTATATTCAAACGTGGTTGGTAAAATTCAGGTACTCTGCCTTCAATGAATTTTGCTTTCAAATTAAAGTAGCACTGAATCTCGATCACATCCATTATAATTTGGGTACTTAGTCAATATTTATCGAGAAAATCAAACAAAATGTGTCTTCCAAAGAACTAAAACTCTTAAATCTTGTTTCAAATTCAGTTCTAAGATTTGAAATCTTTTCTGAGTATATTTGATACGATGCAGTATCATCTAAACTTGATTTATTCATGTTGCATCTTGGGAAGTGAGTTAAATCTTCACTTTTCAGTTGCTTTTCTCAAAGATTATATTTTATTGTCTTCCGATATATTTGGCGGGTTGCAAAATTGTCCGTTGCTGGCCACATGCGCCCCGTGGGCCGTGAGTTTGACACCCCTGATGTAGGAGGGCCAAGGTGCACAATATCAAATAATTGTGAGACAGACGTCAACTGTACCAATGGTATTATTTTATCCAACGCACCATAGTAATTTTCATGCTTCCCATGTACTCGCATTTCATGGCCCTTCGCTATGACAGAGTTATATTCATTGTAACCATTAAGACATCTGCCTTTTACCCTAATGCATCGACAGTCGTGTCATAGAGATCATCGTGATTGCCAACAAAGTGGCATTAGAATAGCCACCAAATCTGTATGGGTATGGGCATTGGTGAACTTCCCCTGTTTTACATAGAAACGCAAAACGTTTCCCCTTATGTTGTGATGTAGAGCAGGGGCGGGCAGACCTTTCGAGGTTACGAGCTACTTCTAACTTTTCAAGGTGGTGCGATCCACCTAGGTGCGTAAGTGTGGTGTGCTAAGAAAAAGATACACGATATGTATTATAACTTAATAGTAAATGCAGAATATGCATTTAACTCTACATAACTAAAATTTTAAAAAAACTTACTCCTTTAAGACCATGTTTAAAGCAAAACGCAAGATAAAAACATTATAATAATAGCCAGAAATATAATAATATCAAGTAATGCATTAATTATAAAATGATTCAAATATACATTAAAAATAAAACATGTTCAGCTAAAGTTAGTTCTTATAGTTATAGTTAATAGAAGACGTAGTCCATCTTGAATATTTCGATGTATAATTACTACTGGCTAATCCTTAAGCGGTCACCCCAAAATGTCTTGGTAGTCCACCGGTCGATCGCGATTGACTTAATACTCAACCCGGATGTAGAGTATTATATCTTACAACAGCAAATAGTCTTTATTTCTCCTGAGTACAAATTTAACAGCTCAGCAACATGTTGAGGGCACGTCATTCTGGTGTCCTTTTTCAACTAGATAACGCCACGTTTTGTACGAATTACTTAGTTCTGAAACTCCTTCATTTTTTTATGTTCTTTCTTAGATAGGGAAGTCAACACCTTTCTCGTAAATTCTAAGTTATGGTGCAAGGTATAATACCAGACTTGATCCCAAAAATGTCGCAGATCTAGATCAATAATCGAGAAATACGTGGCAAAATATATTCCAATATGAGATTAGAAGCTTTTATCAGTTTTCATATTGGCATACATAACCCTGCATATCCACCAGGATGAGTTCACAAGTGATATTCAATATGCAATAATTAGCATCCTACATGTTGAAATTTTCCTTATTTCCCTGATTATGTACAAGATTTTCTTCTGCAATTTTCTATTTACTAAAATGTTACTTTTTTTCCCATGGTGCTTCAGGTTTTTGTTTGTTTTTCAGTTTGAGAAAGAATATAGTTTTAAGAATGAATTGATAACAATGAATTGAATATATCGATAGAAAGTATGTGAAAAAATACATTAACATAGAATAAAAGTAGAATTTTATTTTTTATTAAAATTTTAACATTTAGGAAAGATAGTTAATGAAATGTGCATCAAGATGATTTGTAAAGCAACCTTCTAACTTTTTCCTTGTTACTTCCTTTAAGTAACCTTTCTTTCAAATCATTATGAAAAAATAAAAATGAAAATAATAAATAAAGAATACTTTTAAAAAAAAGTGGAACAAAGAATACTTTTAAAAATTCCATCATTCGATGGGATAGCTACCAATTAAAAAATCGATCTATTAACAAAACAAATATTGACAATAAATAAGTTTTGTTGATTTAATGAAATTCATTTTTATTCGATGTTTATTTGCTGTAATCATTACTTATAGTTAAATGGGTTTTTTTTTTTAAATATTAGTCTTAATATATATATATATTTCTTCTGTATTGTATCTTGCCATCAGAGTGACTTTTGCGAGATACAACTGTTGAAAGATGTTGCTTAACTTTTATGAGCTTTGGAAATTAATGTGAGGGTTGTTTTCATTCCTCTTTTAATTGCGAAACCATTCTTGTGAAAACTTAACATGTCTCACACAAAGCGAAAGTCATGTAACTGCACAAGCAGAAAAATGCATAAAATTAATCATGAAAGGAGTTTACTTAAAACCTATTTTCCACTTAAAGGGATGCAATAGTTTTATTCTTCTAATTATTTTCAGATGTCGGGGGAGTATACAGTTATTGTAATGAAACCTCAAATTAGTTTTACGACTCTGTATGCATACGTTCCTGAAATACAATGCTGCAAGCGACTAACTATTTTGAAAATGCGATAGTTGCCTTGTTTTTTTTTTCTTTTAACTAAACCTTTTACAAGGTCTTTAAATGCATTAAGGAATGAAGATTATGTAACGCTTCCTGTTTTAGCTATACATTTATAATGATAAATTATCTTAAAAATATTTTTATTACGCTCAATTTTGATAAGATGAAAACCATTTTAAAAGTATGTGAAGGCTCCAAATACGTATTGTTCTGTAGTTTAACGAATTTGAAACGTAACATGACAATGTTCCAAGCAATTAGCGAGAAGGCCTTTTAAAAAATAATTGAAATTTATCAAACAAATCTTTTTTGATGTTTCTTTCTTATATGAAACAACTTGCATACAAAAGTGTAAATCCAAAATAGTACCAATACAAAGCTCATAAAAAATAAAACAGTTTAATTTTATAAGCTTATATAAAATTATTGTTTATCATACGCAGCTACAAATATTTTAATTGTATTGATAATGTAAAGGAAGGATAACATGCTTTGTGTACATCCATAATCAAAGCAACAGATGAGAGCATGGTATTATGCAGCGGACGCGATAGCCTAGTTGTCAAGGTAACGGATTCATGGCCGGTGAGTCATAAGTTCGAGCCTAGTACCACTGATGACCCGCCGTGTAGGGAAGTGATGCACGTTACATCTGTCGAGAGCGCAAACGTCCTCCTTTGGTGCGGTGTGGTAGTTGGGAGAGGTGGTGTCAGCTCAAGTATCATCCTCGTCACTTGAACATGTTTCAAAATTACGTGATTCGTCGCCAAAAAGTTCTCAAGTAACTGATCAGTGAGACGTTGATATTCACTCACTCACCCTGTATTATTAAGTAGTCGCTTAATATGGAATATTGACGTTTCGGAGCTGAATATAGCTGTTAATATGTGTGGAAAACCTTGAAGTACTGAAGAAAGAAGCTCATAAAATGCATTATAATGATAGTTGATCACTTGGTTTAATTCTACCACTTTCTACAGAGCAAAGTGCATATTTTGCGATTTTAAAAGTTTTTGCAGTTACGTTTTCAAACAATACCAGTACAATTGTGACTTGAGCATTAAAGTCAAGCGTAATGTACAGTAAAATAATTGTAGTTTGTAATACTGTGGTCGATTTTTAGTTGGCAAAGTTTTATCTTTTAAGTTGAAATGTTCATTTTTCAAGATGGTATTCCTAGGTATTCCATTATACCCGAGGCAAATGTATAGTATTTCATATATCCCTACAAAATATGCTGAATAAAAATAAAGTTTAAAAAATGAATTTTAAGTATAATATATTTACACATGGTTAAACAAAAATTACTAATTATATAAATAATAATATAGCTCCATGTAAAACTAAAGTAAATTTTATTCAAGTTAAAAGAAACAAAACATAATTTCCCTATTATTTGAAAGTTATTCTATAGACTAGACCAGGACATAGCAGTAAACGTCTCCAATCACAGGTGTTTAGTCTGTCAACAGAAATGTCTTAACCCTTAACTTCCCACTGTTACATTTCTACAACATATGATTAATTTTAAATTAACGGACTCAATATTTTTTTTAATTACCTACAAATAACTTATTTGAGAAAAAAAGATTACTGCAATGCTAATTTTGTCACTAGATAACACCACATTTTTTTGAGAAATCACAACAATTATAAACATGTCTAATGCCTCAAGAATTGTATTTTTGGTATAAAAATAATCCATTATATTTTATGCCTCCTCTTTTTTATTGACAAAATAAATTACCAGGTAAGAAATTTAAACATTTTATGTTCATTTAAAAGTAATTTTGATTTTCTATTGGAAAAGGTTTGAAAGAAATTTGATTTTAATTATATGTTGCACATCTGCAACATTGGTCTGTAGTTACCATTATGACATGGCAAAAGTGTATACTAACCCAAGATGAAATTGATAAATATATGAATAATTTGGACGAATTAAGTGAATTATGTAAGGATGGTCTTGAATGTTCTGATGATGATTTTGACTTTTTACCTGATTGTGTGTCATCTATCGAAGATTCGGATAGCGAAAGTGAAATTAATGTTGGTTCACAAAATACAATTCAGAATATAAAAAAATCCGATGATGATGTTAATAAATTATAGATATAGAAATATTTCAGTCAGAGAACCTTTTTTAAATTTAACTTTTAAGAATAATAAAACATTGTCAAGGAATATTTTACTGAAAAATCAAGACATTTCATTGAATGAAGAAGTAATAAAATTCCATGGAGATGACACGCTTCCAAGAGAAATTATGGGTTTGGACACTCCGTACCAATTTTTTTAAATATTTATGGACGGATAAGATAATAAGTAACATTTATGAAGAGAGCAATTGATATGCTATCCAAAAGAATCTAAGTAAGCCTTTAACTATATCAGAGAATGAAATAAATCAATATTTGGGTATTTGTATTTATGCATCTCTAGTTCACCTTCCAAACTATAGAACATACTGGTCAGAAGAACTTGGATTTGATCGAATTAAAGATACAATGCCTCTTAAAAAATTTGAAACTATTAGACAGTATCTTCATTTTAATGATAATGATAAATATCTACCAAGAGATCATGCTAACCACGATAAGCTACATAAAATTAGACACCTTTATGATGAGCTAAATAAAAATTTTGCTAAAGTTCCTTTAGAAAGACATCTATCGATCGATGAGCAAATATTCTCAACTAAAATAAGATATTATATTAAACAATACTTAGCAATTAAGCCACATAAATGGGGATTTAAATTTTTTGTACTGTGTGGGATATCAGGTTTTGCCTATAAATTAGAGATATATTCAGGCCAAGAAAATAATGAAAAGTATAGGCAGAAGGGTGAACCAGATTTAGGTGCTAGTGCAAATGTCGTAATACAATTAGCAAGAATTATAAGTCGTAATAAATATTATAAACTCTATTTTGATAATTATTATACTTCTATTCCACTTTTAGCATACTTATCTAAAGAAGGGTTACATTCTTTAGAAACCTAATTCCTAATTCCAAAATTCCTTCTGAAAGGGTTTTCAATAAAATGGAACGAGGACATTCAACGCAATTTGTTGGGAGTTATAATGATGTAGAAATCTCTGTAACAGCATGAAAAGTCAACAAAACTGTAATAATGGCCTCAACATTTGCAGGTGAAAAGCCACTTGGAAAAGTAATGAGATATGATAAGAAAATTAAAAATCGTGTAGAAATTATTAGGCCTCATGTTATCAAAGAATACAACAAACATATGGGAGGTGTTGACTTACTCGATAGCATAATAGCACGACACAAAATATTAATGAGAAGCAAGAAATGATACATGATTTTTTTTTCTTTTGTTAGATCTAGTTACCGTAAATGCATGGTTACTGTACAAGAGAGTGGAAACTGATAAGAAATCAGAAAATAAAATGAATGAATGAACAAATGAATTTACAAAAATTCAAATTTGAAGTTGCATCATGCTTATGCAAAATGGGGTACAATCAAAATGCTAAAAGAGGAAGATCTAGTAATATATCAATAGAACAAATGTTTAAAACTAAAAGATGCAAAAGGACTGCCCAATTCGTTCCAAGTAGAGATGGTATAAACCATTGGTCAATATGGTCGGAAAAATGGAATACGGTGCAAGTTTCCAAACTGCAAGGCCTACACTTAAACTGAGTGCGAAAAGTGTAAAGTAGGACTTCGTTACAACAAAGTCAATAACTGGTTTAAAAATTTTCATTACATGTAAGGCTAAGGCAATTTATAGCAAAGAATAATAAAATCCTCATATAAAAAGAAGTTTTGTAATTTACAGCACTACTGCGCAATGTTGCACTTCTGCAACAAACAAAAAAATGTCTGAAATTCAATTTAAAACTGTTTAATTTTTTTTCATACTTTTCCCTCTTATTATTACTTGAGAACTAGCTGATATGATTTTTTCATAGAAATTTAAAATATTGCAAAATTAACGGCTAAGCAGTGAAGATTTTATTGCTTCTACACTTATTGTTCCCAGGACATGATACCACTAAATGACCATGTTTCATAATTGTCTACAAGCTCTGATTCACGTCATCTTTGTTCTTCCAAGATATGGTTATTCCTGATACATTTTCCGTAGAGATATCATCACCTCTAAAAAAGAAAATATAGAGGCAGAAAATCTGGATCTTCTTCTATATAATAATGTATACCCCGCATAAAAAACTTTAGAAGATAAATTAAACGAAAAGGATAAAAAGAAGGAACCAGAGGCTCCCAAACAACAAAAGAACATTCAAGGACCCTTTGTTAAGAATTCAAACTTAAACCGACCTTCTAAACTAGCGATACTCAGCCTGCAGCCCGTGGGCCACATATAGCTCACCTTACTTTTCTGGGTGGTCCGGTCATGGCCCGTTGCACTAACAAATTAAATTATTTAGGAACAATGCATTAAAAATTTAGTGAAAAACTCTATCAATCACATCCATCACTTTTGCTGTCGATGTCATATTGGTACGAATTGGGAGATAACTTTTTTTTCCTTTTTGTAATTGTAACGGTTAGTGATAACAAATAATAATGGAGTAGTGACAATTTTATGGGTGAATCTAATTTTTAAAAAACCTTCACCTTAAAGCAGAAAATATCTAAAGAATATATGTTGTTTCAAGACAATTGGGATCTTGACTATTTCGTAGAGAAAAACAAACGTGGATGAACAACTTGTTGAATTTGTTGTAAAAATGCTACATTTAAAAAATATAAGTTTACTTGTTTCTATACAACTGAGCAAAAATCTTTCAATGGCTCTTTTTTTGAGAATCTGTTTTAAGTTTGCCTTCTTAAGTAAATCTTTGCAACAACAACAAAATATTTGAAATAGGAGGGGGCGGGAAATAGTTGTCATATGTATGTGGCACGGCCGAAAAAAGGTTGAGTACCCCTGTTCTAGACTTAGGTGACTGCCTACCTTCGGACCCAATTTTTTTATAAAAACAAATTTTTGAAACAAATTGAGTGTTTTTAGGAAGAAAAATTTTAAAAAAAATATGTAAATACATTAACATTTTTAAATAATATTGTACTTTTAGAAAAATGGGTTGTTTTCAAGGAAATTTTACTAAATTTTTACTAAAACGGGTAACACTGTATAAAAATTTCTAATACAGTTATCATATTTTTCTTTATACACAACATACATATTATAGTCATCTTCAAAATGAACCAAAATCTAAGAGAAATATTAAAATGCAAAAATCTACAGACAATTATACATAATAATATGAAAATTTTGATATTTTTAAAGTTTCTCTTTATAAGAACTACCCTAAATGAAAAAATATTTAACCTACAACAAAACTTACAGTCCACTTTATGAAAAGTATTATAATAAACATTTCCACAAAATTTCAAAACGTTATCTGGCTTGGTTCTTAAGATATGATGTATCTGATAAACAATTTCTTTCGGAAACATAATTTTGAGAAAAACTCATTTAAAGTTTTATCTTACTGCTCTTTTGCATAGAGTGATGTTTTTTGAAAATCACTATAGCTTTATTTCTATTTCGCGTAAAGGAAAAATAAAATCTGTTTTGGAAAGAAAAATGTTCAAACTATAATATTTTGAAATAAAAAAAAAAATGCCTTATGTAGACGAAAAATGAAATTTTCAAGGTAGGCAGTCACCTTAAACCTACTTGAGACGACTGTTGGCGGCAATGAATAGTTCCATTCTGATGTATCATTTGTAATAGATTTCATTTCATCAACTACGAAAATCAGAAAAAAAGACGTATCTTCGGAGAATTCTCCGAGGATCTGCGAACGGAAATTTGGATCCAGTGCTTCAGATGTTTTCTGCCTGCTCACCTTGATTTAAATGAAGTACACAAAGATTATATTTCTGACTTTTGTAAATAGACTTGAAACAGAAATGATTTCACGTATTCTTAAAAATACGACATATTGTTAACCCTCGGTCACTCGCGCCTGTTTTTGCTACCGTCGTTACTCGCGGGGTGTAGAGAACGCCCCAAACTTTTAATACGTGTATTTAAATATGAAAATTTTTTAAAGTCAATTATGATATATATTAACGAAGTAGAAGATGCTTTTTGTATTATACAAATAAAATTATCCAATTTATTACATACAAACGAGACTAACATTAATTTAAAGTAAACCTACAAAATTTTCATTTTAAAGTACACAATTCTATATTTTTACGTAGGCCACAAGTAAAACGTATATACCAGTAATAATTTACCTTTATAATTAATGATAAGGATAGTAAAAAGTAGAAAAATAAATTTTTAATCATTTTCCAAACATTCAGAGGAGACTGTATTCATATGCTTTAAGCACATATTTTTCTTAAATTGAAAACAAAGAATAATTTTTACACATCTTTTACCCGTAGACAAACAGTACAACATCCCTTTTTTGATGGATTAAAGCTTTTTTTAATATCTTCTGTGTCAGTAAAGCTTCTTTTGAGTATTTTGTTCAGGTTTGGAGTTCCGATCTCATATCCCACTGTGGCTGCACACGATCCATTGTAATCTCGTCTAATAATCTTGAATGTCTCATTTTCTTTTCAGGAAGAACCGAATGATTGGCAATGGAAGCATTAATTCCTGCAGTATTAAGTAGATGATAAAATATTCGTAATGGCCAACAGTAACATATTCGGGATATATCATAAATACTGCACATTTCATCAGAGATATCAATACCGCCTGTATTATAAAATTTTACAATTTCAAGTTTTATCTCTCCAAGTTTGGTTCTGAAATTACGCAGTCATCGGATTCACTTAGTTCATCTTGACAATTTGTTGATACGGTATCTTATAGACGACGAAATCGCTGTTTCTCCCTTTTCCATGAAGTTTTTGTCATAATTTCTGGAAAATGCTTTGAAAAATTTTTCAAAAAATTATATTTTACAATTATTTTATAGAATTATATTATTTTTATGCTACAGTTATTGAAATTTTAAATAAAATATTCATGCATATTAATAGAAAAAATAATGTAAACGGAAAGAGTAAAACGTACTCTATTTTAGATGCTTTGAGTACGAAAATATAACTCAATCACTCGTGGGGTGTTCTCAGCACCCCAGATAAACTTTTGAAGGTCATTACATTCCAGTCGTCTTAGCGAGATTGATTACATCAGGCCTGAAGGTTCAATGACCTAAAATGTGCAGCTACAGAAATAATCGTGGTTCTGCGCATTCTGTTTAGTATCCTAGGAGGCTTTTCTTGTTGCTGGAGTGTACAGAACACTCCGCGCGAGTGATCGCGGGTTAAAAATAGCGACGTTTTATGAAGTCTTAATTAGTTTTCCGATGATTTAAACCGCCTATTCCATATAACCTGACTATTCCATAATACCCTCTATTTATTCTTTTCTGATGAAAATAAATTTACACAACAACAAAAAAATACATTTTTTTAAAAAGATTTACAGTAATTTTGAAGATTTTTATCAAAAACCAGTGAAATCATTTTCAGAAATGAAAGAGGCATTCCATAACACCCGTTTCTCTCGTATATATTGTTCAATAAATTTTTTCCAGCATTCATTTAACCTTCTAAAAATATTTTTCACTGTAATCTGTTTTTCCTTTTCTGCTGATGCTTTTATTATATCCACAAAACGGAGTTCCGGGTAATTTTATTAAGGAAGATAGAAGAAAAAATTCTCTGATAGGGTTTATGTCTGGCATAACATTTAGATAACGCTTCATGATCTCTGTTTTGTTCTCAAAAATAAGTGCTGAATAAGCAGTTCTGTGAGAATCTTGTCCATCAACACGTTCATTTTGTCACATGCCCATCAACACTTCTTTATAACGCCGATATCACTCGAACAATTTCAGCCTCAGCATCGTAGAATTAATCTGCCTTCTAATTCTAAACTCTTTGCAGATGTTTACTTAAATGTGTGTGTGTGGATACAGGTTTTAACCCTACAACATTATTCTTGATACTCTATACTTTTTATCTAAAAAAATAACTAAACTCAAAAACAAAAACAAAAAATGTTTAAACGTGCAATTCTATCGTTTGACTTATGCAAAACTTTCCTGTATATGAAGGGAGCGATGATGAAACGTAATTTAAAATGTAACATGAATTACATTTTTTCTCTCCTCATGGATGACCATAGTCTTCAAAATTTTTGATGATATCTCTTAAATAGTTCTAAAAGTTATTAATGTGTGGTACTTCGTAAGTGGTTCTCAGTATTTTAATAAATATGGCTAGGCAGTTAAGCGCAAAGAGTTCAATATATAATTATGATTCTGTTCACATTTTTACCTTTCTCTAGTTAGTTTTATATTACAAAAAACTTCTGCAGTGTCTCGGTGGACCGATTTATAGTTAGATTAAAAATCCTACGAAAAATTTATTTTACAACATTAATATTTGTTTAACATTTAAATTTAGAGACTTTATTATCGAATTTTTATATAATTAACCGTTAAGAAAAGAGGATTTCCTGGATTATTTAAGGCTAATAAATTTATCGTTGTATTACAATTATTGAATATTTGATAAACTATACTTACATAGGATATTCAATATTTTCTTTCCTGCAGTAGTATTTATTTTTTTTTACTATAAAATATTGCATAAAGAATGTATTTCTTATTTTGTTGCATATTCATAACTATACATTTTGGGAAGCAGAGTAAGTAATAATATTTTTCACAGCTATCAAAAATGAACACATATCGGTATTTATATTTTAGAAACACGAATGAAATAAAAATAATATTGAGTCTCAAATTTAGAATCCCGCAAATTGAATTTGCACTGAAAAGTTGCAACTAACCCTTCTGATCGACTTGTTTTGATAAAGTTAATTAACATTTCATAACACATTCGCTCGATATTAGAATAATATCGCGCTACACTAATCCGGTGTGACAACAATTTTAAGTAACATCGTTCGGCGAGGAACATGTTGTAATTAAAATAAACGTGTTTGATTTGTTTAAAACAAGCATTTGGCAGATTCAATCTCCTACGTATGTATCCCTTTACTCTATAACTGGGAATAAGATTGACGTTTCGAGTTTAAAATAATTTCCATTTGCTGACTGTGTTCCGTGATCCACTCATCAACAGCTCAAGGCTGTTTGGTAAACAACATCCTCAGATATCGCATCAATCAAATTTCTTGTGAGCCAACTCATGGCACAAATCCATTTTAATATCTTTATTCTGTTATTCTCTTAGGTGTAAGTATCAGAAGTGCAAAGCATTGAAGGATTTAGAAGAAATTTTCTTCTGTAAATTATATTGTGAAAGTGGACGCCAGCATATTTACATTCGTAATCAGTTTTGACTGTTTTTATACTAATAGTAAATACATAAATGGATATAAGGCTCTAAGGTGAAAAATAAAAATCAGGTAACGTAGAAAATACATAAAAAATAGAATGAAACGCAGTGTATATATCCTAGTAGAAAAAATTACTTTGATTTCAGTTTAACTTGTAAACAATCCTTTTAACCTTTCGTGGGCCATTTATTTCTCTTTTGAATTTCTCGCAGTTTTTTATGTTTTATTAAGAATAGCATTTAAGGAAATATATTTCATTTTGCCGAATTTTATGTTTACATTTAAATTTTAGGGTTGGGAAGGATACTTCCCAAGGAAACATTCACTGTCATAAAGAAAATTAAATTTAAAAGCGATTTTTAGCGATTTAGCACACGAGTTCGAGCCCTAATACCATTGAATACTCGCAGTTTAGAGTAAACGATGCAGCTAAAACTATCGCTATTCGAAGTCCTCTCATTGGTGTGGTTAGGAAAGGGGGTGCTTTTTGATTAGTCGACCTCTTATCTTAAACGTGACTTAAAATAACCAGGTTTGTTACTAAGATGTCCTCATGTTGTTTTTGATTACATCGTTAAACCCTTCCAGGCTCATTTCGAGGTTATGGATGAAAAAAATGGGATAAATGAGTAATTTACCTGTAAAGTTGGCTTTTTGTATGGCAGAAACTATTAGACTATGGAGTCAATTCACAAAAACTATAAATATAAAGTGTCGAGTACCTTGCTTTTATCTTGAATATACAAATTTTATTTACATCTTTTCCATTTACATAAATGGCTATAAAGTTATTAATCAAATTTGATCACATATGCGATAAATTTGAAAACACAGTACTGCCCATAACCCAACATAGCAATCTGGACAGTACAATCTTATTTATCTTTTTTTACTGTCTCTTTTAGCATCAACTAATACACTGTAGTGTAGAATTAGTTTTCTTCTCTGTTGAGGGAATGTAGTCAACAAAATGTCTTTCAGACAAAAGTGGAGGGGGTCGATCAGCAGAAAGACGTCTTCTTTTTGCAGAAAACTCTACCGAGTGGTACTTAACAATTATTCGAACCTATGGAAAGCACATGCGAAATAATTCGAGAAAGACAGAGTAAATTGTCACGCTGACCGATCTACACTCGGAATGAGCCAGAGTGATATGTTTGGGATGGTCGAGCTCAGCTTGAAAAACCCGGAGAGAGGTTAATAAACCACAACCTCTTCACTTCTCTTTTTGACTCATTTTTATACCTAAAAACTAATCTCGTTTCCTCTGTAAAACGCTGGTAGTGAAACGGTCATTAGAAATTTAAAGAATATTGTCTAAAGTAGGTTTTCGGAGAGGTTTTGGACTTCATGAGGTTAGATTACAACAATCTGTTACTTAAACAGTCAGGATGGGATATCGCATCATGAAGGCAAACATGCAAATGCAGCATTGAGAAGGATGCCGTGAGTTCACGATGACTTTTAATCTGCTATGATATATCGTCCTCCCGACTCATACAACACAAACAGCAACATGATTTTAAATTCGTTGGAGATTTATTTTGAGCATCAAAAATATATTATTAAATAATAAATAATATTAATTACATAATTAATTATATAATTAATATATAACTATTCCGTGTAAAAATACACATTTTTACACGAAACATATGGAGTGATCTAAAATCATGGGACAAACTTTAAGGGGTGGTAAAGCTCACTATATACAATTTTTTATGGGAAAAAATGGATACAAGTGCCGCGTTCAGGCCCAAATAACACATCACTCAATAAGTCCCAGACCTGACATGTAAATCGCGGTACTTTCTAACTTTTCTTTGCTAAACCTAGTAGTTCTGACTTTCAAAAGGCAACAGTTAGCAGTGGTTCCAGAAAACATCAAAAAAGTCCATAAAAGTGTTTTAGCCGATCGGAAATTGAAATTGTGTGAGATAGCAGAGTATTTGAAGATATCAAAAGGAAGTATATTCACTATTTTGCATGTCCATTTGTCAACACGATATCTATGTTCAAATTGGGTGCTCAAAAACTCAAGTGTGAGCTGGCAAGTTTATGGCCTCCGTATTTTGGGATATGAACGGAATTTTGTTAATTGACTACCTTGAGGAAAAAGAAACCATTAGTAGTGAATATTACATGGCGTTATTGGATCAACTAATTGAAAAAACCAGTAATATATAAAAAAAAAATCAAGTGAATTCTTACTTTGAATCCATGAATAGAAAGTATTTATTAACGATTGAAAATTTGAATAAGATAAATATAAATATATATATATACATACATACATACATACATACATACATA
>BMAV01011169.1:266909-285649 GCA_019973955.1 Trichonephila inaurata madagascariensis
CAGTAAATCCTTCTCCTTTTAATATGAGTTTTTTACATTTTGAGCAGTAAAGTGCAAGGTTTCTAATAATTGAAAAGGTTTTTCTATAAAACTATTGTATTTTTTAAACAGCACACAAAGTCGGAATACAAAAATAATAAAAACTACATAGCTTTATTTCTGTTACCCACAAGATAACTTTTGAAAGACTTACGGAAGACCCTATATTTTTGTATAAAATTAAAGCTAAAAAATACTTGTATTCTGTAGATCTCAAATTTTAAATATCTCATATTTTAGTATATTTAAAAATTAAAAGAATTTAAAATAATTTAAAATCATTATTTTTTCCTACTCAACATATTACAAAATGAATTCTACTGCACCCATCAAAAAAAAAATTTAGTCATACAGAATACACAGATCTACAAGTACATTGTGTATGTAAAATGTATTTCTGTAACAGATACTTTTTTTTTTAATCTTGTGGGAAAATGTGAAATTTAGAAACTGAAAAAATCAAGCTTAAAGAATAAATTTTAATTTTTTTGTATTAATATCATATTTTACACTTAAAATGTATTCAATTCATATATTGAGGCTTCTTTTTTTATAAGGTGTTCATACATTATTCGTTTTTTTTTTCATTCTCGGTGTCTTACGATCCTATTTTGTGAGGGATATATACAATTTGCGCTCCCGTTATTAAGGCCTGAAAATCAAAAATAACAGAAAAATACTTTATTTTAAAACCAGGACGTTTCATAATATCTAGCGATTACTTCATTTTAGACCGGCCTTTCTAAAATTGTGGGGTGTGCACCCCTAGGGGGGTGCGAGCATGTTGAAAATAAAGCCTTACTTAAAAATATTATTAATTTACTTAAAAGAAGTATAAGTAATGCACAATGTATTTGATAATAATAAGTTAGGAACAAGTTTAACAATTGCCAGTGACCTTCCTATGGGCTTGTCATATATAAAATGTAGGAAAAATTTAAATCTTATATCGATACTTTGTATGGTTTATAATTAAACTCATATTGTAGATTTACGTCAAATTACATTATTATTAAATTCCATACATTATTATTGTTTGGTTGGGGAGGGGGACGCGAAGAAAATTAAGACTAAAAATCGGATCGAAACTGTTGAAAGTTTGAGAAGTACTGTTTTAGACTGCTGTTGTTTCTAATGCCACCTGTCTAACGTTGTCAGATGGAGGCCTACGAAATTCATCGTGGCAAGGGGCTAGAGGTACGCCTGGCGTTGGCCTTGTCCTTGAGCACCATGCAGGTGATAGTACGAATTAGCTCTGGGAAATTCCCCGAAGGGACGATAGATGGCTACACCACCTATCTCTACCTCCACAATTTTAGCATGGAACTGGAGGGGAGGAAAATATTCTCCAAACCCCCTGCACTCGTGATGCAGCCCACTGTTTTAGACTAATAGCAATTGTTGTTTTGAAAGATCCTGATATTTTATGTCAGTAGTTCTAAGCTGTAAAATTGAGATTCTTTTTGGTTTTGAGTCTTTTTACCCAAGTACTTTTCTTTAATAATTAGGGTAAAGATAGTTCTGTAGCTAAAGATTAAGCTACAATCATAACAAGATAGAAATAACAATGCTACATTTAGATTTTTTTTGTGTGAATTTGCACTTTAGTAAATAAATTATGAAGTAGCAGCACATAGGAAGATTTAGAGAGAAAGGGTTGGCAACCTTTTAAATGTGGCGTGCCAAACCAATCTACAAATATGAATCAGCGTCCCACACATTAGAAAATTTTTTAAATAATTCAATTCTCTCGATAATATATGCAGAGTTAGAAAACAGAGGTCAATAATATAGATACTTGCAGTTTTATTATACATTAATTTTGCATCATTTAAATATATTTCTTAACATAAGAATAAACAACATAAAATGCAACTATTTCTCCAATAAAAATATTTTTAAACGTATAATTATTGAAATAAGAAAAAAACAACAACATAAAACGTAAGCATTTCTCTTCAATCCAGTTAAATAAAAAGATAAATAAAAAGTTTAATGCGAACCTAGTGCTTGCTTTGCTCTCCTTTCATATCGCAAAATCAAGGGTAAAATTTATGACTTTGAATCTGACACGATTTTGAGCATTCAGTTGTTAAACAGCTTCTTTGCGCACTCAAAATATTTTTTACATGAGAGATTTATTCATATAGATATGTAGAGCCAAAAGCGGAAATCAGAGTACATGCAATTTTCTCTCCTCAAGCAACGCAATCTCTCCAGCAATGGAATTCAATAATTTACAAAATAGCTACAAATTTATATTTAGATTATGTTTCAGATGTTTTCTTAATTCCTTAAATGTCTAGAATTCTCAAGATGTTTTTTGTTGAATAAGGTACATTAAAAATTTATCAACTTCCGTTTATTCAAAAATTGACAAATTTGTAGAGTAGTATAGAGTGCCAATGAGAATTGTACCGTGTACCACACATGTGACACGCGTGCCATAGATTGCCGACCCCTGATTTAGAGTACCACTTCATTATTTATTGAACGATAATAACTTTATATAACCCTGTATCATATAAAATATGAATCATATATTCGAAAAGAGCCCGTAAAGTGTCAAATAAAATGTCAACCTCATCATTTGACCGGGATTTAAAACAACAAGGTGAGTCGCCAATAGACCTCGTGCCACTTCAAAGGGCGAGATACTGATAAAACAAATAACAATTCAGAAATTCCCAAACAGAACCTAACGAAAAAATCTGCTTGTTTAAATTTTTCTGAAGGTCAAGTTCTTTTTGACATTTGAATTTTTTATTGCTAAAAGTGTAATTATTGTCAGATTTCGACGAGGTTTTCTTTAAAACGTTCTTAACACTCTATATTAATTTTTTTAATATTTATGAAAAATCTATTTTCTGAGCGTATCCTCTCTTAATATAAGTAGTTCACTTGCTAAGATTCAATTCATAGATCCATGAGAACAAGAGAAAATGTAATTATATACTTCACAAGCTTTTACTCAAAGAAGTTTTTTGAATATTTCAAACAGATCTGTTCACTTTATTTGCTTCCAATGAGAAATCCATTTTTCTATTTGCATAATATTTCTATAATAATAAATAATAAAAACATAAATGAATCCTTTTTAATGCTGTTATTTTTCATGAATGGACAGTAAATTTAATTACAAAATAATTATTCTTACGTAGTTCTGAGATGAAGACATAAATCCAAAGCATCACACATTTACCATTGCTGATAATATCGCCATTATTAAACTTTTCCATCTGTTGAGTTCAGAATTGTCCTCAACAATGTGATGAAAAAAATTCCTTTATAATGTATTTTCGATAAGAGAATATTTCCCTATTAATCAATCCCATTTCGTCTTGTCTTCCATTGAATCTGAGAAAAATGTGCCTTCATTACCAATTTAATTAAAATTCACCGCAATACAAAGAAAATGAATAAACAAGAAACTAATCTCTTTATCCAACAAGGCAAAGGCAATCAGTCCACTTACTAAAAAAATTACATTTGTGCATTTTCTGGAGGTTATAACAATTCGGATGGCCAGAATTTTCTTTATAGTTTCAACATTCTCCGACGATGAAATAAAACAAAAGTGAGCAAGGACCCCTTTCGAATAATTATCGTTAATTACATTTATGTCTGAAATTATTTTTCGGAAATAATTCATTGGGCTAATGCAGCTTTTTGATTGTTTTGATTTTTAGCAGAGGAATCGCAGAACCTATTGCTGATTTTCAACTGTTCTCATTAGGAATAGTTACTGAATCTTGTGTGGAGATAAAAGTCATTAGCTAATTTTAGAAATAACACAATGTTTCTCAAACTTTCATTATTTGCTACCCAGTATTCAATCATAATTTTCATCGCACCTCGTTCCATACAATAACAATCTATTGGGTGCAATAATACTATACTTTGATGCTGAACCTACATTATGATTTTAACCTCTCTTGTGCCACCGGCGTATATAAACGTCTCACTCAGCCGAAGCGTTAATTACCCAGGACGTATATATGCGTCTTTCCGAATTACAATCCTTTCTGTGCACTGTTGTCCATAACATTATTCGGAAGGCTTTGGAATGCAATGATATGACCTTTACAGTGTTTACGAAGGATTTACTTATTTCAGAGGATTTGCTTATTTCTCACTTTTTTAATCCCCTCCTCAATACACCACATATGCTCGCCCACGTGATAAAAGGTGGTACTGGGGAGTGAATCGCATAACACATTCAATCGTCATTATAGGGATTAATTATAAACCGTACAAATTATCAAGATAAGTTTTAATTTTTAAATACAATTTTGTGTAAGACAATCCCATAAGGTCACTGGTAGTTGAACTTGTTCTTAACTCAGCATTATTATAAATTAATTATCAAATACATGACGCAGTACTGATATATTTCTACGTGTGTTATATCAGTGTAAATGTGTATTTTATTTTTTATTATGCCAGAATGTATTTTGTTCATTTACTTTCAGTAAACCAATTTTTTAAAAAAAATATCTTCTTTTATCTTCTAAAAATATCTTCTTTCTATATATCTTTTAATATTCTTGCTCCAACCTTATAGGTTTATTACGCCCCCTTGAAGGGCACGCCCCATAGTTTGAGAAACAATGGAATAACAAGACTATATCGTAGTAAGTCTGGCTACACGCGAATCGTAGTTATATGGGAATCATTGTGGCCTCTTCCACATGTTTACCACTTCTTTATAAAGGGTGATTCGCTATCGAACCGACAAACTTGCACAGTGTGTAGGGAGTACAGAGACGACTCAAAATCACATAAAAATTCAGGGTCACAACTGTCGTAGTTGTAGGCAATGGTGCAATACGGATAAAATGAACAAAAACAGCAATGCATTAATGAGATAGAAAACTTTTTATTGTTGGTCAGTGGTCCAACCGTTGGCCAAAAATTGTTGGTCATTCACATTCCAATTAGCTTGTCAGGTCAACGGAATCCACAGCCTGTTGAAGGTGCCTACTCATTGGTCTAAAATAGGAAGAGATCACGCCAACCAAGTAGGCTGCATAGGTGTGCGAAATTAATCAGTTACTGTTGTCCAAGTTGCACGTCAGATCATTGGTAAGAATGCATTTGGATCCATCACTGTTTGAACAACGACTCTGTCTCAGCTTTTGATCAATCACTACCTTATTTAACGCGATGTTAAGCCATGGTTAATCCATTCCTACTCTTAACGTCGAATGTCAGCATCGCCCCGATGCATGTACGTTCGCTTGCGAATGATTTATACCAGAGGTCGTCAAAGTGGTGGTCCGTGAAAAAATTACGCTTGTCCCCAGAAAAAGTTGTGTATTAAGATGCATTGATTACGTTCTTAGATCACAATTTTTTTATAAATATATTTAACATTCCCAGCATCCTATTAGTGGTCCGTAAGACTTAAATTATGAATTTACCGGTCCGTGAGGTCAAAAAATTTGGAGACCGCTTATTTATACTATCCACGAGGGTAGACGCAAAAGCATATTTTCATGGAAGTTATGATTTAACTTAAGAATTCCCTATGTGCTCCGGGCGTTGGATTTCATCGAAAGAATCCAAATGCTCGATTTCAATGCACTAGAAGTATAATTGGTCAGGGACTGACCACCAAAGTAATTACTGGCATATTCTTTTGTAAGGTATATGGAGAAATGCAACATTTCATCCGTCGCATTTTGATGAATTATTTTTGATGTATCATGTTTTGTGTTACAATGTTCTTACTTCTAAAGAAAGAACATTCTGAAAATATTTAGAATAATTATTCAATAAACCAGATTATATTTCATCATTGTGACATAAAAAACTGAGAATAAAAATTTAATTTTTAAATTAAATTTTTAAAAAGAAAACATTTGGATCTTTGAGAGTTTGGATCAGTTGGATGATCAGCTCTTAACAAAATACATCTACTTTAAAAAATGTTAATGCTTTTATAATATAGTAGTAAATTAATTTCATATAGTGAATTGGATTATTTAAACCAACAAAATATTAATATTAAAAAATTTAATGATTTATGATTTTAGCATTTATTCATTTTTTATAATAGTTTTCTAAATAACTCAAAAACAAGATTTCTGAAACTTTTCAATCGATGGAATAATAAAATTAGAAAAAGATTATTTGTTATTAAGATGATATCAAATTATCTAAAATCCATAAAACTTATTTTTAAAAATATTTCTATATTATGAAATACGAAAAGTTTCTAAATAAAATGAGAAATTTCCATGTAATGAAAGATTAGAAAAAATTACTGAACGAATATATGCTAAATGCCAGAACACAAAAAAGTTGCTTTTGAAGTTATAAAGACATTTGCATTCATTTGGAAGCCATCCACTTTGAAATTATGGTTCTTTCAGGTAGAATATTCCACGCTAAACTACATATTTGTTAAGCCATTTTAACAGAAAACTTTTGTGAAAATTCCTTGAAAACGGAAAGGGTCATAATGGAAGCTTTGTGGATATAAAATATTTTTCATTAAAACAAATCCTATGCAAATACTTTCTACAATTACTCTCAGTATACACATTTGTCAAAAAAAATTTTTTTTTCAATGTTACCTCCTGTTTGAAAGAGATATGAGATGCTAGAAACTTATTTTTTTAACACTTCATGTACTCTTGTCTTCTTAAATAAAAGTACTCGTACTTCTTAATAGATAAATCCCTGTTTTTGCTTTTTGAAAAATGTTTCAAATTCTTTTTGAAATATTAAATACTAAACATCCTAATGCCTAGTTTAAAGATGATAAATGCCTGCATCTTGCAGGATGTTTCATGTACTTGAATATATTGTCAAATGCATATTTGATGGTACGTTCATATCAACCGGAATTGCTGATATCATGTTTCTTTGTAGAAAATAATAGCTTTAGAAAAGGAAAAATAACATTTTCATCTATTTTCCCTCTTTCTGGGAAAACAGATACCACTGCAGTCTATATCTGATATTCTATGGAAATTAGATGAAATTGTGGAAAATTTTTTTCTAAGAATTATTTAAATAAAGTAGAATAATTCTGCGAACGGAAATAGGTTGTTTTCCCTTTACACAATTTACCGGAATTGTATGCATAGTAAAGGATATCTATAGAAATGATAACCTTGTCTGTGGTTTTTGGTATCAAAAATGCAGATATAATTTTTTTGCGGATAATCATATATAAATAATGTTTAATTATACTATTTCACAGAAACGAATGAGTATAATATCCATGTATTATTTTGTTTCGTAATATGCTTTATATATATTCCATGAGAATCAAGCACCCAACATTATTTTTTAATTGTTTTTTCAATTATTTTTTGGATGTATTGTTCACATGTAAATCCGAATGTCTCTCAACTCTAATATGTTAAAAATTATTTATATTTCTTTAGTGATTTTAAGAAACGGTAAAATGGGTCGATTTGTTAGCGGTTTTGCTAGAATTATTCTTTTTGTCAATATTTTTATGAAAAATAAATTTAAAGATAAAGTTAAAAAATGTCGGTAGAGGGCGCTTTAGACTTTGGAATAACTCACAACTATTTTTTACAGTTATTTTTTGTATGACATTAAATACTTTCAAGAACTTAGACTTAAACTTAAATTTTGACCTCAAAATCGGATTCGTTGGGGGTGGTTAAGCAGGGCGAACGGAATTGTGTTCAGGAGTTGAAATTTAAAACTCCTTCCCCCTTAAATAGAGGTGAGTTATTCCCGATCATGGTGTCGTAGACCAGGCAGCAACTACTATCTCCTTTTCCTTAAATTAACGAGAGAGGGATGACAAAATTAAAAAATTTATTCATAATAGACATGAGCAATTTCTCCACTCAAAATAAAAATAAACAATTTGATGCACGCAAGTAGTGAAAAGTTGAATGAAAAATGACGCGTTGAAAATAGTATACGCATGAATTTCTTAAGGAATCACAAGAAAAAGGTGCTCGAAAGAGCACCCACCAGCAAGAATGTAGGCCTCACACCGCCGGTGGAGGGACAGTCGATCATTAGCAAATACCCCGGGCATCTCCCGAATCACAACCAGGGCCTCGTTGGAGCCGATGGTGCTTGCTTAAACAAGACTCTTCATATGGCACCAAAGAAAGAAGTCTAGGCTGGAGAGGTCCAGCGAGTTTTCTGGTCAATTTACCAGACCGCTCCGTCCAATCCCTCGCCCTGGATATGCTGTATCCAATGCACTTCTCACATTTGCGCTGAAATGTGCCGGCGCTCCTTCATGTTGGAACCACATACGATCCTTTATGTTGGCTGGAGCACTTTGCTGTATAGATAGAAGCACCTCTTGTAGGAATACCAGATACGTTCCATCGGCCAAGTGATGACCGGATCAAATGATCGGGGATAGTTCCGACCCACACTTTGACGCTGAAACGCCGTTGATATGAATGTGGACGGATAATGTGTGGTTTAGTGTATATATACGTCCAATTGTGTATATTGTGCGCATTGAAAAGGCCTTCCCTACTGAAACTGCATTCATTGGTCACTAGCACGTGTGTGGCAAAGTCTGGTTGTACAGTCAATCGGTGGAGGAACCATCGTGAAAAATCGAGACGTGTCTGATGGTCGGTTGCTTTTAAGGCGAGCACACGCTGCACATGATAGGGTCCAGGGCCTTTAGCTCCCAACACTCGTCAAACCTTCATGTGGCTCATAGTTGTGGCGGTGGATACAGTCCGCGTGCTTGTCTCTGGTTGTTTCTTGATTTTACGCAACACATGCATTTCAAGTTCCGGTGTCCTCGCACTCTATCTTGACCTGTATCTTACATCTCACTGACAAACGAATCGGTTTCTCTGAGACGCTGATGCAAGATTTCGAAAGTTTTTCGGTCCTGAAAGCATCACGAAAGAAATCGTTTCCAGTACAATCGCAGGGCCTGCAGGGCTTTTCCATCCGCAACGCTGTAAATGAAATGGATATCGGTCACTTCTTGATCAGTGTAGCTGGTCATCCCTACAGCCGTCGAAAACGAAATCACGATGAAACCAGAGCTTTTATAGCACTTTACATCTTTACACACAGTTAGCACCATAGAGTTAAATCCTTGCGGGCTACACTTTGCATGCAAATAGGGTATTTTGCGCGAAAAAATTGCTCCTGTCTGTTATAAATAACTTTTTTTATTTAATTTTTTTAAAATTTTTTTTAATATACCTGTCTCGTTTATTTTACGTTTAGTGGGTAGTAGTTGCTGCCTAGTCTGCGACCGAGCATCCAAGGTCGGGAATAACTGAACCGTATCGAGAGGAGTAGGGGAGTTCAAATTTCACCTCCTGAACACAGTTGAGTTAACGCTACTTAGCCACTCTCAGAATTTGAGCTCAAAATTTAATTTAAAGTCTAAATTTTGAAAGCATTTAATGAGATACAAAAAATAACAGTAAAAAATAGTTGCTCATTACTCCAAATTCTAAAGCACCATCTATCGACATTTTTTAAATTTTATCTTTAATTTTTTCCAAGAAAATATTGACAAAAAAAATAATTTTGGCGAAAACCGCAAACGAATCGACTCATTTTTCCGTTTTTTATAATCATTTGAAATTTCAGATTCTAAACTTTTATGGCACCTATTTCTTTCGGAAAACGTTTGGGACCCTAAGTTTACTATTTAATATTGCTTGTCTTTATGTGTACTATCACCCCTTAAAGTTTTGCTCAAGAGTTTAGATACACTTTGTACATGTATTTTTTGTGGAGGTTTTTGTGCTATTCTCTTTGTTCCAACTCACCACCTGGTGGCTCAACAGCATATCGCGTATCAACTTCTGCACCGTTGAATCAATCACCAAGTTGCCAAAATGGTCGCTAACTACTGAGAAATTTGGTTTAGGTAGGTTCTACTTTATTGTTAATTTAATATATACATATAAATGGATGTTTGTATATATGACCTCGATTCACTCCAACACCGTTCAACCGATCACTATGAAAATTGTCATGTATATGTATTTTTTTGTTTAAAATGCTTTTGTACTATCCTCTTTGTTCCAGATACCTACCAGGTGGCGCTACAGCATATCAACTTCTGCATCGTTCAATCAATCACATATTTGCCAACAGGGTTGCCAAAAATGATGCCAACTTTTTGCTCTAACATTTCGCTATGTTTCCATTGAATCACCATTATAATGTAAGGAACAGTGTTGATTGAGAATATTACAATTTCAACATAAAACAAATACAACAGGAAGTAATCTTAACGTATTACACATCCAGATATAAATTATTTACACTATTTTAAGAATTCATTACCAAATGTTTGTAACAATATGCTACTTCCACTGAGCTGAGATCAGCTTAGGGAGATCTTTTCTAAATTCGACCCACATGAGAGTTACGGGGCGTTATAAATAAACAAAAAAAAATCAGCAATTAGATCTTATAATTTAACTTAACAGAAGGATGAAGGATATTTTGTAGCTTTCTGATTTTCAATAGAGAGTTTTCCCCAAGTTTGATGCATAGAAAATCAATAATCTGTATTTGGGCAAAGCCAGAATCTGGTACATCTTTATTTTCATGGAAGCAATATTCAATCCATTGATATTTGTGGAATTATCTCAAGATACCTGCTTTTAGTAGGTAGAGACTGAATGTATACTTAACGGACCTAGCCCTCTGCTTAAACCGCGCATTAGTTCCGTTAAGTATCTGCTTAAGCCCTACGTGACGGTTCATGCAATTTGAATACTGAAAGAAACTGGGCTCATGATAAAAGAGGAAGTTTTACGTACCTTGTGGGTCGAAAGATCAGAAGCAACGGAGTTTGAAGTCCAGTTTTGTCTCTAAAAGATTCGCTTGCTCGCTTTAGCTGAGTAATTTGGAATGGCCTCAAGCCTCGGGTTACCCTATTAGGAGTTAGGCTCCCTACGTACTTCACTTATTCTGCCCTCTTGCCACGTTGAGGCAGCATAACAGGACTTGAGGGGGCTCCTTAACCCTTTATCTACCGCATTATGATTTACTGCAGTTTTTTTCATGCAATATTTTTTTTTGAATTAATACATTAATAATTAAGGGATATGCATAAACAAAATACTCCAATTTGGGAAATTTAATCCGTTAGAGCTAAATAATTAATTAAAGATATTCACAACTGTAAAATTAATTATATACACTGTTCACTTAAAATAAACAGTCAAATCGTTTTCTAAAATCTTCATTAACATACTAAAGAAAAAAAAATAAGACACTTAAATTTTGTTATTAACTATTTTTCACGTAAAAAATTATAATCTTCGCAATCCGCTGAAAACTTCGTCAGGAGAAAACGCAATTTCTGCTGTAAAACTATTCACCTTCTCCACTAAAATTCTCATCATAGAACCCGTCATGCCATATATATTGCAAGAGTTGATTTTAAAGAATATTCCTGCCAGATATCGTCCAAATATTCGTAAAAATGGTTATTCTTTAAAGTGAGTGGTACTTATATGTACTGTCGGTAGATAAAGGGTTAAAAGTGTTCTCCTGAAAGGGTATTCGTACCATCTACTATTCGCACGCACACACAAAAAATAAACTATTAAAAATTATACAAAAATTACATTATATTAAACGGTTATTTTGTAATGAATTTTTATAATCAGGGCAACATTTTTTATTCGCCCTGTATATAACAAAGTATATATGTACACTAAAAATGTGATTCGTAACCCCAAAAAACGGAATAACTAAGAAAACACTCCATTAACTCTTTTATAAATTAAATACAATAATTTATGAATAATGCCCACGTTCAGACTATTTATTCAAAAAAGAAAATCCTGAGTCTCCTGCAAAAGGAAAAAAATGGATTGCCCAATTTTGTCTTTCATTTTTTTTCTCTCATGATTAAAGGAGTAACGTAAAGGGGGGGGGGACTCTATTCTAATTCCCTCCCCCAATCGTATTAAATACTTGAAAAATTTCTGAATTGGAGAGAAAAAATCTCACTAAGAGTTTCACAATAATTTTTATTTGGTCGGTCTGTTTGATTTTTCTCAAGTGAAACTTCAATTGTCTTGCCTTTTCTTAAGTTTGAAGTTTATCTTAATAATTAATAATTCTTTCCATGTTGATATTTAATGAAAATAAATTAATCTGTTACTTCATCATTTTTTAATTAGGATTTCAGTTCAGAATAAATTTTTTACTCTTATTCTAATTTCTTGCATTTGTGAAAGATGTTGTTAATTTAATTTAAATAACCTTTCTTAGCTTTTAGCCTCATACACGAATAACTACAACTTCTACTTTAGCAAAAAGTCGAATTTTAATTGAAAACCCGAGGTTTATCAAATTATAAATTATTATATCAATCTTAAAAAGTGAGACAGAGTTCTGGATTATAATTTTCTCATTCATAAAAATAATTTTGTTTCTGTTTAAGTAAGGAAATGAAGAGACGCTTCTTTTTATCAGAGTTCAAAAAATTTGATTTGACTCTTATGAGTACTATAAACGTCTTTTCAAAATGAATGAATAATTTTTAATTTGTTTAACTTTTCGAATTATATCACAGTTTATGGAAAGTAAATTATCAAAATATTCCTAATCTATACTAAAATGCAGTTTTTTAAATCAGAATATAAGTTGCTTTTCCCACAGATTTTTTTGAAAAAATATGTATCCTTTTCTTCATTTTAAATAGATTTTTCTTATATTTAATTTCTCAAAATTTGTATCACAATTTTTGTCATATAGCTCTTAATTCTAGTAAATAATTAAATCTATTCCCTATGGGGAATAAATGGAAATTTCAAAACCCACTTTGAAAAATATATCTGCATATTGTTACTGTTATTCTGAGTATTGAATCAAAATGAGTGTTCAGTTTTGTAAAGGATCAAAGATTCTCTATTGAGAAAGCAATTTGGATTGATTCAGAATATTTTACGAAAGTTTGAATTACAAGACATCTTCACCATTCATCTTTCATTACGCATCATAAAATTCAACCTTTAAAATTAGAAACTGAGTTTTACATGAAATTTTATATATTTTAAGGCATTCTATTAGATATTTTTATAATATATCAATTTTGTTGCTCATATATTATTTGTCTATAATAGCCACAGGAAAATACATTTCTTATCTTCAACCAAGACGTATCTTTTACCAAAAGATTACTTTTTAATACTTTGTAAATGTTTTAATTAAGAACATATATATTATTTCGAAAATATTATACAAAATGATTATGAAAGAAGTTTTTAAAAAATAATTAGAGATATGCTATTGGAATGTAGTGATGTTTGCATTGCAAGGAATTTTTGAATCGAACACATCTAAAAAACATTTTAGAGGCTTGTTTTTAATAAAAATTAGCTTTTGAAAAGATTAAGTACCAATTCCATTTACTTTTATATGATTCTTTGCATTTAATGATGTCTTGAAAATGCAAAATTTTTTGGTCCGCAAATTCTGAAATAAGGAAAGAAAGAAATTTATTTATTTATTTAAAGAAATTCATTTATAAAGCCACAGTATTTCAAAGTTTTAAAGAATTGCTTTTAAACCCAAATTTGTATTTTTTTAAAGGAATATTTACAGGTACTTGAGAGTGATATTATGCACTTAGTTTAAAATATACTTCGACAGTCGTTATTTAAAATTGTATTTCATTTGTTGCATTAAGTTAGGGTGCTGTTTTTTTCATACGAGAATTTAACAATAAAACCACTTCTTGAGGATTAGTATGATATTTCTTAAAAACATGACAAAAACACTTTTCTAAAATTCAAAGACCATTTTGAAGAGTTACGATCGGTAAAAGGGGAAATAAGTATGGGGGCTGAACACAAAAGAAAGACAGCATTTTCCTACATACTTTTTTTCTATAATGAAGTTGAATATTTTCAATATATTCGCTAGATAGAACCGAAGCACAATAGGGGACTTCAGCAAAATGAACAGGTAATTTCAAATATGGGTTGAGTAATCTAAGCATGAATGATTTTGTTTATGTATCTTTATAGTTCCTATACATAATACTTTTTGCATTATTTTCATGGGATTTTCATTCTATTTCAAAGGAAGTAAATACACGCTGGATGAGTTCCTCTTTTCACAAATTGCTTCGTAAAAGGAATAGTTTTTCTTCATAAATAATGCTTTTTTATAGTTGCCCAAACAGAAAAAAAATTATTTGATATGGCGAATGCAAATTGAAATAGAAAATACAATTTGGAGCGGCAATAATACTCACAATAGAAATAGAAGTCGAAAAGTTTCTATTCTGAAACATTTCTTTTATAGAAAATAAAAGGAACGTTTGTAATGTAAATAATTCATAGTTTTCTTCTTTTTATGACAATTATATGACAATTGTTTAGCCATTAAAACATTTTACTACGAGACCCGTATGTAAAAAAAGTCCAATAAATCCAAAATAATTGTAGATTGTAAAAATGCATACACATGCCATCGTTTTATCACTACATTACTTTTATACAATTTTTTAGATTTTTAACAAACTGCTCTTTATTGTAAATAAACTATTTACTCAAAAAAAGCTTTCCAAATTGCTGCATACATTTTTTAAGCTGTTGATTAATTGAAATGAATTGGAAACTAATAAAAATCATTTCATAAAGACTTGTACTTAGTATGATGAGGACAATGACCCTGAAGTAATTTTAATTATTAACGCGAAAATATCATACTTTAAAATTCTGTATATATATATATATATCACGCGTATAACTCGGACTCGTAAATTTCGATGTTATTTTTTGAGTTAAAAGTGCTCGTTATACGTCGGATTTTACGGTATATATACATAGGGTGGTTTGTTACCAGACCGACAAACTTGCAGGGTGTGTAGGAAGTACAGAGACAACTCAGAATCACATAAGAAAACAGGTCGTAAATGCCGTAGAGAGAGAGAGAGTGGCGAGCTATGGTAAAAAGAATTAGAAAACAAATGCAGAAAGAGCAACTCATTAACCCTCTATACCGAAGGTAAGTAACACTCACTTTAAAATTATATAAAATAACAATTTTTAACGATACTTAGGAGGAATATTCTTTGAAATCTACTCTTCCAAGATATATGGCATCACAGGTTCTATCACTATTTTAGCGGAGAAGGCGAATAGTTTATAGTAGAAATTGCATTTTCAGCTGACTTTTTGATCGGATTGCAAAGATAATCATTTTTTTTTATTTCGAAAAAGTAGTAAATATCAAATGGTAAGTGTCTTGGTAAGTGGTAAGTGGTTGTATGTTAATGAAGACCTTAGAAAACGATTTGACTAATTATTTTAAGTGAACTGTGTATATAACTAATTTTATAGTTAATTATCTTTAGTTATTTAATTATCTCTAACCGATTAATTTCCCCAAAGTTGAGTTGTTTTTTATGTATGTTCCTTAATTTTCAATGTAGTTATTAAACAAAAAAGGTTAAATCCTAGGAGAGCCCACACCCTTGGCGACAAACCGAAAAAGCGCCAAGCCAGAACAAGATGGCGCCAAGCGAAACAAACTATGGCAGCAAGTGAATATAGCGGGACAAGGTGGATCGAAATGAAAATATATGTCAACAATACAGGAATTAATCAAATGTATTTAAGATGAAATTAAAAAAACAGCACTTACTTTCTTACTGCTGATCTTTTCCGAGTGGAGGGTACAGCGTGACAGCAGATTTTAAAAAAAGCCTTGAAGGCCTCATCGCTAAGCGAATAACCTTGGGAGCGCGGCCATCAATATTCTGCGAGGTAATGGTCAAACATACCCATTCGAAATCTCCGTTTAAATCTATCCAAAACAGCACTCTTTCGTTCGTATAATCCCATTAGCTCATTACATTTAAAACATTCATAATTTGAAGTAATCAATCCTTCCTTCCTTCATACACCATTCAATCAATTTTTTTTACATTTCGCATTCAACCAAGTGTAAAATTCGAAGGTATATCCACTCACACGCGTGCCATACTTCCAGCTCGGTGCCCAACAGCAAAATGACGCAATTTGAAATGCCCACCGACAAAATACAAAAATTCCAGAAATAATTAGGTTTACCATATATAATGTATCAAAGTAGAATTATCAAGATGGCGCAATTATCGCCAACCAAAATAATTTACTCCAAGGGTGTGGACTCTCCTAGGACTGAACCAAAAAAAAATATTGCATGAAAGAAACTGCAGTAAAGCATAATGCGGTAGATAAAGGATTAAAAGTACATAAACATTTTATTGGAAGGTTGTAAGACAATAGATGTTTGAAATTAAGACCAGAAGTCATCTGAAAGCCGGACAGTGGCACTGCGTAGAATTCCTTATATTCTAGAAGGTTCCTTGCATGTCAAGTATTCTCCCGGCAGCTACAGATATTCAAAGGATGAGGTCTTAACTTAAGGACCGGGAGTCTCGTAACCAAACTCTTCTTGGGACCCTAGAAGAAGTTTGAGCATGCTAGGTCTAGATGGAGGTCAAGAGGGAGTACCGTTACTTAGTATTATCCTATTTTTAGTACCACTTTTAAGTATTTCCATACAAAATTTCACTAAATTAGTTAAATAATTTTTGAAAAATTTGCTTTTGCACACGAATTCATTCGTCATCGAATGCGAATTTATTTCATTTTTATTATTTTTAGGGGAACACAATACGATTCAATTGACAAAAATTGGTAAAAAAAATCAAATCTAATGTTTTTAGCCTAAATTATTCTTTATATACTTTTCCATAACCTTACAAAATTTGAAAGCTCAAAACTTAAAAAAAGCATAATTATGATAGTTTTTACGTTTGTTTTTATTCACATCACTGTGGCAAATCAAAATTTTAAACTTACTTATCTCAGAAAGATAAAATAACTAGTTTGTCTTCATTTAAAATACTAAGGCATTTTTTTCTATTGTGCCTAAAACTTTGAATTTTTTTCTACTTATTGCTAACACTAAATGTAACTAAAGTTGGTATGCGTTTTTAAATAAAAGCAATACTTATTTTTTTTTAAATAATTGAACTCAGAATTTATACATTTTTTAAGGAATTTTCATTAAGCATTCATAAAAAGAAGTATTGTACGAATACCAATCATGTTATCACAAAACCTCTACCAACTTTTGTTATACATAGCTTGACGTACTTGTAAATCAAACTTCATGCGTGTTCGTAAATGTTTGAAGGAAGAGTAGCAATATAAAATCCCTCTATACAAATTTTTAATTTTTTCCCTTAAAAAATTAAATGGCTTGCCTTTTATGAAATTTTGACCACAAAAAATCTGTTTTACATAATATAAAAATCTGTTTTAAATAGTATACACACATAGAAGGCAACCAAAATAATTTTGAAAATCCTTAAGTTAAAAATGTTTGCGTATAAATCGTACCATGTCCTAACAAACCAATAAATTACTTCTATTATATATTGATGAATTATATAATAAAAATTATTCACAAATTTAATTGTATTCAATATAAAGAATACTTATTATATATTATCATTTTAATCTTAATGTATTATGAGAAAACTGTTAAATATTTACTCAAAGTTTTAAATCGTCGTAGCTAAATATTTTTTAAAGTTTAAAATCGTTACTAATTCATTGTATACAGTTTTTTTCCTATGTAAGCCGAAGTATTCAAATATTAATAATATACGATTTCACGTAAATGTCAAAAAGGTAATATGTAAATAAATTACATGCTTAAAACTCGTACATTAAGAAATTAAATAACACAAATGTGCTAATTTCGCTAATATCTCAGTTTGTGACGTTATCTCTTTAAGGGGTAAACACGAAGTGATATAAAAACCTTTGATCATAACTTGTTTTCTAAATCTCTTCATGTTCCTCGAATCTCCCAAGAGACTTGGCAAGCATCATAAAACGTTTAGTATCACACCGTCACCCCTCCTTTCGGGTTTCCTTAATAATCAAGTGGGGCATAAAGCTGCTACAATTGGTTCTTTCCCTTCCATGTACATTGCAGAGGTTCAGTTTATGATCACCGTCGAGATTTCCCAGAGAATCAACGTATCCTTTCCAAGAGCCTTTCTTGTCATCCATATTAATATTTTCTATGTTTTATGACTCTATTTATAACATGGAATCAAAGCCATAACTGAAGAAAATTACAGATTTAAAAGGTAGGCGTTATTAGAACAAACTTGGAAAAGCTCTAGTAGCTGTGGGATACTTCACATCAATTAAATTGTTCATATATGGTACAAACAGGTCTTTTTATGTTTAATGACAGTAACGGGATAAATGCAGACACTTCTTCATTGAATTCAAAAGTGTCATTAAACTTGCATTTGTTGTAAAATTTAGACAAAATTATAAATTTTATTATTGTGTGAAGATGCCACAGGTATTCAGTTCGTTGTTTCACTGAAGATGAAAATTATTTGACTTGCAGCTTAATTTATTGTTCTCACATTTAAGGTGTTTGACAGGGAAATTCTAGGGCGACATAAAATGTTATTTAGTGCCTGGAAATATTATCTCTTGTTTTGTGATGAATATTTTAACTCGAGAGAAGGTCCGTACTCAATATTAGTATTAGTGGTCACGAGGGAGGAGGGAGGGAGAACTGAGTCACCCAAATTCTTTATTTTATAGTTATTTTTATTTTACACCATAAGAATCGTAATTCCAGAGAATAATTTAACAAAGAAAAAGTACATTTACATACTTTTAAGGATTTGCTTTCCAAAAAAT
>BMAV01011169.1:295649-341482 GCA_019973955.1 Trichonephila inaurata madagascariensis
AAAAAAGATTCTAAGAGTCGCCCAATACATGGAGAAGAGTCGGGAATTATTTAATATTCGGGTAATATGAAATACCTAGGTTTTAGTTCTGTTTGTAGCTGCTAACTGAAGATATACTCTCATGATACATTGCAAAGATAGTTGACCACTTTTTGTTATACCACTCGCTACAAAACAAAGTGTGTTGTGCGATTTTCAAAAAAAAATTGTTGGTATGTTTTCACCCATTTTAACCTACTAGTACAATTGTGACTTGAACATTAAAGTTAAGCATAATGTACACTAAAAGAATTGTTGTTTGTGAAATAATGTAGTTGATTTTTAGCTGACAATGTTTTTTCCATCAGTTTAAAGATTCATTTTTCAAGATGGTGTGTCGGGTATTATGGAGTACTAGATGTTCATAATACACGGCGCATTCCATTTTGTCGTATGATTTGTAACAGGTTTCATGCCAACTGAAAAATCAGAAAACAAAGACGCGGATTGTATTTTTCTGTAACAGAAAGTACTTCAAATATCAATGAGGGGAAATTTGGATTCAATGCTTCAGTTGTTTTCCCTGGGTTCACCTTGACTATACTGGAATGTGCATTTTGTTAACAAATTCGTAACAGAAATTCCATTCCCGTATTCTTAAAAATTTGGTATTTGCATTTGAAAAAATAAAACTACATTTTATGATATCTTAATTAGTTTCCCAAAGGTTTAAGATACTATTCCCTTATACTCTCCATTTATCATTTTTCTTTAAAATAAATTTTCTTGTAACAACAAAATAAATATTAGATTAATTTTTTCTTTTTTTGACGCGTGAAATTTTTTTTTTCAATTTTTTAGAGTATATATCAATGATGATTTGGGAGATTTTTTTTCAAGAAACAGAAAAGTTCTTTTTAAAACTGTAAATGGTATTCCATAATACCAGACTCTCCTATTTGTATAAAATCAGTCAGCACTGATTGCGAATTTAAATATATTAGCTCCCTCTTTCTTAATACAATATATCGACGAGAAAATTCCTTATAAATCCTTCAATGCTTTGTGTTTCTAATACGCACACCTACTAGAGTAACAGAATAAAGATACTAAAACGGATTTGTGCTACAAGTTGGCTCACAGGTGATTTGATTGTTGTGATATCTGAAGATATGGTTTGCCAAATAGCCTTAAGCTGTTGATGAGTATATCACGGTACACAGTCAGCAAATGGAAACTATTTTAAACTCGAAAAACATTAATCTTACTCACAGTTATAGTTTAAAGGAATAATTGCATAGGGGAGTTTGAATCTGCCAAATACTTGCTTTAAACAAGTGATTCCCAAAGTGGTATATAAAGAACCCCAGGGCCTATGACGACCTGCAAGGGGCCCACGTAAGGAAAAAATAACTTGGGGGTCCATGAAGTGGAAGTGCGGGTCTAAAATAGTGGTTCTTATTAAACCGGATCTTGCCTTTAATTTTAAAAGAAAATTTAATCAAGGGAAAACCAGACTTACTTATTTAACAGACATATTTACTAAATTTAATCCCCAGGGTATTTTCCCTCAAAATTGGGGTGAAACTGAGCCAAGTCACTCTGTTACCTGCATGGTGCTCAAAGCTACTCATAACGACAGACGTAAATGTAGTCCCTAGTCACTATGAATTTCGTGGGCCTAGGTCTGATGTTACCGTCAATCAGGTGGCATATATAAGTAACAACAACAACAACTAAATTTAGTGAAGTTCATTTGCAGTTTCAAGGACTATCATGTCAGCGTTTCTTGAAACAACCAAGCTGAAGAAGTTTAATATTGAGCATCGAGAATTTTCCTAATTTTTCTATTCATCACAAACAATCTGCCAGGAAAATGGCATTTTAACCTACGTTCAATATTTAAAGGCCCTTTATACAGATTTTGAAACTAGGTTTGAGAATGCTTTGACTTTGCTAATACTACAGTAGGTAATAAATTCATATGTTCACATTGAAATAAACAATAAAAAATGTCATATTACAAAAGGAACTGATCGGAATAGGCACTAACGAAGTTTTTAAAGTAAAACTTAGAAATAAATGTAAGCAACTTTAGCTTTAAACAGATATACCTGTTATTTATCTTGGATTATGGAATGTCTTGAGAAAGTTTGTAATTGATTTTCTGAAGGAGAAGGAGTCTCGGGGAGACCAAAACAAAAACAAAAGAAGAGAAGGGGAAAAAGACTGAACACTACTAACCGAGGAAATTTAGGGTTAAACCTGACAAGATTCATGCTAATTGTTGAAATTGTGTTATTGAAGCCCCAGATTCATCCTTCCTACTAAAAGCATTTGTTTGTTGCTCAGTTATTTTATACAACAATTGTTTCATGTATTAATTCAATTTTAATTTCATTAACTAACATGTTTTTCTTTAGTTTTAAACACTATACATCACTATAGTTAGAAATTTAAATCTTTCAAAGTAAGCATCTATGTACCAGCTGTCAAAAAGGCATTTAAGTTAATAAATTTGAAAAAAATTCGATATTTGTTAATCAGGGGTCTACCGAAAAACGAAAAACATGGCAAGGGGTCTATGAGACCAAAAAGTTTGGGAGCCTTTGTTTTAAACAAATCAAGCACACGTTTATTTTAATTACATGTTCCTCACCGAACGATGTTACTTAGAACTGTTGTCGCACAAAATAAGTGCAGGGGTATATAATTCTAATATAAAGTGAATGTGTTATGAAATGTTAGTTGTTACTTTTCAATACAAATTGAATTTGTGGTATTCTAAATTTGCCACTGTACATTATTTATATTTCACTCATGATTCTAAGATATAAATTTCAGTATGTGTTTAGTTTTGATATCTGTGAAAAATATTATTGATTACTGTGTTAACCAAAGTGTATGGTTATGAATATGTAAAAAAGTAAATAATAAATTATTTTTATGCAATATTTCATAATAAAATTTTAAATAATACCAAAGGAACGATAATATGCAATATTCTCCATTTATCCTTTTTTTAAATAATTTTTTTAACAACAAAATAAATATAATTTGTTTGACAAGTTGTAATTCCTTCATCGTTTATAGTACATATGCATGAGGATTTTGGAGATTTTTAGCAAAAACCATTAAAGTTATTTTTAGAAATATAACTGGTATTTTATAATACCTGACTCATCTATTTGGAGCAATATTACATTAATAGTTTTTGTTATATATATAAATTCTGGATTTTTTTTTTAATTAAATAACTTGAAAACTTCAAAAGCATATTATTTTTTACGATTATGTTGTGCCTTTTTAAGGAATTTCTTAATGTAAAGTTAATTCTTGAGTGTGATGTACAGCATTTCCGAATTGCTAAGAGAAATTAATTTATATGAAATATATATGTTGAATAAAAAAGTACCATATATAAATAAAAAAAGATTATATTTAAATCATAAGTACAAAGTTGGTAGCATAATAAAAGCTTCAAAATATTTTTTTTAAAAAAAATTGCTATTATATATTACAAAAAATACATATTTTTCAAAAAAAGAAAAAAAAAGCTTACACCTCTATTTTTTATCTAGATAACAATAGTAAGCTGCTAAATAATTATTTCACCTCAACAGCTTAACTTTTCAATGCAGATAATTACAAGAAAGAAAATTTCCCATTTTTTAAAATTAATTCTATGAACCTTCAAAGTATTTCCTCTTTTTTGTGTGCTTAATATTGTGAAATATAATGTATTCACAATATCTTGGGTATCATCTTAATATGGTTTACCTTGTTAAGTGGAACATAAACTTCTTTCTTACAAAAAAATTCTATAGAAATTATTATTCATTGGTATGAAATACTTCTTAAAATTTTCCTGTTTTTTATGTTACTCTTATTTTTTTCGTGAGAAGATAAAAGGAAATTAATTTTCAACCTGAATAAACATTTTCTGTAGCTATAAACAATCATAACTAGTGTCAAGATTACTTTTAACTGACATACAGAGACAATGTTGACAGAGGTAAAATATTTGTACAGCTTTTAACTCTCCTTTTACATAGTTTTCTTCCGAGTGAGATATGTCTTTATTACACATGTCGTCCTACTACTCAAAAAAAGTTCATATTTGAATGCAATATATAGAATTCTCTCTCTTAATATTGAGTATTTACACCTGAATGAATTCCAGGATTCTTAATTATTATTTTTTATTAAAACACGAGTCATTTAATTAGACTTTGGCATGTGAAAAATAACTTTTTCTTTGTAAATTCTCTTACGGAAATTAAATCAAATGAAAATTTAACTAAATATATATATAAAAAAAACGATAAAATAAATATTCCCCCAAGCTTTGAATTATGTATATCCAAAAAACTAATGTACTTGTTATATATTAGTCCAATAACTAATTCCTTGTTATAATGTCCTTCACCAAGTTGAAAATTATTCCTTCTTATGAACTGTGGTATTAAAAGTTCGTATAATTTTACTTATAAGATAGTTTCGCTAAATGAGTAATATATGCGTTTTGGACTCCCTTTGACTAAATTTAAAGCGTGTATTCGATGCAGCATTTCTTTCAGTAAGATTTTGTATGCCTTCGGCGCACACTGCTGTCAAGATTTCTGGTAATTTCTTAGCCAGACACCAAACTAACGACAGTAGAAATGGACCATTACTTAAATGCTATTCAGTAAAAACACCCTTAAATTTCCAATTGAGGTAGGAATGGTCTTCATGGTGGTCAGTTTATGTAAAAGAAAGTCATCATGCTTTCTGGACTAATTCTGAATAATCTATGCTCGTTGGATTTTGGCATTTTCGTCCAGAAACGCCAAGGCGATTTTTTTGAACGGATGTAAAATATACGAGAGTGTGGACGTGGTGAATCTCCGCGACGCCATTCATTTGACTGAAGCTTTAATTCAAGCCCATAGGCTAGAGCCCATGTCTCCTCAATGGTAATAATACGCTGCAGAAATGAGTCTCTTTCATTGCGGTATCTCTTCAGGTGGATTCCAGGCAGTGCAAACAGGTGCCATTTCTGTACTTCGATTGGTTGACGTGGAACTCAGTGGGCAGCAAAATTTCTTCGTGTACAGACATTTCTCCATTATGTGCCACATCTTTTGATAACTGAGACCAAACTCTACGGATAATTCTCGGACTGTTCATCAATGCTGTATTGAAATGACACCATTCAGGTTGTCAATCTAATCTTGAGGAATGGAGGGCCGATCTGAACATTCCAAATCCAGTCTTATCCCGACTCAATCTGTTGTCGTGTTTTTGCACGCCCCCATTGCCCAGTAGTGCTATACCAGGTCAATGACTTCGTACACTCTCGAAAATGCCAACACCAACAAGGGATCGTTAGCTAAATAATACTTAGTGAGCCCTAGGCATTCGAGGATGTGAGCAGGTGAGGCAGGCTCAGAAGAACAGTTAGTACACTTTTCAAAGCTCTTGGATCTTTCGGAAAATTTCATTGTTTTAAGGTGACCACTTCGAAAGCGGGCTAGAAGAGTTTTTTCCTGTCTATTAAAACAGTAAGCCAGAGAGCCTAAAGGACGAAAACACTGATACCAGTGATGCTATAGGGAGGGGACAGTCCAAGCGGTCTTATTCTGGTGTTCAGTTCTTGAGAAAATCTCTAAAAAGTAGAGGGGTGGTGACGGCTCTGGGACCTCGCAAGCGCCAGCCCTGGCCAAAGTGTCCGCAATATCATTTCCCTCTAGATCTACGTGGGAGGGAATCCACTGCAAATGAATTGGATGCTATCATCCATCAAACGTCTACCGACTCAAACTAAAGGCTTTAACATCGTGTGTATCCCTAAATACGGTAATACCCCCCTAATACGGAAATTCATTTTCGACATTGTTTTCCAGCAATCCTCGATAACACTCTGTTGCATTTTTGCCACGTGCAACAGCGATTTTAAGCCACTACCACAGACCACCTTTTGAAAACATGAAACGATGGAAACCAAAATCTTCACTTTAAATGCTACCAACTACACCCTTCTAACTAGAACGACTGTTTTTTGTAATCTACACATTGACAACAACGTCCCCTAGCCCCTCCCACACCTTATTGGTGCATGTCCACTCTTCAACGAGTTTCTGGGTTAAGTCGCTACTATATGAATGTACAGTAGAACCTGTTTTCATGCGGTCTTTTTTTATGCCATTTTATTTTTGTGCAATCTTTTTTTTTAATGCGATGTGTGAATTTCAACGGCTTTAGGGTCACTGTAAGGTTTTCCTTCAATACACTTCAAGATGCTCTGTTCATTGTTTATAAACAGTCTCTCAATAATTCACGTACAATTGCTTTCTGTCTACGCACCCACAGCTTTCAAGATGAAAATTTCAATGACAGTTACATTATCAATACTTTGATAGATTATTAAGGTATCCGACTACGTTCGGAAAAGTGATTTTGAAAATCATATAAATGGATAATATTTATGATATTTAGTGTCACTTAGATTAGAAAATGTATATAAAATTGTTTTAAAAATATTATAACAATAGAAAATTATTTAAGTACAATATTTTGATAAAAAATGAACATAGAATGACCCATTTTCAAAACTTTCTTCTTTTATAAAAAATGCTTCCAGTATAATAATATTTTGCCTGTATATAGCTCAGACCTCTGTACAAAGGCTGAACTAGAATTTTTTAAATATATTATTTAGAAGTGGATTTATCCATATTTTACTACAACAGAGGGTAGCAATTTTAAAAAGAAAACGCCGATAATTATTTCAATGGGTAGTAACTCCGAAAAAAATGTGAATTTTTCAAAAATTCTAGTTCAGACTCTCTGGAGAAGTCTTTACATTATATAAACACACACACACACAAAATATAATTATTATAGAAGCATTTTTTAAAAAGAAGAACGTTTTTAGAGAAAAAAGATTATTCTAAGTTAATTTTTTGCCAAAATATTGTAATTAAATAATTTTTTTTGTCATAATGTCCTTAAAACAATTTTATACATGTATTCTAATCTAAGTGACACTAAATGTCATGAAAATTATCCATTTATGCGCTTTCTTAAAATAACGGTTCCGAACGTAGTCGGATACCCTTGAGACGGACAATAAGAACCGGATTCCTTGAGAGCGGAGGAAATATATGCAGAGATTCAGCTTTCTAACAAAAAGAAATGCATTTTCTCAAAATAAAGAAGTTTGAAATTCCAAAATAGCTTCGATCTTGTATATCTGGTTATCGTGACGAACTGACCAAATGACAGTCGTCACAAAAACTTATCACTTGCTTTATGGTGCCAAAAAATAAATTAATTAAAATTATATCTTGAAGTGACGAAAGCAATTTTGAATTAATTCATCACAGGAAGGTGCATGCTTTGGATTTCGATGAGTAGCAGTGAATTATATATGTGCATTTTGAAAATTTCTCCATGTATACAATGGTAAATTAAATGTTTTAAAAATGTTTTCATGTGAAATTTAAATATTCATTTTTTGTTTTTGTTTTTCCTTCTTGTAAATTTCGTAAATAATTGACGTACTTTTAAGTACTACTTTTTTATGCGGTTCCTCTTCACCGCATTAAAAAAATTCTATAGTATATCGACAAAATTGTGTTAGTTATTTGTAAGTATTAATGAAATTTTCGCACTTTTTGGGAGGGGGCAGCTTTTTTTTTATGCGATCCCTATCTACCACACAAAAACAGGTTTTATTGTATCTATGTCATAAATTCATTATCTGAATAATTTATTGGTGGAAGACGTGAAAATTTTAACTATTTTCCACTAAAATCCCGTCGTTAACCTTTTTACTGCGCATTTTTCAAGACCCCAATCACTGACTGGTCATAGTTTGAGAATTCGAAAATAGCCTTATTTCTTGCAAATTGAGGTTCAAAACCTGGTACCACTGCAGATTCGCTGTGTTGAGGGGTGTTTGAATGCTAAATATTTCATAGTTTACAAACCTCAAATTGGACTGTTGTAAAAGTTTGGAGATTAGTTCCAGATCAGTTTGCGGAAGTTCCGAAGTACTAAAGCAAAAACATTCGTGTTGCTTTGTAATGCAATCAATGCATTTCTTTGATGCTTCGTTTGTTTTAAATTCTATCTTGAAACTAATTTTTCTAATATCTTCTAATATTTGTTAAAAAAGTAACTAAAATTTCGCGTTATGTCTCAGAATAACGCAACAAAGTAAAATGATTTTCTGATTTGTTAACCCCTTAAATGCCGATTAAACTTACACGATTCTTTACCCAGTGCCACCGTTTTTCACATAGGCCCGCATTGGGGAAAGGGAAAAGCACTAATAAGCAATTTTTTTTCTCTGAAAGAACTAAATCCAACCGCAAAGAAAATTTCTTCATCCGACAATACTGTTGTACTATATCTCTAATAAATACTGTACCTATTAAATTACTTAAATATCACATTTCTTAGTCATAACTACAATAATACGCTACAGCATAAGGAAGATTTAAAACGTTCTCATGCATTCCGAACTGTAAAGGCTATTCACGCGCAGGGTATGACATACCCGAAGAGGTGGTATCAAAAAATATAAATTTAGAATTTGCCTACTAGCTAAGGTCCATCAAAGGATATGACTTTAAAGTCAGCTACACGAGAAACTATCCATTTTTCCAAAAAATGTTTAGAAGGAGCGTTGGAAAAAGTTAGACGGTGGGTATAACATACCCTGCGCGAGAAGTGCCAAGTTTAAATATGGGATTGTCTAATGCCTTTATTTATATCAGCTTAAAATATATATCCTTTAATCTAAATTATAAAAAAGAATTTAGTCTTGTTAAATATTACATTTATAGCCCCATTTCTTAGAAAATGCTATTTGCATTTGATTTTTATTTTATTTATTTATTTTATGAAATAGTTCATTTCTTTGTAGAATTCTCAAGTCTGTATGAGCAAGTAATACATCGCATTTATGAAAAATTTAGATTTTAAAAATATAGTTTCAGACATGTACATGTATTTATTATAACACTCTGCTGAAGTTTCGAATTTCATACATTCACTCGTAGTATCATATGGTCTATTTATTTTATTTAATAATTAATTTTGTACATATTATAGAGAAGAAATTAAATCGATCGTCTTATGTGATTCCATGAAAGCCATTTCACTCCTTCAATCAATGTCAATTGAAATCATTGGTATGGAATTCCCCCATTATCCCACTGGGCGGATGGATACCCAAAACCTTCTGCTTCAGTATCTTCTTGCTCTTCGGGTAGTACAGGCTCCATATCTGGAGGCAGGGTGAAATCTAAAGAAAATATGTCACAAAATCAAAATAACATATACTCTTCCAGAATGTTGCATGAGTGATGTATATCGACAAATATGCGGTGCACAGGAGCCAAAATTGCCTCTTGGCCCATAAACCCTAAGTGTTATTAACTACTCTAATATAGACATTATGTATGCTGGTTTCCTATTGAGGTACAAATAAACTTTTGTGTAAAATTTGAAAATAAATGCACTTTCATAAAAACAAAAAGCATGAAAGAAATGAGATTCAAATGTTCCTTTACTGATTTTTACGTACATTTGACATTAAGTGTGATTTAAAAATGACAATAATATTTTTTTTAATAAAAGTTCGTTTTTTTTTTGTTTTTTTTCGTTTTTAAAGAAATCATAATTCTGTATGGAAGAGATTTAAATAAGATTATATTTATGTAAAGAGTATGTCCGGACAACCCTACTTCCAATTTACTGGCAACATCTGCTTTCCATGCAATCAAATACAAAACAAATTTCTTCGCAAAATAGTCAGAACACCTCACTTGATGCCGAAAGCTGCATTGTACGAATAATTTAAAATAGAACCTATTCACACTAATATTTACAATACAGCTTCAAGATTCTATGTCTTTGTTACTAATCACGTCAGAATTCAACGATTATCTCTCAAACTAAAATTTTAAAGTATTTCTCTTCACCTCCACCAACCGACTTTGCAATCGAACAGTCGATATACAATGCTCAGAAGCCCCCCACCCCCACCCTTCTAACATTTTCTTAAGAACAGGAGATCGAAGACGGTTCTTTTTTAAACAAGTCGTTTCGCTTTTCCTCGGGCGAAATTGTCACCTCCCCTAATGCCGTAGCAATAGTGGTTCTTTCAACTAGATTTTCTCTTGCGGATAACATCATGATAGTAGGAAAGGCCTTCTCCATTTAAGGCCAGAGCTTAGCTGAAATATATTCCGTTGCAACAAAAAAAAAATTCCTTTTGTTGCAATAGAACTCAATGCACGTACTGAAAAAAAAAATCTTACGTTGGCTCAATTAATGATCTCGGAGGAAAAAGTTAGGTAGATATGTTTCTTTCCAGGATAGTCCCAATTATGCTCTTGTAGAATTAAGATCCAAGGAGACTCAGATTATTTTATTTGCTTCATACTCTATTCCTCAAAATATTCATCAAGAAACTAACTCAGAGAGGTTGAGTTATATTTTCCATCAGGATTAAATAACCATCAAAAGTAGTAGTTCTTAAACTTTTGATCGCTGTGGACCCCTTTTTTGTATCATCCTGACATCGCAGATCTCTAGATTTTGAACACCGATTTCCTGACTTAATATTCTTGAACTAAAGTTCTAGCATAACATTTTTTTTATTGGAGGAAATTTAGTGATCTAGTCAACAACACATCTGTCAATTTTTTTACGAGGATTTCAAAGTCAGTAAAAGAGGAAAGCCTTTAGGATATATGAAAAAAGTGGACCCCCTAGAAAGGCACTAGGGATACACGAGGATTCACGGAACACAGTTTAAGGACCGCTGATCTACAGCAGCAGAATATGGTGCGGCCTGCGAAGCATTGTTCATGCTTGAAGATCTTCAAAAACCGTCTGACGTCGTGTAGTGACGTCGTGTCACTTTAAGTTTATCGATTCTCAAAATCCTAAGACGGACATTGTGGAGAAGTTTGGGAAGTGCGTCGCCAAGTCAGGTGTCGTCCCCGTAACTCGAGTATGCTTTAAAATTATGAAGTCAACGTCACAATAGCTCTCATGTTACTACAGATTGCGAACTTTAAGCAGAATCAATTTGAATTAATTAATTTAATTTGAGTAGCACCTTGAAACAACACGATAGCTGTTGACGACGACTCTCGGAATTTTGATTTGCAATCAAGTAGCCAGGATGACACCTGTGCTGACTCCACCTTCCTCAAACTTCAACACCACCCGCAATCAATCGAGATGTGTGCCCTTAAAATGCTTGGTTGGTTATATCTGGATCTCATTTGTTCTTTCTAGATCAATTCACGACTTGAGTCTTTCTCTATGTTAAATCAAAACAGGTATTCCAAGTATACAGTGCCCCCCTTGCCCAAACCACATGGACTCTTTTGTGTTACAGAATAAAAAAAGACAGACATAAAGGGTCTTTTTGGATAAAATCCTTGCTTGAGGCTCAATAGTCTTCCTACAGATATTTTCTCCCCTACTAACAGGCATTTTCCTTTTTATTACGATACAATAAGAAGAAGGGAGCTTAGGCAATTAGTGTTATCTACTTTCCGTCCGAGATATATTTAACGTCACACTATTCCTCTTCTAGAAGGCTTCCGGCAACGAACCTTGTCATTTTGAACCATGGTTAAGTGACGAAGACGACACCTGACACCCCTTCTCCTAACTTCCACCTCCATACCAATGGGAGGACGTTTGAACCTCGACAGATTTAACGAGCATCGTCTACCTACATGGCTGGTCTTCAACGGTACTAGGTTTAAACTCATGACACGATAGTCTGTTATCTTGACAATTAAGCTTCCACGGCATCATATTCCGTAGAGAGAGCTGAAACAAGTCTTCTTAATTTATAATTTCATATTCAGGTTGATCCTAGAATCCACATAAAACATTAAGAAATCTAGCAGTATCGTTCTGTCATAACCCCATTTCTCTATTCACCATCTTAACAAATTGGATACACGGCATTTCTTAAACATGGCTGAAAAATTAAAAATTGCTAAGCAAAAATTGAAGATTTACAAGCACAGACAAACATTCACATAACTACCAATGAAAAGCATTCATATTTCGTCTATGACTGCATAATAGCTGTCGAATTCTGTTCAAAAATTATGTTGGTTATAATAATTCCATAAAATGTTTTGCGAAATTGATTTATTATCATTAGTTCAAATCATATTTTGTACTTTTATTCTTTAACTTTAATGGCGATGGTCTTCAAATCTTCAAAAAAAAAAAAAAAAATGTTGTGTGTTTGCTTTTCACGCCAAGTGTATGAGATATTTTTTCCTTTAATTAATTATTCCACAGCATATGCATAAAGTAACTTCGAAAAATAAAATCTTGATACCGATAATATTTTTATCAATATTTTGATAAAGTGTCAAATTAAAAAATTCTTATCGTTCTACTGGGAGAGGAAATGCCAGGCATTCTAATCTTACTACAAAATTAGAATGATTGACGTATAGAAGGCGATATATAACGGAAACCATTAATCAATATACCGAACATTTTCTGGAATAGCTTTCAAGGATTTTCTTATTGAATGTTGTGATAAGAAATTTTTTGCTGCATAAAAGCTATCTAACTATTCAATCAACATACGCTAACCCTTTTCCTAAGAGAAAAATGCATATTTGGCATTAAATTGTTTACATTTCTTAAATACATACCCAAGCACTGACTGAATTTTCAAAACATAATTTGAAAAAAATTTATTTTATTATTATAGACGAAAATTTCATCTTTAGTTAATTCAATCAAATGTCAAAAAATAAATAAAGAAGGCTGTACTGTGAAATAGAAATAATTTACGCATTTCTTTTTTTTCTTACGTAATTTGCACATTTATTTTACTTTATTTTTATAACTATTGTTAACTAATATCTGTGTGTTCTTATTTTTTATTATAATATTAGGTTGGGAAAAAAGAAATCCATTATTTTTTCGGTAGATGGCTGCTGTGTCGATATCTCGTGAAGTATCGATCAAACAATTTCAAATTTATGCTCGTTGTCAAGATGACATTTCACTATAAAAAATTATTTTGCTTTTTTTTTGGTCCTTTTGGTTGTGAGCTACAGGGAGTTAAAAATGAAAGTTAACAAAGAGAAAATTCGGTTCTTTTTACAGTTTTTCTTTGATAAAAGCAAAAATGCAAGACAGGTGGCTGAAATTGCGAATGGTTGTTTATGGTGCCAACAATGTTACAGCTAATTAAGTGCAATTTTGGTTTCGTCGATTATGTTCAGGTATTTTTGATGTTAAAGATGCACCTCGCACAGGCAGGCCCGTCGTCGAAAATGTCGATAAAAACACAGAAATAATCGAAGTTGTCACGCATGTTATTAGTCATAGCATCACCCAGGAGCTAAAAATCGACCATAAAACAGTTTTAAGCCATTTGAGCAAGTTGGATTAAAAAAGAAGCTCCATGTTTGGGATGTCACACCAATTAACACCAAAACACATGATGGATCGAATTTCCATCTGCGAAGCCTTGGCCAAACGGAATGAAATCGACCCATTTCTTAAGCGGATGGTGACTGGGGATAAGAAATGGGTCACATACTACAATAGTGTGCGAAAACGATCGTGGGCAAAGTGCGGTGAAGCACCTCAAACGGTGGCCAAAATAGGACTAACGTCCAGGAAGGTTCTACTGTGTATTTGGTGGCACTGGAAAAGAATCATTTATTAGGAGTTACTTCCGCATAGCCAAACACTAAATTCAGATATCTACTGTCAACAATTGAACCGTTTGAAGCTGGCGATTGACCGAAAATGGCCAGAATTGACCAACAGAAGAGGTACTGTGTTCCATCAGGACAACGCCAGGCCACACACTTCTGTAGTGACTCGCCAGAACCTCTGGGAGCTTTGTTGGGAAGTTTTAAGGCATCCACCAAATAGTCCAGACCTTGCACCAAGAGATTACCACCTTTTTCTTGCATTGCAAAACTTCCTGTCTGATAAGAAATTGGGATCAAGAGAAGAATGTGAAAACCAATTACTAGATGTTTCGACAATAAGTGCCAAGACTTCTATGCGAGAGGCATTATGAAGCTACTTTTAAAATGGCAATAAATTATACAATAAAACGGTGCATATTTAACTCAGATCGGACAATCGGAAGCATGTTAAATAAAGTCTTGATTTTCATGCAAAAATAATCGATTTCTTTTTCCCCAACCTAATATATATCTATATCAAGTCGAAATAAAAAAAAGATATTACAACTATTTATATATGATATACATCGCGCTTCAGCTCAAATATTTTTTAAAAAAATATTAAAACCATCTACAGATGTCATTTATTAAAGCAAAATAAGAAAACAATCTCAAAAAAGAAATTATTGTTATTAGCGTGTTTGTACAATATAAGTCTAAAGGATGTAATAATTTAACTCTTAATAGTATAATTAATATAATTCTAAGAAACCGAATTTTTTAAGGTGATTAAATATCATTTAAAAAAATAAATAAGATAAACATTATTTTAATGTACATTGGAAAATATTTATATATTTCTTATTTTATGTATATCACATAAAAGATTCGCTTCTGACCCAGGCTGTGTGTATTCAGTTCATCAGCGTGAAATTCAGATTACAAAATTTGTATTGAAACCAGATAAAATAATACCAGTGCAACAGATCTTTCTTGTTTTTAAGTTATCTGATAAATTTTCAGTTAAATGCAAAAGCTTAGAAGTCTACTGACGCTAATGATGTCTTTATTGTTTCGCCTAATATGGAAAAGAATAACCTTAGTGGATGAAAATTTAGAGCTTTCAACTTCTAATAAATGGATGCTTCTTTACAAAAATTACAAATTTATGTTTTCATTGTTCTGTTTTAGCTCGCAGAATTTCCAGACTATATTAAAATCAAATTTAGAGATACTTAGAAATAAAATAACAAACACAGAAATTTTGATTCTGGTCTCATATAGGAAATAATATAATAGAGTAGAGTTTGCTGTGATTTTCCCTTGAGAAAACAGATGTTTACAATACATTTAACTATATGTTTTAAACTAATTTGATAAAAATGTGTTTTTCTTGATTTATTGTTTTTTTTTTCTTTCATTTTTTATCAAATGCGTAGTCTATTATTTTCCTCAACAAACGCTTTTTTGAATGGAAGAACATTTAATCTACTGATGTCTATCCAGTTCTAATTCATTGTATATAAAACCAGAAATGCAAACTTCAAAATTACTCCATTTTTTCCTTCTAAAATTGTACCCTCATTGGAATTTATTTTCAATTAACTTATACAAATATTTTTCTATCATGTTTGTCAGTTTTATCTATTTTGAAGAGATATGTAAGACAAAATTATTAAAAAACAGATTACCCTTATATTGTGTGAAATTCAATTACTGAATACAGACATATTGTTATAAAAAAACAAGTGCGAAATTAATTACAGACGAGCAGAGTTAGTTCTGGACGTGTAATATAGAGTGAGCACAAAACATGATCCCGATTTTTCAAAACCATATTATCGAAACTACTGCACATATTACAAAAAGTGATACATGAGTGTAAATAGAAACATATCAAGTGTGTGTTTCTTTTTTCGTTTGGAAATGTTCGATGTATGACCCTTTGGTTACATTGCAATCTTTAATCCAGCTCGTTCCATACATTTTGTAACCTCACTCTATCAATGACTCTTAGTGATGCCCAAATCCTGTGTTATTTGTTGTGTCAATTGCAAATGATACGGATCAAAGTTTAATTTTTTTCGCAAGATTTTCCATACCGTTTTCTGGGACAATTTTGCTGGCGGTAGCTCTCGTATACTTACGTGGACTTGGAACAAAACTCTGCCTCACCCTCTCCATTGCTTCTTCCGGGACTCTAGGCCAGTTGCTGCTTTTCTTTTTGCACAAACAAACTGTTTCCTTATATAGATAATATCATCGCAGAATGCTCTTCTTGGTTGGTGCCTTTTTTTCGTAGCGATTTCTAAGCGCACGTTGCTTCGAAATAATCGAAAAATCTCATGCATATTCTAGTACGCTCCGTCATTTTCGACATGTTTTATTTTTTAATAATAGCGACTTTAAGCGTATTGCCACCTTTTTATCTTTGAAAAACTCGTCATATTCCATTTTAAATTCATACTCATTTCGCTTATTGTAATATGTGCATTGGTTTCGATCATATGATTTTTGAAAATGTTTTGTTCTCCCCTTGTGTAATCCAAGGAAATTGAGTAAGATTTTAGTTATATCAAATGCCAATGGTGGACATACGCGAGTAGAGAGTAAAATAATTTTCCTCCTTTAAAAATGTAACACGAGGTATGCATCAGGACCACTAGAGTTGAATGCAATGGATTCGAACTTAACACACATTTGTATAGAAACATACACTTTATTAATTATTTTTTCTTATATGATCTTAAAATTGTAGGATTTTAATTTTAAGTTGTATTACCACCATATGAATTAGAATAGGATTTTTAAATTGTTCCAATTGCTAAAATTAAGCTAAAAATTTTGATATGAAAAATGTTCGATGAAGTATATGAAATTGTTGCGGACTTTCACACACATTGCACTTAACCTATGTGGTTAATAAACTGCATTTTTTGAAATACGAACCTTCCTCCCATTTTGTTTGCATAGTTGCATTAATAGAAGAAATAGAAGTGTAGTGTATGAAAGAGAGGAAAGACATCAGAGAAAAAATAGATGAGAAGAAAATTTTGAAGGTATTATAGAAACGTTTATGAAGTCAGAATAATCTTACTAGGAAAGATTCAAAGAGCATGGGTCGAATGCTGTTATTAAAAGTCTATTGATTCTCAAAGCCTCAAGATAAGTTTATCTTATAATCATCACTTTGTTACAGTCGTATTTGTAAATTTTGAACAAACTGCTCTTACTAGTAATGAAAAAGGACTGGTACAAAGTTAAGGGGTCACAATATGTAAATAAAATGACAAAATTCAATCAAAAAATCAAATCTAATTTTTTAGCCTAAATTATTAGCCTATTAGTCTTTTATATATTTTTCTATAATCTTACAAAATTTGAAAGCTCTAAGTTTAAAAACGCGCGTAGAGTTATAATAACTTTTACGTTAATTTTTATTCACATCACAATGGCAAAACAATCAATCTTGGATTATCTCAGAAAGAAAAAATCAGTTTATCTTTATTTAAAATGCTAAAGCGTTTCTCAAACGATGGGGCGCTTCCCCCTAGGGGTGTGAGCATATCGAAAAGTTCAAAATCTAAGATGATTTCGAAATATTACTAATTTATTGAAAGGAAGAAAAACACACACACACACACAAAAATACAATCTGACATAATAAAAATAAAATACACATTTACACTGATATAATACACTTATAAATGTATGATAATTAATTTTGTGTTTATTTATAATTAGTTTAACAATGTAATTTATAGCATACTAAGCAATACTGCAATTTTTAGCATATAATTTAGCAACTTTAAGTATATATCTAGTTTAATATAATTACCAATGACACCATGGGCTCGTCATAAATAAAAGTATATAAAAACATCAATATTTATCTCGCTAATTTCTATGGTTTATAATTAAAGTCGTATTTTAGCTTTAGTTTTAAAATACATTATTATTGAATTCAATACATTGTTACAGTATAAAGGGGAGGGGGGTGATGAAAATTATGATTGAAAATTAGGTCATGAATATTGAAAGCATGAGACAGTATAAAGGGGGAGGGGGGGCCGCGATGAAAATTATAATTCAAAATTAGGGCATAATATTGAAAGTTTAAGACGCCCAGGGCTAAGACTTTTTTTCTATTGTGCCAAATGCTTTAATATTTTTTCTAACTATTGTTAATAATATATATAACAAAAGTTAGTATGCATTTTTGAATCGAAGTAATACTTATTTTTTTTTAAAAATTATTGAATGTAGAATTTATACATTTTTTCTCAAAAAAGTATTCATAAAAAGAAGCATTGTACGAGTACCAATTATGTTATCACAAAACCGACGCTAAATTTTGCTATACATAGTTGAGCGAACTTGTAAATCAAATTTGATGTGTGTGCGTCAATTTTCGTAGGAGGTGTAGCATTATAAAATTATTAATTTAAGCTTTATCCTTAAAAAAATACATGGTTAGCATTTTATAAAATTTTGAACACAAAAACTTTCTTAGTCAATACATACCTGACATAAAATTCATAATACATAATACATAAAAATTTGAAAATCGTTGCATTTAAAAAAGTATATTGTGTAAATCGTATCATGTTCTCTTAACAATTTTCGCATAATGATACCGATTTAAAATACGACAATGTAGGATGTAAAATAATAATGGTAGAATAATTCGGCGAATTTTTCCTCCCGCTGATTAAATAAAATACACTATCGTTAGCATTACAGTTAATCACAAAGAATTTGATTTTATAGCAGTACAGATAACTTAAAATGTCCAGAGGGAATTTTAAAAAATTCTACTTACAAGCATAAGCTGCAGCCACTGAAAAAGGGAAGAGGAAAAGCAATTGAATTATTTTGTAAGTTTTATTTTTTTTCAATAAAATAAAGTTACTTAAAGCAAACTTGGAAAATTCATACTTACGTTCTACCTGCCCTGTTGAGGCTGAAAGATACAAAAAATAATACATAAGTATGTATAAAAAAAATTGTCTATTCTCAGAGTACTTCATAAAATTATATAATAATTAATTTTTAATTACATTTATTTAAATATTAAATCTATGACTTACAATTAAATGGATTATTTATTATTTTCCCAACATTTATTTGTTTTACTTTTCAAAATAATTTTTCTGTAGGTTTTTTTCCCCCTGATTTCCGCTGAACCTCACATTTTTACAAGTGTCTGTAATCAGAGAAATTAGAAAACTCAAATCTATAATATTTAAATTCTTTTCCATGCCAGATAAGAGTTGAAAATTGAATGAAAAGTATTATTCATTAAATGCATAAATGAAATCAAACACGTTTTTTTTTTTTTTTTTTTTTTTTTTTTTTGTATTTCTGTCGAAATAAGAAATGTATTTATTTCGTTTTTTAAACTAAAACAATTACACAAAAAGAATAAATTAATATAATAATGCAGATGTTGATTTCCCATTTAACATAATCTTCTGCAGGTTATTGGCACATATTTATCTAGGATATTTTAAATAAATATATTGTATGGCATATTAAAATAAATAATTGTATAGTTAAACAAAAAATATTATTAAATTCCTTGAAAATTAATATTTTTAGAGTTCTCACAAGCATTTTCTCTCTGAAGTAACAGGAACACTATTGGCGATTTAGTTGGTTAATTTGAGCACCGTTCAAGTGATGAGAAGGACATTTGATCTCACGTTATAACTCTTAACTTTTACATTTAAAAGTATGTATGACATTCAGTCAAAAGAAATATTATAATAATGTTAGGATGGTCTACACCAACAGACCGATTTCTTGTAAAGGTAATGACGTCTCAACGGCCAAATAGTTTTGCGTGGAAAATTATCCAAAACCGGACACTCCGATGCTTATGTTCAAGGGTAAGTCAACCTTAGCCAAAGGGCTTTGATCTGCCTTTATCCACAGGCGACATAGAGGTAACCCTCGCAATTCCTACACCAATATTCAGCTTCAAAGTCCACCGTGTGAAGGTTTACAAGGATCAATGGTTGGATAGTGATCACGGTGACGTGTTCAAACAGAAATGATTCTGCTCAAGTGTCGCTTTTGTGGGGGTGACGTATTTCACCTTTAAAAAGACACCAAGAGTGGAAACTTATGCACTCAACGATGCTTCATAGTAGCTTATGCATGTCTCAACACCCTACGTCACCCCAACGGACTCTCGCCCTTATGGATTTCCAGATCCGCTTGGATACTCTCACATTTACATTGATCTATCAATGTTCCAGATAACCAGGACGTCAATGTCGTTCTAACGCTGCCTTTCACAGGAGTGACCCGGCCTCAACAGTACCATGTCTTGGCAATGTTATTAAATTGTTATCAAGGATGTAATAAAACTTCATTACAAAACAACGTCACTAGAGCCCTATTACTTGTACAGATTTAAGAACACCGTGACACAGAGGAGTCAACATAATTCTTAGTTCTTAGTTTGAAGTGCCACGGGCGTGTACACACGTCCTGTTTAGTTGGTGCGTTTAGTGCCCCAGACGTGTAAACTCGTCCTTCAAAAGGAGGACTTTTTGTATTGTGTTGATCTGTTTAAAACTAGTCCCACGGCTTTGAAATGCAATAAAATGACATTGGCAGTGCTTCTAAGGAATTTACGTATTTCGGATAAAGGGTGGGGAAAGATAATGAAAGTACATATTCCAGAAATGATGGAATTCATAGCTAAGCAGTTTTTCTTGTTTTTTTTCGTTTGAATGTGTGCTCTTTTCTACTCTTCATTTGCTGTCATATTTGCTTACCGTGTGTAATAGGAGCTTTTTAAATTTTTTTTGTACCAATGCATTTTTGTATTTATCAACCATGTTTCAGAACATATCACAGAACAGATAAGTTATACTTTATATTTTATTACATTGTAATTTAAGAGAATAAATCTTTCATTTTCATTTTACTATTTTATGCTTTTCATTTCTTTTTTTAGAGAGAAAGTAAACAATTTTATGCGAAAAAACACGCCTTTTCTTCCCCCCCCCCAATAAACTGTTTAACAACGCGGGCCCCGGGGGAAAAAAGTGGGACCGGGGGGGGGGGAGTGAAATCCAAATGAACATGGTTGCGATCCCATGGTTAGCGCTGTGTTTGAGTTGTGGGGCCAAGAGAATAAGTTTGCTGTAATTTGACTGATGACTTTAAATTCATGGAAGCTAAACATTTCACATTGGTTTGGTGTGGAAGTTTGCACACAGTAAACTGAAGTACCGCCATTGTCAATTGAGTGTAGTTCAAAATTACGTGATCGTCCCCAAAGATATTCATGTTATTTCTGAGAGCAACTTTGTGGCCACGGTAGCCTAGTGGTCAAGGTACGGACTCTTGACCGGTATATCAAGAGTTCCAGCTCAGTACCGCTGAAGACCAGCCGTGTCAAGGGGCTAATACACATTAAATCTGTTGGGGCTTAAATGTTCTCCAGTTGGTGTGGCGTGAAAGTTAGGAGAGGAGGGTATCAACTCAAGTGTCATCCTCGTCACTTAATCATGATTCAAAATTGCAAGATCTGTCACCAAAAGCCCTCGTGTAGCGTAATAAGTGTCTCGACATTAATAAATAATAATCAAGATATTGATCAGAAGATATTAAAAGTACAATTCTATGTATTCATTTTTTTTTCAAATTTTTGTTCATTAATATACAGTTTTCTTAACAAACATATATTATTGAATGAAAAAAAGTACCATTTACTTTTGTTGAATACCATGCACATGAATATTATTTCTTTCTCATCTAATGATACTCAGTTAAATTTACGCAAAATAATCAAAATTTCCACGGGATGAAAACTATTGAATATTTTATCCAGAGATATGTTGAAATATGTTGATGATTAAATCAATTTAATTCTTTTTTCCCGTATTTTATAAATCATTTTTTAATTAGTATTTTTTTCCCTTATTATCAATGTGTTTGACTAAAATTAAAAGAAAAATGAAAATTTGCATAAATTATTGACAAAAATAAAATTCACACACGGTTAGATACAGCGATGAACTTTAAACAGTAAAATTTATGATAATAGGGATGAGGGGATAATATTTCTCTTTTCTTAAATTAAGAATATTAAACAAGATAACTTTTAAAACTTTCAAAATTAAAAACTCACGTTTGGGAAGAACAGCTAGCACCAATGTAACTACAAAAATGAATTGCTTGATTGAAGACATATTTCGCATGAAGTCCGCAGAAGAACTATTCTATTCGCACCAAAAGTTTCCTCTTTTATATGCAAAAATGTGTTTCGTAATTATTTTTAAATAACAGTGTTTTCTGCTAATCGAGCAACTGTGCAAATAATCGGAGAAATAACACAGAAGTATTTGCTTCCCATTAAGAGTCAAATTAAATATTTCTAGCATCAAACCGGAAAAATACTCACTCTTTTCAGAATGTTCATTTCTTAAAAAAACAGTTATTATAATGAGATAAAAAATTTGTAGGCTCTTATAATAATGATAAATATTGTTGTTACAATTGGGAGTTAACAATTAGTTTCACATCTTCGAAGTGGGGATATTCAGGCAAAGTTGTTGCTTTGAACATTTGAACTCCACAGTATCAGAATAATGAGTAATGTTCTCTGTACGTTATTATTTTAAGTGTTAATTTATATGAAACTAACTGGTATACCCGTTCTTAGCACGGTTAAATCTGAAAAATTAAGCAATACAAATTGAAAGATAAAGAAGTTTTTAAAGATATAAAATTTTACGTGAATTTCAAATTAAACAAAACAAAAAAGACTTTTCCATATGTCTGCTGAACAAAAAATTATAGTTGTTAAATTTTTAGTCTATAGTTCTAAATCTGATTAAAAGGATTTTTTTTTATTTATAGCACCCCCGTAACTCCCTTGTGGGTCGATTTTTGAAAACCCCTTCCTAAGCTGCTCTCTGCTCAGCCAACGTAACATATTGTTACAAAGAATGTTTAAAATAGTATAAATAATTTATACCTGGATGTGTAATAAGTTAATATTTCCTTCTGTTGCATTTATTTTATGTTAAAATTGTAATATTTTCAAGCAACTTCGTTTCTTTCATTATAATGGCGATTTAATGGAAACATAGCGAAATGTTGACGATAAAGCCAAGTTTGCCTCATTTTTGGCAACCATGTTGGCAACTTGGCGATTGATTGAACTGTGCAGAAGTTAATATGATGTAGCTTCCCCAGGTGAGGAGCTGTAAGGAAGAGGATAGCACAAAAACCTTCTTCACTAAAAAATATATATACATACCAATTTACATAGTGATCGGTTGAACGGTGTTGAAGTGACGCGAGGTCATATATTATACAATATCCATTTTCTTGCGTAAATTACATATGTCTTATTAAGTAATTGATGTTTCAAAATCAGCATCCAGGTTTGCGTCTAATGGATTTTTACTTTTCAAAGAGGAAAACACAATTTTGTTAAGTAAAACCCGTATTACTGAGGGAAATATTTTTAAAAATATCACGTGATCGTTGTGTGCCCTTCTTGTTGTAGTGTGGCCGCGGTAGCCTAATGTCCATGGTGTAGAGCAGAGACGGGCGTTAAAATAGATCGCGATCGATCAGTGAACAGCAAAGACACTTCAGGCTGACCACCTTTAGTAAGACCTAAGACGCCCACACTAAAAGAAAAATATTTATGAAACACCGACCCCAGTTTGATTGAAGAATCGGCTTTTCACAATCGATGCAACTGTGTTTACTTAAGCAAATGATTCGATAGCTGTGTAGATGATACATGTACGTTCACTAGAAGAACACGATGACGTTGAACACGTGCACTGTCGTTGTATGGGGCAAAAACAATCATTGTAATGCCAGCCGTATAAACAAATTTTTCTCCACAAGCTGACTGAAGGAGAGAATACATGTTGATGATTAGTTCTTCCCGCGATTGCACGGGGTTGGCTACTAAGACGTCCTTCCACACCGCGCACTTCCATCGGATTGGGCTCTTGTGCTGATGGTATGTCTTGCGATGGCGCGAGACTCCGTACCGAACAAATTAATTACATGCATCGTTTTCAAATTCATCGGTTCACGTATGCTCTCTGCTCACTGCATTGGATAGATCCACTGTCTAGTAGTCGTTCGTAGTTATTCAAGCATTCAACTTCCCAATTTTATGTTACTTGTGCTTTTGTAGTAAAAATCGTAATTTGTCATATTTTAAAAGAGGGGTTCAATGTCGAAAACAAGTATATTAAGAAAATAATACATACAATTATAATGCATAATGGGCACAGCTACGCCAATGAATGGACTGCAACACTTAAACAACTTTAGTATAGCTCGTACATTGGAAGAGACCACCTGCCTCTAGTGTAGAGCTTGTGGCTGATGGGGCATGAGTTTGATCTCTAGAGTCAATAAGGACTTGCCGTGTAGAAAAGATGATGCACGTTAAATATCTCGTTACTCAATATCAGCCCATTACTGTGGTTTGGTAATTTAGAGACAGGGATACTAGCTCAGGTGTCATCCTTGACACTTGACCATGGTTCAAAATTATGAGATTCATCGTCAATAGCTCCCTTGTTTTTAAATGGTGCGGCGTTAATAAGCGATCACTCATCCTTGTTGCTTAGAAATTCTGACAAACACAATTCAAATATTTTAAACTATGTATTGTAGGTATAAAATAAAACATCCATTGAATATTTTCTAATCAAATGAGTATTTCTACAGGTATCTAAATTTTCTTTGTTAAATTTATGGTTACTTGAATACTTTTAATCAATATACGCAATATAATTTTTAGTTGTTGTATATGTTAGCTATTAGTTTATAATGAACAAAATGCATAGCTAAATTTTGCAAACATTGGAGAATAATTAAATTTGACGTGAAATAAACCTCTCAAAGGTATAAGGATTGTCTTTACAATGTTTACATTTAAGATTTATTTTTTCCAATTTATATCATTGCTGCACTCAGTACTGGATGTCCATAGTTTATTTTCACCGGATAAAGATTTGTTTTAAATGCTACAAAATAAAAGGTAGGAAAAAATGTCTAATTGTATTTTTATAGAGTTTTTCAAGGAATGTTACATTAGTGAAATCCTCAAAATATTTCTAAAGGGAAAAGGAAGGGGATGAGGGCATCGGTATTAAGCTTTGCCACAAATACAGATATCATCGTTTAAATCGTATTTACATGCCTTGCCACTGGATGAAACAGGCTTTGCGTTTTTATGTAAGTATGGCTGCCCATGATATTTCCACGCATTACCAATGGTGTTCTGGTGTAGCAGTGACTAGTGTATGTCTGGTCAGTCTCTCTTCAATCATTCATCAGACGTGTTGTATAAGAGATAGATCGGGAGAACATATACGGGCCAAAATAACAATGCCATCTACTGAAAGAAGAAAGTCTTGAACACTGTGGACCCCGCGTCCTGATGTAATAAGACCATAGTTAATATCTGAAGTTATTTAAGACAACAGGTTCAAAAACCTCTAGATTTAGCTGGCTGTTCTAGAAGCAATGCGTACTACGGGATAGCAGGACTGGAACGCAAAATATCATATCTTAAACCATCCTACCTGCTACAGAAGTATTGCGATGCATAAGGCTAAATATTCTGCAACCACTCCTCACGTTGTCTCCAGATTCTTACATCAGAGTATTGTTTGCAAGAGAAAGTGTGCTTATAGTTTGTAAAGACAATACCATGTCATTTGGCTGTCGATGTCCGCTGGTTAGATGTAGATGCGAATATCAATGGTGATGATTGCTCACTGATTGTTCAATTGGCAGTCAGATTTACCTGGTAGGTAATATGAGTTAATGTTTGACTTTGCTGGCTACGAACAATTCAGCTTAGCCTTCTAACACCACGCTCGTTCTAGGCTATTTTTGTCCTCAGCAGTTTGCTCGATCGCTAGTTATTTCCCCTGCTTTCTCTTTTTTCCATGTTACTCTTGACACTATCGACCTCGAAAATCCTATTTCTCTGTCGATTTCGGAAAATGAATGGTCGAATTTTTTCCCCGTGATTGAAAGTGTCAAAATCGGAAGATTTCCCATATAGTGGCAGATGAAAGGAATGGTTAACAATAGCCACAGTAACAGTAACATTGTATACAATGACCGCAGCACTCTCACGCACTTCAGTGTATATAGGGGGGGGGGAACCAGTCTTTAACCAAAATTTTTGAGTTTGTTTATTTAATGTGCCCTTTATTTTTCTTTATCTACAGCAATACTACAGTTTAAGTTATTTCTGCACCCAATTTCTTAGCGTATTTTTGACGCCAAAATACCACTTGTCACCGATAATTGCTTTCAGTTCTCTCTCTCTCTTTCTGTGCTTTATTATTATTTCCCATTTTTCTACGTTGCGTTATAGTATTTGTTATTTTAGAGTTTAATTTAAATCGGATTACTAAATGTGCCTTCATTTGTTTTTGTCTTGGTTAAAATTTTCCCCAAATCGCCCAAAAATATAATGTTTAAAGAAATATTTCAAGATCTTCAGTTTTCAAAATTCTTTGGTATTCAAGTTGCATATTCATAAAATTAATTATGTCTGAACTTAAGTATTTTAATTTGATCAATTTCTAACGACAAATTTGCAAAATAATGCGATCAGGTGTTTTTGATCAAGAATGAACTTGTTGCAAAAGGGATAACTATGTATCAGGTGAAAAACTATTATTTGGAATTAGAAAAAGTTCTTTTTACTTGTAAAAATTCGAAATATACTAAAAAAAATGTTTTTAAATCACAGGATTCTATAAAATGTTTTCACTTTTATTTCGTTTCATATTATATTATTTAGAATTGTTTTTATAAACCTTAAAAAACAGCTATTTTTCTTTATTTTTGAGATAAATTTATTTGAATGAGAATCATTTGGATTGATTCTTTGATTAACTATGATGCAATTGTAACTGTGTTATTAATTCTATTCGAAAAAATTTGATGGGATAAAGTTCTGAAATGCTGTTTTTGTAAGAGATGCAGCATTAATGTAAACAAAAACAAAATAGTTTTTAACCATCAAATCTTGAAGGAAATTCCAAGTGTTTTTTTGCGACACATTTCCTTTTAAGTTGGCCTTCCCCCTTCCCATGTCCAGAGGGGAATTTCTACATTTTTTTAGAAAACAGCAAAACAAAAGCAAAGCAATGGATGAAACATATTTTGGATAGTGGAGCCTCTTATGAAAACTTTTCATTCCTTCTTTCTGTAAATAAAAATAATGCTGAAATATGTATCTTTCAGCTACTTTTTTACTTCTATCGGTATTTGCATATGATATTGTGAAAAGAATTTTATCCACTTGAGTAAAGGTATTGAAAGACCAACCCAAAGAATTTCAATATTGCTTGTACCGATCAAAACATAAATAAATACTGAGAAAAAGTTTGGAAAAAAATTCAAAAGTTTATTCATTTATATGAATAAAGAGCTAATGGGTACATAGTTTTTATTTTTAAGTAATTCACCCCTTCTCTAGAAATGTTCATTCAAAAAATAGTATTGACAGCAGCTTCGGAACAAATACACTGATGCACTTAATCTTTGATATCTATTGATACGTTTTTTCTTCTTCCATTTTCAATCCATGAGATTCATAGCTATTGCACATTCTCACTACTCAAAATGAATTACGGAATAAAAGTTTCTCTACAATATTAAATTCACTATGTAGGTGAGAACATTTTCATTTTCTTTTATATTAAAAAAACCTTTACGTCCATTTTAGAAAAAGAAATGCTGATTACTATCCAGTTAAAACTCCTATTTCCCTATACATAATATTTTTAAATGGAATACGTGCATCTATAGATTTATGAGATGAACGAGGTTTTAATAGGAGCTGTAGTAAATTATATCTGGTGTGAAAAAAATGTTTCCATAAAATAAAATCTGGAATGCATTTCTTAACGTTTCCAGTATTATTTAAATTTCATTTAGCTTGAATATGAACTTTCTTTCAACAGGTTTAAAATTTAAGAATCACTAAAAATGTACATTTTTATAAATGTGTTTTTTAACGTGAATGTCAGTATTATTAATGAATCATTTCCATTGCCTATTTTTGTTATTTTCAAAAATTTTCGGTAATTGAAATCACGATACCTTTTAGAAAATAGCTCCATAGTTGCATAAATTCTAATTATAGTATTAATCTTGAATTGAAGTAGATGAAAGCATTACAGTTGAACCTGTTTTTGTGCGGTAGATAGGGAGCACATAAAAAAACGTGCAAAAAATATTCAAAAATTTCATAAATTCTTACATATAACGAAATAATTCGTGGAAATACTACAAAAAACTTTTATTATGTGGTGGATAGGGACCGTATAAAAAAAAAGTCGGATTTATAAGATATGCCAATTATTTACGAAATTTATGTAAGAATACTTCCAAAACAAAATAAATAATTAAATATTACACTTGGAAACATTTTAAAAACATAGTTTCTCATTGTATACACGGATAGGTTTTCAAAATGCACATACATAATTCATTGCTACTCATCGTAATCCAAGGCCCTGTAATGAATAAGTTCAAATTCGCTTTCGTCACATGAATGTACAATTTCAGTTGATTTATTTTTTGGTACATAAGGTAAGAGATAAGTTTTTGGGACGAAGGTCTGGTGGTCACAGTTGCTTGTAAATGTCACGATAACCAGATATATATGAATGAAGCCCTTTTTGGAATTTATACTCCTTTCTTAATTGGTATGTAATTGAAGAAAGTGATTTTCGATTTTGTTGGAAAGCTGGATCTCTGCATATTTTTATCCACTCTCAAATAATCCGGTTCTTCTTGCCCGTCTTCATAATCTATCAAATTATTCATAATGTCACTGTCACTGAAAATTTCGTCTTCAATCCAGTGCGGGGTGCTAGAGCGTTGAGAGAAAGCAACTGAATGCGCATTGTCCAAAAACCGTTTATAACAAATGAACAGAGCGTCTTGAAGTGTCTACATTTCAGTGGTTTAAAGTATACCCCCGCATTACGGGGGGAGGGGGGGAGGAAAGCTCTAGGTGCCCAAGTCCGTCCTGACTTACGCTAACTACGTATTTACCCAATTTATAAAATATTAAAGGCGAAACCTGACTTTCAGGAGGGAAGGGGGGTCCTGACATTCTCCGTTACGCCACTAGTAAATAGGTAGAAAACATTACAGTGGCGCCAAAGCCATGTAATTTCACCGCATAAAAAAATATCGCATATAAAAAATCGCACAAAAAGAAAATTGCATAAAAAAGACCACTTAAAAACAGGTTCTATTGTATATTTAACAGTATTTACGAGATAGTTAGCGACTGAGGTTACTTTAAAATACATTTACTAAATAACTTATAACATATTTCATTAAAAAGAACAATAATTTTCTATCATTCGGGATATGTTTGGGAATAAAATTGCTTCCCTTTCCTCTCGGCTATTATATTTTTGTATGGTATTCTACGCTATTATCGGGTGAAAATGATGTGTGATAAATTAAAAAGAAGTCAAAATTCTATGTTCTCTGACGAATAATTTCTCTGTCACTGTTTCTCTGGGAAAAGATAAGAGGGTTTTAGAGCATTAAAGTTGTCTCACTTTTTTGGTTACAAAAGATACAATCATGATATCTCTGTAGGACTTTAGAAACAAAAGATAAAAACTTTTACTTTCCCAAGGTTGTAAGATCAACTTAAATTGGAATTTATTTTCTAATCCAACTCTCTCTCTCTCTCTCTCTCACCCGCGGTGAAAAGAGGGCAAGTTCATGTAATTCTGTCAATGACCACCCTTTGGTGTGAAATGGTAACTGGGAGAGGCAAATGTCTGACAATCAGCTGATACGTAGCAAACAGTTCTCCGAACTGGTTTTTTTCCTCATTTTCTGTTTAGGTCACTACATAACAGTAGAAGAAGCCTAGCACTTATAGGCTGATTCTTAGATGAAAGATATATGACAGGAGCTCAGGTATTGTCCTCTTCCCGAGGCTCAAAATGACGAATTCCGTCTCCAATAGCTCTCGTAATACTTTAAAGTGCGACGTTCATATAACTCTCACTAACACTAATCATGTACCAGTTTTTTTGAAGATTGGGTATAAATAAATAAATAAAAATACAGATCTAATGTGTTTTAAAGAGTTAATTTTCGGTAAAACAATGAAATTAATACAAAATAAAGACAAATGGGTTTAACCTAGACCATTACAAAATAAATTTCTCTTTGATTATACAATCCCTACAAATTTAATCAAATAAAACATTTACAAACCAAATAATACGTTTGAACTACACATCTATTCTGAACAAGAGAGCATTTTACAGTGTTAATCTCGTAGCGGAAACACTGATCAATTATATGATTTCTGAAATAAAACTGAATTTTAAATATGTAATTGATATATTTTCATTTGATATCCTCTTAGAAAACAATTCTGAATCTTTTTAGGTGACAGTTTAAATATTAAAATACGAGGGCACACTTCCCTTGGGTGGGGGCTGTGGCGTGCCAAACCAGTCCACGAAGAGGAGTAGAGGGGACCACACTGAGCAGTATTTGAAGCAATTCAATTCCCGTGGCAATACATGTAGGTTTAGGGCATAGTGGTCAAGTTAACAGATTTAGAGTTATATTATACATAAATTATACATCATTTCAATATATTTGTTAATATAAAAGTAAACAACATAAAATACATCTATTCCTTCAACATAAATAAAAAATTTAAATTTGTACATACGTTATGTATCTTTGTGCATATTTATTAAAACAAAGAATAAAAAACATAAAATATTAGTATTTACTTTAAATATAATTAAATTAACATATATATTTTTTTCAATAGATTTTTTCTTATTTTTCCTCTTCATGAGGAACATTATTTTTTTATTTTATTAATTTCATTTTACTTTATACTGTCTGATTTATCATCCACGTGATTAAGAATAGGCTTAACTTTCAACATGGCGCTTTTTTTATATTATATCGAAAATTTCTATTGTACGGGAAGGTGGATCCATAAAACATTGCTTAACCCTAAATCACTCTCCTAATTCCGCGACACAGCTCTAGAAATTATAATAGGTTTCCAGTTTAGTCCAAACACTCTTTTTGTATTTACATTTGTTGTGTTTTTTAACTCCAATTTCTTTCTTCTTAGACTTTGCAGGTTTTACAACTTTTTCAATTGATTTCTTATTTTATTATAATATATATATATATATATATATATACAGGGTGTCCAGCCTCTAAGTGACCCAATAGCTAACTCTCGAACCGTTCAGTTTAGACATGCACTTCCAATTGAAAAAATGTTTTTAAATAGGTAATTAATGTTTTTACGTGCTTTTCGAACCAAAGAACTCATTTAGGAAAAAAATTTCAAAAAATAAATTTTTATTTGGTCCCCAGGTCCTACCACATATATTTAGGTAAAGATACAGTACATAAAAACAAAGTAAACATAAAAAGTTTCATTTTATTACGATAAAAACCGTCTGAGTTATGGAACTTTGAAAGTCATATATTTAATGCATATTCTGGGCAATTTTCAAAAAGCTAGTAAGGGACCGTCTCCAAATTGAAATTGATTGGAACTTTGCCAGGAAACTTTCGCTCTTGCACATCACTCTTATGTAAATCGTTTTTAAATTTAAGGTTATTATTACAACAATTGAGTACTTAAGAAATAATATTTATTATGTGTACATGTAAAACATAGACAAAATAAAAGATTTTGGAGTAAGAAAACATTTCAAAAGCATTTAAAAAAAATAGGTTCATTTTCTGCGGCTTCAGACTAATTTGCTGCGGTACTAATCATGGCGAACATTAAAAATCTGTTGTGTAGTCGTTTGCAATTGCATACAGTCGAATTCTAATATTACGAATTCTAGTACGGGAGAACGAGATGAATACAAATGAAGAATACTGCAAAATGATACTGTTGTATGGGCAATGTATTCGAAATAAGAGAGAGGCGACAAGACTTTATGCCCTTAAATTTCCCAGTCAAAGACATCCATCTTATTGTACAATTACCAGTGTTGTTCAACGCTTGTATGAAACTGGGAGTTGTCATTAACGTATTCCCTTTTCTCGTGCCACACCTTCAGCGGATACTCGCTAAGGATGTTCTAGGATATGCCCTGGCTCATCCTGAAAGTAATGTTCGGGATATTAGCAAGGCTTGTTCCTACTCGAAATCGACGGTGTGGAACACATTACATACGTACGGTGTATATCCTTATCGGCCAGTCCTGGAGCAGGACTAATGCCCGAAGAGCAGGAGCGTCGTTTTGATTTTTGCAATTTCGTGTTAAACACACTGGATGAAAATCCAGAATTTTTGAATGAAGTTTTGTGGTCGGATGAATGCCAGTTTTGGGCAAGGCACTATTAATACACATAATAATCATTATTGGTCCCTCGAAAATCCACATTTAATACGACCGAATCGCCACCAAGTGCGTTGGTCGGTGAATGTGTGGTGTGGAATATGGAAGAGCACCTTAATTGGCCCACTGTATTTCGATGAACCTTTAACATCAGAATCATACACGGGAATTTTATCTGGACCGTTAGCCGATGTTTCAGAAGATGAAGTTTCCTTACGGGATTTGTCACGCATGTGGTACCAGCATGATGGTGCCCCCGCACACAAATCTGCGCAACCATGTACATTTTTGGCGCAGACATTTGACACTCGAATAATCGACTGCGGAGGTCAAGAGGTTGCAGAAGGTACAGGCGGAGTTTCTGACGCGGGTTTGGTGCTGCATTTCTGCGGAAGGCAGTCATTTTGAACATTATTTTAATTTGGTCATTCTGATATAATAAAGCCCCTGATTCACACATGATTGGAGCATCATTCCACATTATGCTATAATTTGAATGGCAAATCATGTATTCTTTTGCTGCTAATTGTTTAAACAAGCTGTTTAAATCTTTTCGGTACAAGTTGTATTTCTTTAATTTAACTTTCATTGTTTGCCATATAGAAATACAAATTATCAATCTATAATGTTTACTACGATGTTTTAATATTACTATGATGTTTTTCTTTTGATCTTTCTGTAGATAGTGAATTACTGCACTCTAAACTCAATTTGTATACGACCCTTTTTTCTGAGCAATTCAGATGCTTCAACTTTATGTAGGTATAACTCGATCAGTTTTTATCGTAATAAAATGAAACTTTTTGTGTTTACATTGTTTTTATGTACTGCATCTTTTCCTAAATATAACTGATAGGACCAGGGAACCGTATTAAAATTAATTCTTGTAATTTTTTTTGTAAATTTGGTTTTTGATTCGAAAAGCACGTAAAAACATTCTTTATTTTCTTTGAAACATTTTTCAAATTGGAAGTGCATGTCTAAACCGAATGGTTCGGGAATTAGCTATTTGGGTCACTTTATATACATACATATATATATATATTATACTCCTGATATTGCGATATGAGATTAAAGTGATCCTTGTTCCAGCACTGCTGAATTACATATCAGGAGTATAATTTGAGACTTTCAGTTTGATTTGATTCTGAATGTTCAGTTATTAAACATCATCTTTGACAGACTTTAAACATTTCTGTATGAGAAAAGATTTTCTCACATAGATATGTAAAAACCAAACTTGGAAAGCAGTGTACAAGCAATTTTCTAAAAAAATTAAGTCGCTCTATCAGTGATTCCCAATAATTTAAAAAAACTGTTCATTTATCTTTAGAGTTATATTATATATATATATATATTCTCTCATTACTACTTAAATGTTATTTTCCAAAATTCTGAAGATGTTGGTCCAATAAAATCCACATTTCAAAATTTTTAATTTCCATCCTCTCAACAATTGATAGATTGTAGATTAGTGTAGTAAGTCACTGTGTGTGTGTGAGAACTATACCACCTGCCAAATGTGGCTCGCTTGCCATAGATTGCGGACATTTGGTCTAGCTTTCAGCCCTAAATATTTAATTAATCCCTATAGTTTTTCATACACTGTGGGGTATGCTCCCTAGTTTGTGATAATCCTATGCGGATCAGGCAGGCATATTGAAAAATAGATAATAAAAGATTATTTAAAAAATATTAATTTACTGAAAGGAAGCAAAACGAACCCTTGCGAATGAATGAACTTCAGCTTGTTCAGTTTTCGCTTCTACAAGAGTTCCAGAATAAAACATTGAATCTTATTATTTGTTAAAATCCTTCATTTTTTTGTATTATATTTCTTTCTTTTTATAATATTATTTATACATTAATTTTTTCGACAAAATAAGAGTGCTGGTGATTAAAATTTCTCTCTTTTATTTTTCCTAGTTTTGTATCTATTACAAATAAAAATGAAAGGGTTTGCTTCATATTTTGAATCGATCAAATCAAGATGAAAACATGAAAACGTTTCAAACATTCGTAAATACAACTGTTGAATAGCTTATTTTATTTTCTTGGTTCATGAGTAATTATATCGTATATTAAAAAAAAGTATCTCCACGAATTGTATTAAAAAAATATTTTTTTTGTTTGAAACTCATCGAACTGTTTGATAATTTTGTTTTTTATTGTAAAATCTAAAAAAAAGCAATCTTATTGAATTAAAGCAAAAAATATACATGAAATCAATTTTTACATCGTAGTTTTAAAAGGACACTTTAGTCTTTCACATTAAAAAAAACATTAAATATATTTTAATATTTATATCGTTTTGCTAATTGGACACTCTTTCTTTATACAGAACTAATTTGTTTGATATTATCAATGAAGTTTTAAAATGTTCTGTCCTAGTTGTGTGTGTGTGTTAGTCAGATGGCTGCTGGGTATGACAGACAATCTAATTGAAATCTACAAAATTAGATTGAAAATATGTTCACGAGGAATAACATTTACATAATTGTTCTCTAAAATGAGATATGTTAATTCACATATACCCTTTTATAAGGTTCGAGGTATTTTTTTACAAGTTGAAGAATAAGGAAAAAAAATGTTTTCAAACTAATTTGAAAAAAATAGAGGAATTGTTATTTAAAATATAATTAAAAAATAGTTTTAAAAAAGCAGATTCTTAGTTTAATGGGCTAATCATTTGCTTGTCTTTTCAAACTATTCTGTGCTATACTTCAAAATTAAGAAATAATTACTAAGTTTGAATAAAGCAGTCGTAAAGAGCAATTTACACAGTTACAATTTTTATTTTAAATTTCGTTTTAAGAAAGGCAACACTTCTAATTTCAAACTCGCACACGTACACAAGAGAAAAATTTAAATACCTATAAGTATATGTCTCTGTTTCAAATTTACTCAGAAATATTTTAACTTTTCTTTTTTTTACCCCTTGAATTCAATATTAATATTTGTAACTATTTGAAATAAACAAAATTTATAGAAATAAATATATATTCGTCTCTTTAATGTAAATACATTAGTATACATACTTTCTATTTACTTTAAATAAGGAATTTACATTGTTAAATTTATTATTGTTAAATTTCTATTTTATTTCAAAGTATTATTTATTCAGCAGCTTTATTTTTGAAGCTCGCACGTAGTTGTACAAGTTGATACCCTTTCTTGAATTGAACATTTTTTTTTTGCAATAATTCTGTAAAGCATAATTTTTGCATTTCTATACATCTATGTTTGAAGGTTTTTCCCAACTTATCTAAGTTCTAAGTCTATCTTAACACTAACCATTAAACTAATTTTTTCTCAAGTATTTTCGTTGCTATGAGCTTTTCTTATAGCTGTCTTCCCACTGCATAATTTCCTGCTGAGGAAATACAAAATTTCACTTTTATTTCCAGATGAACCTGAGCAAAGTTTAAAATGTATTTTAGTGCCCTTAAAGCAAATTATCTTTTTGAATAGATAATTTGATTATTTTATTGTTTGATGCATCAAACAAATTGTTCCTCCAACTGTAAATTAGAGCGGGTTTTAAATAATTTTCATACCATTCCCTAGTAACAAATTAAAAATTTGCTCGCTGTGTCATTTCATTTTAAATCTTACAATAATAAATTTATTTATGTCAAGTTAAATGGTTTCTACTCACGCTCCAACTCTCCTGTTTCACGAAAATAAGCATGCGTACTAATATTTGATTTTAAATTTCGAATGTAGTTTAAAAGTCCGGTTTGATAAATGATTTTAAAGATATTTTCCTTTTGGAAATGTAAATTAAGTTTTCAAAATAGGAGGACAAATACATTGTTTTACTTGTTGTTACTGAAAGTTATAATAATCTTCTTGATTGCAGTATTTATTTTCAACGAGTCCCATTTAGGTAGTTATAAAAGAAGGTTTATTTTTCAAAAGTTTTTAAAATGTCATGTTACTTTTAGGAATATAGGAGCAAATCTGTCTAAAATATTGAAATTTATCCATTTTAACTATTTTATTCTTTTTTAATGATTAAAAAGCAATTGAATTGACTATTTCTATTCAAATTACTATTTGGCATTCTTATTCAAATAAAGTGTTTTATATCTAATTTATATTAAGATGTGGGAAATGCATAACATAAAGACTTTAAAGGTAGGAAGTGTAATAACAACTAGAATATTTCAGTTGCTTGGGGGTTGAAAAGAACATTAGAATTTAATATTTCTACACTAAGTGTTTTTAATGGGAAACCAAGAGTAAATTGTTTTTCCAAAGCTGCTCAATAATTTGTAAAATCAGATGATTTAAAATAGATTAAAAAATATTTTTTCAGAATTTAAGTATTTTAATTTATAATTTATTTAATTTTAATCTTTATAAGTTCGTTATTTCCATAAAAAATATTTAAATCTACAAAATTGTTTAACCAAAATGCTTTCAATTGAGTTCATATTCGTAATTTCTCATCGTTTCATCAACTATGATATAGCCATTTGGAAATGAAGAACTTGAAATAATGCAATACATTTGACAAAAGTTTTTTGTTTCTTCAATTAGGGCTGCGGATTTTTATTTTTACAATGCAATACTAGTATATTCCCTATGACAAGGAAGAGCAAACTTTTTCCATCGCAGGCCAAATATTGAAAAAAAAAAGTTTGACGGCTAAGATAAATGTTTCTAAAATTTTAAAAACAATATACAAATATTACAATTTAACTATCTTATTAAATAAATGAAACTGCAATTTAATTTTTAAAAGTTCCTTATTTTGAAGCTCGAAGTGAGATGTACTGATTCTAAAAAACGCGACTAAATGCTCATCTGTCAGTCTACTTCTAAACTATTTCTTTCCGAGGTTCATAATTCAAAACATTTCTTCACATATATAAGATGAAGCAAACATAAAATTGATTTTCTGGATGTGAGATATTAATTTTGGGAAACTTTCTTTCAAAAAAGATTTGTGAAATTTTAACTTAAGCGTATTTAGAAGTATAGTTGGGATTATATTGTTATATTGCAACTCAGTTAATTCAAGTTGCAAATATGACCTATATTTTGTTTTCTTTCATATTCGGACATTGCTTTGTAATTAGAATTCTTATACTTAGATGTGAAATGATGGTAAATGTAATATTCCTTGAAAACGGCTGTGGCATTCATTGCAGATGAGACACACTGGGTTATCTTCTACAACTGTAAAAAAAATATGGTCACTTTGAATCAACTTTACGGTTTTAGTAGTCATTTTGGGGTTGGAATAGTTTACGAATAACCCAAACAAGCATTAGCTACGCTATACTTTTAATAATTTTATCACAATCCACAATGATGATATATGTCCGCAATCTTTCCATACGCAATTAATAATATTAGAACTAGCACCAAACGAAAAAAAATGCTGGCTGGTGCTTAAATAGCGCAGTCTGTCACGTGTGAGGTCTAATTCACCTATATTGCATTATCATTTGTCTGATTCCCGAGAGTAAAATAACACTTGTTAGGGCCAATCTACAACTATAACCAACAAAAAACTTCTAACACTTTACCGATTGAAAACTTCCTGTTCTTGTTATTTCTTTCGATTTATGTTTTGTAGAACAAAAATAGAGAAAGTAAAAAGATTATCAGTCCTTTGAAAAAAAATAATATTTAAACACAGTAGAAAAGGTGATGGATTTATAATATATAAATATATATATATATTTTTTATTTGCCTCGGACCGGCAAATTAAAATTCCATCCCCCGGCCGTAATTTGCCCATCCCTGCCCTATAAGATGCTATCTCGCTTAAGTGCGACACCGTACAGGTGAATGCAAATCACCGCAATGTAATTTTGACACCCAGTTTCCTCCCCAGATGGAAGCATCTGAGCTCTGGTGATGTGATTTTGTACCAGGTATTTAATTTTACCGAGAGACTCCAAATCAAACAGGCACTCTAGGGGCCTTTTACAACGCTGTTGATTTTCTACATCATGAAAAGCCACTGACTTGAGCTGGGGTTGAACCCGTAATCTTAGGCGTACAAGGCCATTGACAAAAGTTAGAATATGAAAAATATCTTTGAAATAAATCAGAATTATACTATAAATGTAAGACTATTTTTGAAAAATGTTCAAAATTTCATTTCAGAAAGATTGCATACTAATTATTTTATTCTTTTCTAAAAGATTTCTTAAATTATGGATAGTTTGAAAAAGGCATATTTAGTGCTAACATATAAGTAGTTTATCTTTCGAGAATATACATTTCTTTTTGTTACAATCTGTTGGAAAATAAATTTGTAAGAAACATAGAAATACATAAAAGAATAAAATTATGAATGTAAAATACTTAGTAAATGTGTTTTATAAGTTGCTGCTTATTTTTTTTGAAAAATCCTTTTTTAAAACAGTATTTTTCAAAAATTCTTATGCATCATGTATCTCAGTGTCAATAAATCACTCAGTCTCAAAATCCTTCAATATTTATGTTCTCAAATCTCGGAGAGCTCTTCTTTTCTTGTCTTCGTTGTGCAAAAACAATTTGAAAAGATGTCATTTTTTTAGCTACTAAATCATTGACAATTTCATATCCTTTGTAAGAAAGTGAAGTGTCCACATTAATGGATTAAAAATATATACTGAGAGAAATTAAATTACTTTAAGTTCAGTATATAAGGGAAGGATGAATGGAATTTTGTAAGCTTCAAATAAAAAGAATTTAGTAATCCAAAAATATGGATGTTTAAAACAATATTATTTTAAGATATTACTGACGTAAAAGTGTTGTCAGCGGGATAGCAATTGAACTGTTCAAAGAAACACCAAAAAGAAATCCGATTTATACTGCTGCTTTATTTTTCTGTACCACAGTATTCCTTAATGGTTATTTAAGGAATAATACAAGACTTTTTTTCTATTCTACTTTGTGCAATTTAAATGTTTTTAAAAATAAATGTGTTGGTATTAAAAATTTAAACCACCATCTTTATTATCCGTTTAGATAATTTTGAGATGTATTAATATTTTGAATTACTTAAAAAATATTACAAATATAATTTTAGTTGAAATCAAAAATGAGTTTTATAGTGATCTACATATGTAAAACACTAGTAGGATGCTAAAAAGTTGCAATTTTAATTGAGCATAAATATGTATTTTAAATACGAGTGATTCCAAATTAACAAAAAAGAATAATATCACAAGGGAAATAAATAAACAAGCCCCCTTTCGGTAAACTTTAAATGTCTTGAGACTAGAACAGTATGTATTTTGAATGTTTTCCTCATTGCTTTTTAATGTGGAACATTCCTTTGTTTTCAGTTACACATTTCACATATTATTAAAAAAACAACCAAAGAATAATAAATACAGATCAGATCAAATGAAATCAAACGATTGAGCTTAATACGTATTAAGAAACAATACATTTAAAACAACAAATTGTTCATGAAACCCTAATAAATAACTGAACAACAGCAGAGTTGGTTCAATTACAATTACTCCAGTTGTCGAAAGTCGAAGCTCCTCAAACTGTCGGAGATTATCTTCACTTTAATAAGAAGAGATCTCTACAGAGTTGGTCATATACGGCTTCTCCGTTATACTTAAGCGTGACACAAATGTGAGCCAGCTACCGTTCAAGATCTACAGGACCTGTCACGCTATTTTATTTTTTAAATTCCATGATTTCAGAGGCCTAGAATAGCACGCATATTTGTAAGGACTAATTTCAAAGCATTTTCTTTTTGGCAATCCCTATGCTAAACTATATGTTTCAATGACAATGTTTTAAACTATACTTTTCCAACAAGTTAAAGTGTGCTGGTTATTTTGTTGACTTGTTGATCCTAGCCACCTTGATCAAAACGTGACTCTTCTTCTGTTTAACTTGATTTAGTGACAGCGACATGTTTGTTTCAGAAGTGTTTGTAAAAAGCTTGTCGAATGACTTCTCCGAGAGTGTTCAGAAGAAACATACTAGAAATGAGAAAAGGAATTTAACCCTGGAGGAAACTGCTAATAGACGACTTCCGATTGTTGCCTAAGATGAATGAGTGTTGCCTCAAATTCATGAAGCAAAAATTCGATAAGTTTGACATAGGCTGAAACTATTGTAATTTAAATTTTAAAAATTAAATTTTTATTTATATTCTGAATTCTGCTCTTAGAAAATCGATTCATTTTGCAACAAATCTAAATTTTTTGTTGTTATAAAAACGAACGAGAGTTTCTAAAGCCCTTCGAAAATTAAGAATAAATTTTAAAAAGTACCATATGATTGGCTCAGGTTAGATTTTTTTTAAAAAATGTTCAAATGTTTATGTCTATATGTTCTAAATAAAACTTAACATTTAAAAAAAATACTTTTTATTAATTTTATTTTTAAGAATGAACTCAACGAGAAAAGTGTGTCACGAACTGTCCAGAATAACCTCTGCACTTACATATCTCATTTTAGTGAGCACCTGCGTAAATGTTGTTCCTTTTGACTATATTTTAAAAATGTTTTTATGAATTTCATATAGATTATCTGTCATATAAAGTAACTATCTTATTATCAAATGGAACTTTTTTAAAAATTCATTGATAAAAATCAAACAAGAAGACGAACATTTCCTGTTTGATAGTTTTAGTTAAAGAAAATCTTTCCAATTATCATAATGATGTAAATATTACCAAGAATTCTAATTTTTGTTTGATAAGCAAGATAAAAATATCTTTTTCAAAATCACATGTTAAGTTTGTTTTTTAATCAAGTAGAAAATATTTTTTGATTCAATGATAAATTAGAACTATTTTACAAGTAAAGGAATTATAATGAAATGGAAATAATAAAATCTAAAACACTTTCATGCATTTTTGACAATAGATATTTATAATACAACTTGCTAGATTTTTCCTTTTTTCTTTCAATCCTACGCAGTTAATTATCGAACAATTTAATCTACAAAAACTATTGTGTTTCTATAACTGCTTTTACATATTTTTATTTAAATTTAGTTAGTAAAAAAAAGAAGAAAATATTTTTTTCTTTTAATTATTAGAAAACTTGAAAAGGGAGTTTTAATTATATACCTCATTTCTTTAAAAATTTGAATTTATGAATTGTGTCCTTGTAAGCAGGTGCTAAAAAGAAAATACAAGAACTTTAAAAAACAGTGCGACACAGAATCCTATTCTTGCATTCATGATGATAAAACTCTTAAAGGGATCCAGATTTATTTCTTAATAAGCTCTATGCATACGTGCGACTTAATTGCTGAACTATTAATGAAGTCTTACATTAATTACATTTTTAATTAAAGGAAGAAGCTCATTAGTAGTGTAGGGGAAAGTATAGAAAAATGAAGAAAAATCTTCATTTTTAAAAAGGAAAAAAAAAGTGTTTTAATTAGGAACTGAAATCTCAAAAAGCGGAAATGGACAATTCATAAGCAGGTTCAAACAGTGAAATAAAAATTTTTTTGAATATTAGATAGATAGTAAAATTTAAATCCTGTTAAGTTTCATTTGGATTCATTTAAATAAATTTCATTATCATTTATTTTGACACTTTAAGATTTGAAAGGTAGAACTGTACCGATGTGCATTTTTTTTTCATGTATCAAGATGAATACAGTTATTCAATTAAAAAGAGTATGTGAGATATTATTTTATTTTTTCGAATATCCAATACAGTATTTCCTGTTCAATTGTATAATTTTTTTGTAGTTGAAAATATCAATATATAATACGAGTATATAAGGATCTTAGAGTGTAGCAACATTATACATATTCATTATAAACAAATACGTGTTTGCTTATTTTTTGTTTTAAATGATATTGAAAAAGGAAAAGATACGTGTGTTTTTCAAATTATATAACATTTTTTAATGCAATTAAGTTGAGAACAGGGATCATATAAAATCATATAGATTTCTAAAAGGACAGTCACTTCAAAGAACAAGATATTAATATCAAAGCATAAATTAGAAAATTCTTTCGAAGTATCATGTATAATACTTTATTAAATATTTAGGGTCTAGATCCAAGAAAAATGTCCAGAAATATTTGATCTTTTGAGTGAGCTGAACAGTTTCATTATCACTTTCTTGGAATATCTCAAACAATGTGTCAGTTTTATTGTATGAGTTTCACTTTTATTTTACTGAAAGGAAAAAGGATTAGAATTTACGCTACGATATTAACACCGAGAAATGTTTTCATAACTGGAATTAATGTGTCGTTAAGATCGGTTGTTTGATTAAACAAGCAAAATATGTATATTTCAGGAGAAATGTCATTTCGTATGTACGTCGGTTTCATGTTTTTTAATTACATTTGTTACACTTTTATAACTTCATAAAACACATTGTGGATTCATATTTCTGATTTATTAATACCTAAATCTCATAGAAATCGCGATAAAGATTAGAAAAAAAAATCTCGAAATTAAATGGATTTTATAAAACTCAAATAAAAAAACAAATATCATTTATGTGAAATCCTATGAAGAATTTCATGAATAAACTTTTTTTATAACTTAAAAAATTGAATAGCCTTCATTTTCTAAAGGGGCTTCTCATCTTTCTTCAGTCAGTTAGGCAGAGGAAAATGACCCTTCAAAGAAGATAGAATTTTGATCTTTTTGTTTTTCAGATATCTCTTGCTGAAATGTCTCTCTCCGCGTACCACGCGAAAGACCGTTTTTTTCTGAAGTATCGTCGTGTTAAATGGGTTGGGTGCGACTTTTTATTAACATTATACTTTCATGCTTCACTTGAATTATTAGCGATAACGATTTCACAACCGTACACGGGGAGTGAGTGAACATTAACGTCGCACTGATCAGCTACATGAGAACTTTTGACGACGGACCTCGTCACTTTGAGCCACGGTCAAGTGACGAGAACGACACCTGAGATGACACCCCCCTCTCCTAACTACCACACCAACAGGAGGACGTCTGAGCTCTCGACAGATTTAACATGCATCGCTCCCGCACATGGCAGTTCTTTAGTGGTACTGGGCTCTAACTCGTGACATGGCAGCCACGATCCGATACCTTAACCACAAGGCTACCACAACCCTCTTGGTCGTCCGAAAATTAGATTGTAAGGTAGACGAAAAGAACCGGAGCAGTATGTCCAATTCAGGTATGTTTGTAAAAAATGCATCATTTTGCCCTCGAAAGGATCAGCATTGCATCTGAGGTAATGAAGACTCGGTACGACTGTTAATCCAACAACGTGTCTTCCAGGAGTGCACGGGGAGTGTTTACTGTGTAACGTAAATTTCTAGTTAGCGAAATAGATCATGCAGCTTTAGTAGATCTACTTATTTAATTACAATTTTCAATTGTAAGTTAACTCATATAACTATCCTATCAATAGATAGGTGACTTTACACATATAGCTATCGTATGCTTTGTTGTATCGGTGTCGTGTCTCTACCAGCTCTCGTATCTTCCAGTATCTGCCAAAATAGTCAAGCAGAAGCTCTCTTTTTTTATTTTCTTATCGCACCTTTTCGCTCGCCCTGGTCTCTCTGACCTCCTCTTCACATTTCCATCCTTCTCTGTCAACCTTCTGGACGAGACACACTCATGCCCCCTTCGATTCTTGATTGGCAAGAATAAGGTTTTGTACGACACACAGATGCGATTCACTGACTCTTTCGGTACAAAGTCTCGTATGGCCCACAATCATCTTGTAGCCACATGTCGAAATTTATATGAACGTCAAAAAATCGACATGTCACTTCGACGCATAGTACACAAATTGGCAGTTCCCCCTCACATTAACGAGCCATCCTCTCCACACATGTGTAGCACGACGAAAAAAAGACAGCAGCTGACACAGGTCTGATCTCTCCCTCACTTTGAAGGAGGATGCCATAAGGTGCGTCTTTTCTCTCGGATTGTTGGGAAACAAAACAGAGGGGGAGGGAAGGCAACTGGCTCACTAAGAAGCAAAGTTGCAAATGGCATTAAGACTGAAACCAAAGGGTCGACAATGCCGCCTCTGGCTCAAAACCATAGATTCATGTTAAATGGGAGGTTTCGTAAATTATTTAATAAAGGTACCCTAAATTTAATAATAATAAAAAAAAACTTATTCGATAAAAAAATATAGAAAACTAAGTTATACTTAGATCTCTCATTGTCAGTAAAAGAACAACTTTCTTATTTATAACATATAACTAAAAGTTATAGGTTGTTTCAGAATCGACAATATAATCGACAATTACTCGAGTAATTCATAGATGAATAATTTTTAAGTCTAAGTTTAAAAAAAACTGAAGCTTTAATTTATAATTTTTTTTATATATTTAACGTTTTTATACTTTGATACTTGACAATCTGAACATTTTTCAAACTTTACACTTTCGATGAAAAATTTCTTCATTATAAATTAAAAGATAATTGGTGCCTCAAAAAATTGAAGATTTTAGTACAGGGTTTATGCAATCAAAAGTAATCCTTCTCACTAATTATTACTTATAGATCCTTTTGAATAAAACTCTCCCATCTGATAGTATCACAAATATTAAAATAACGAACACATTTCATTTTTACTGAATTATTAAATTTATTTTAAAATGAATAGAAATCAGATTTTAATTTTTAAGCAAATATGAACAAATAATTCAATTTAAAAAAACACATTCAACTATGTTTTTACATATAATAATATATTATAGAGAAAATTTAAATACAATATATAAAAATTCTGAACATCTAAAATTGTACATGCAAAGAAAATACAAAAGTAACACAGAGATTTGAAGGGCAGAGTTTATTGTTGTATTTTTCTGATACAATTTTACTTTTTAATTAAATATTAGCAAAGAAAAAAATTGTTATAGGGGGGGGGGATACATGCGTTTCTTTAACTTAATTGATGGCATAAAAATAAATCTTTGAAAGTTTTCCAAAATCATTCTCGGTATTTATATTTTTATCAATACAAGTAATATACTGAAACTTTAGATTAATGCATTCAACAAATTTGCTCGAGCGGATAAAATTGCTTTCATAAAATCGCATATAAATAGCCAGAAAAGTATAAAATAGATGTATAAAATATTTTAACAATATTTTATTTGCAAAAGATGGAATGAAAAGTTCTCATACGATGTTCAACTCTCCAAAACATGTTTCATTAAGGGCTGTGCTTTGGATTTATCTTTTAAAAGAACGCGGAATTTCCCCGTTGGACAGAGCGATGTGGAGAGTCAATTTGAAAGGAAGTAGATCGCATAAAGCACTTGAAATTCCTCCAAATATATTTGAGGATTAAAAAATTCTTTTTTTAGTGGCTCTGTTTATATCTTTTTAGAAAACAGTATTTCGAGATATATATATACACTGGTGTGCAAAACTTAAGCAACAATGTAAAAATTTAGCAGATAGCCATGAAATTGCAGAAAAGGAGGTCTGGAGATCAGTACAGGGAACACGTAAGTCAGTAGAAACGTCATGCGCATGCAAATATCAGGAACAAAACGTCAGAAGCGATGTGAGCGTACGCAAAACACGTGATGTTGGCACGCGCTGCTCAACAGTAGAATGAAATGAAGGACGGAGACGCAATTCACCATATTCTCTGCAAGTGCCAGTGAGTCAGTTCGTGAAATATGGCTAGAAGAAATCATCTGGATGACTTCACACGTGGAAGAATGATCGGAAAGCTGGAGGAGGGGCGTACTGTCACCAGTGTAGCTGCAGAGTTCGGAATCAACAAAAGTGTCGTTTCGCGCGCTTGGAAAGCGTTCCAAACCA
>BMAV01011169.1:348505-372701 GCA_019973955.1 Trichonephila inaurata madagascariensis
CTCAGTATTATTAACATAAAGAGGGAAGGTTGGCTGGCCGCAAAACATGTTCAACCCCACTTTTACATAAACTATTTTATATATAAGCTGTCCTAAGTCAGCAATGTTTATAATACTGTAGCATACTTTTTTTATATTTTAAACCCTATTATAATTTTAATTTCTCATATATCCTTCAATGTCTAGTTTTCTCACAATCTCAATTTTTTTTTCAGTTTTTCTTGATGCATGTTCATTTCACATTTGCAGAGAATTTAGGCTCTCTCTCTCTCTCTTTATATATATATATATATATATATATATATATATAGTATTCCATAATACATGATTCTCATCCACTTTTGTCTAGGCATGCAACAAACTATACTCTTCCAAATTATAATGGTTCTCAGAGTAACAGACGTATTGAATCCGTATCAAATTAAAACCAGGTTGGACGATCTCACTGTGGAATTTCCTTTAACAGTCGATAAATGTCATAGACTAGACCGGAAATTGCTATCGAGTTGATAGAATGAGTATCTCTCTCTGGCAGAGTAAATATCCAAATCTGTCTTTAAATGCGCATATACCCTCGCTTTACATATTTTGTAACTTGACTACGTATCATGGTTTATCTATAAGAAGATGGAAGTTGTTGAAATTATAGTATTTATTTATTTTTAATTTTAATTACAAATTACAAACTTTAAATTTCGGATGGGAAAGTTAGTAATAAAATTGTGTTACTATTTTTCAATTACTGATTATTATTTTGTGAATGGAAACACTATATCTTTTTCAATTGTTCATTTTTAGAATAGATGTTAGAATAAAATTTTTGATCGGCGATCTTTTAAGGTATCCGACTACGTTTGGAACCATGATTTTAAAAAAGCGCAAAAATGTATAATTTTCATATTTAGTGTCACTTAGATTAGAATACATGTATAAAATTGTTTTAAGGACATTATGACAAAAAAAAATTTAAAATGCAATATTTTGGCAAAAAATTAACTTAGAATAACCTTTTTTTCCAAATGTTCTCCTTTTGTAAAAAAATGCTTCTATTGTATTAATATTTTGCCTGTATATAGCTCAGACCTCTGTACAGAGGCTCAACCAGAATATTTGAAACGCATAACATGGAAGTCGGTTTATCCATGTTTTACGAAAACAGAAGGGAGAAATTTTAAGAAAATAGGCCGATAATTATTTCAAATGGTAACTCTGAAAATAATGTGAATTTTTCAAAAATCATAGTTGAGCCAGGTAGTCATCAAAAGGAAAAGAACCAAGTAGAAAACTGACATTTGTTTATTGAAGTATTTATGTTGAATTTTCACATATTTTAAACATGGTGAATTGTGACCATCCTCTATTAAGTACAAGCTAAAAAGAGTAAGAAATATCCTTGCATTCTTCTCAGCAAGAGAATTACAAAGGGAAAAATTATTGGGATTTTATAATCATATGATAAAATGAAGGAAAATGTGATAGTAGCTGTTTTTAGAAACTGCATACATGGTTTTAGGATAAAACATTTAATCATTTTAAGTAAGGAATGAAATGAAACTGCATTCACAAAAGTGGCTTCGGAATATATGTTAGCATTGTATTGCAATTAAGGTTTAAGAAAAATACATAAAATTAGAGTTTAAATTAATATTATTTGAAGACATATATATATAACTTTTTTATGAGAAAAGGGACTTCAGACATTTATTATAAATGAGCTAAATATATATACATATAGAATTTAAGTAAAGTTTCAAAACTTATCATTCACAAATAAGATTGTAACAACATATTAATTATTGAGGATTGATGATAATACTGTTTATTAATGCTAAATTCTAACATCCACACTAATTGTATTCATTAATTGCTTTACCAGAAAGAATAACCTGAAAATAAATTGTTAATCTTTTTCAACTAATTATACATTAAAAGTACTTTTTAAGAAATAAAATACTATCCTATTTAGAAAGGAAAGGAGATATTGAAACAGCTCACATTGTTACATTTGTATATATGTGAATAAATATAAAATTTCAACAGAAATGCAATTTTTCCAAATAGAAATGTATAATACAGATAACACAATATTTTGAGAAAAATTGTATCAAAAACTGAGTGTCTAGAACAGGGGTCAACAACCTGTGTCACAATTCTCAGTGGCACTCTGCACTAATTAATAAATTTGTCAAATTTGAGTGGATGGAAGTTGATAAACTTGTAATGGACCTTATTTAATAAACATCTCCAGAGTTATGGAACTGCGACAAAATCTGAAAGATAGCTCTAAAGATAAACTTACAGTTGTTTAGTGTAAAGCATTGAATGTCATTGCTGGAGAGATATTTTTGTTTCGAGAGAAAATTGCATGTGCTCTGCTTTCTGCTTTTGGTTTTACATATCAATTAAAAAATCTTTCCACACATGAAAATTGTTTAGAGTTCACAAAGAAATTGTTTAACTGCTTAATGCTCAGAATCATGTCAAATTCAGTGTCACGAATTACACCCCAGGTTTTGAGATATAAAAGTATAGAGGCGCAAGCACACCTAGGTTAACATTAAATTTTTTATTTATCTTTTTATTTAACTACAATGAAGGGAATACTTATATTTTATGTTGTCTCTTTCTTATTTTAATAAATATGTTTAAAAATACATAATATATGTACAATTGTAATTTTTTTTTTGTTGAAGAAATAGTTATACTTTATGCTGTTTATTTTTATGTAAAGGAATATTTTTAAAGGATATCAAATTAGGTCCAAAAATTAATAAATAATAAAACTGTAAATCTATACTATTGACCTCTGTTCTCTAACTCTGTATGCATTATAATGAGAATCAAATTGATTGAAAAATGTTCTACTGTGTGGCATGCTGAATTATATTGGTAGATTGGTCTGGCAAGCCACAGCTAAAAGGCTGCCGACCCCTGGTCTAGAACATTGCTTTATTTTTAATTCAAATCATTAAAAAGGTATTATAAGTAATCAATTTTGATGCTTTTATAATTCTATGATCAGAGAATAAAAATAAGATTTAACAAGAGTGATAATAGATTTGGATTAAGTCTTACTTATAAAGTACGAAAGATTAATGAGTGGAATTACTGAAAGTGAGTGAACAATGATTGAAATTTATAAGTTTCCTTTCCTTTCTGTAGAAATAGAAATAAAAAATGTAAAAAGACTTTATATTCTGCTCAGAAGTTATAGTATTTCACCACAACACAATATAATATTTTAGTGCATGTGAAGGCAGTTTCAATTTAAATGGTTTGAAAGTGAAATTATTAAATTAATGTATAGCATTGTAATTAGATGCTTAATAGTGTTTATAATCAAACATTAATATCAAAATCAAATAATGCTCTGTATTTAGTAGAAATAAAAAATATATTATATATACTAGACTCTACTGTCCAATTTACTGAGTATTTCATGATGTATGAATATATACTGTTCATATATTACATACATATATAAATTATTAATACCTAAATCTTAGCATTAAGCACATACATTCAATTACATTAAGAAACATCCTTATAACCCTTACCTCTAGATTTTAAAAGGACAAAACTTGAATTTCTAAAATTGAAGTAGAATGATCTTTTATGCTACAGTAACTCCCTCCCCCAAAGTGAACCCATTTTTAGTGGATTTTTAGTGCCCCAGTAAATTAATGAGATTGTACTTCAGAAGCATGTTTAATTCCTAGTATTTTACATACATAAATTAATATATAATTCCACTTTTAAAGTTTATAAAATATTGTATTATAATTAAAAATATATAAAATTCTGAAAAAACTTAATGATGCCCTCTAGAACAGAATAACTTTTGAATTTTACAAAGGGAGAATATTAAAGGCATTACTAAACATACAAATAAAAGTAAATTTAATTTTTAAGAGTTATTTCCATCAAATTTCAAACTTATGCACTCTTAAATGAGAACCTAAGAATTGTATTGCATAAATAATCATGATAAAAAAAATTAAATTGATTGTGTAAGCAAAAATTATAGTAAGGGTGCATTTCCAAAAAGGAATAATACAGAATTTTATAGTAGGTGTAACTAAAATGCAAATGAGATAGTTAGAATTTTTATTCTTTTTTTCCCTTTTACCTTTCTATATTAACTCAATTATTTAAAAAAAAAAAACATTAGACAGAATATTAGTAGATTGAGTACACTCATTTAACATTACAATAAATTTGAAATTTCCAACATTCTGGTGAATAATTTTAAATCTATTTTAAAACCTTTTAGAATCAATGATTGAAGAAGAAATTAATGTTTCAAAATATATATAATTTAAGTATGAGATTTAGCTTCGAAGTTCTAAGCATTATACATCATATACAATTATTTCTATATAAATAGGACAATTTTAAAGTAATAGAGCAATAAAAATCATTTGTTAATTGAAATCCACAAAAAAAAACATGGGTCAAGAACTTGAATTTTTTATAAAGATCTTTCTCAATTATATATGTAAATAAACACTAAAAGGTATTTGTTTTGATTCGATTTCGTCGAGTAAATAAATACGAAAAAATAAAATTTAATACCAAAAGAAGAAACATCAACAAGTCGTGGACATACAAATTCTGTTTTAAAATGTATTAATATTCTTTTTGACCGAAAATCCAATAATATTTTTAATTATAAAAGCTCCACTCAAGTAACTTCACAAAGCAGTCGCATCCAACACTCCTTCAAACAAATCTAATTCGTCTGCACACATAAACAGAGCAAATCATAATCAATAATGGTTTCGATATTAAGCACAGATGAATAATCTTACCTGGAATGGCCAAACAGTGAAGAGGCAAGGAATGTGCTTCTTCAGGTAAATTTTCCATCCATCGATCAAGGCATTTTTTATTTTTATCGAATTGTAAATCGACTTCAACCAAATCGTTGGAGTCCATGATTACAACAAAAACCGATCGATACACGATTTTGTGAAGACGGAGTGTTATGTTGCCATTCTGAAAAATCAATTTCTACCCATAGCAACAGTTCAGGAAACAGAAACTAGTTTGCCCAAAATGATAACCTTTTTATTCATCATAAGATAAAATAATTAATCAAAATTTCTTGAAAAATATTTCTAATATCCCTGATTTGTAAATGTTTTCTTTAAAATTCCACACATCTGATTGATATGAATCATCGTAGCTTTATTTTCTCTGTAACTAAATGTTCCGTTATATGAACATTTACCCGAATTGTAAATGAAATTATTTATTTTTTTAACTAGAAGTATTTAATTACTGTTTGTAACACAAAATTTACAGCTTCAGTTTTAAACAATTCTAACGAGAAAGTTCTTGCTAGGTTCATTCACATCAAGGCAGAAAGCAGCGAGTGGTAAAGATGTAACCAATCAGAGACCTTAGCATTCTCACGGAAAGTCCTCTGATTGGATACTTCTTCAACACTCACTGTTTTCAGTTTTGTTGATAATTGGCTTTTAAGCTTTCAATCCGTGTAATCATGCACTTATAGATATCCACGGTTCTTATGAAGGATGCACTTCTCTTGAATAGTTATTTGAAGTTTTATTCATTTATTAGTATTTCAAACCACCTATATAAATTCTAAAATTAACTGAATCTTCAATATCATAGTTCAATCATTATTATTTAAGGCATAAAAGTTCTTAAATTTCAACATTGTTTTTGTTGTAATACAAAATGCGTCATAGATATCAAAAGAAAAAAAAAAAACGTATTCTTGACTTTTCCTGTCATTCCTAGGATCTGCATACACAAAAAGAAAAATGAACCTTATATGCTAGTGGTGCCATCTAGTAGAAACTTTGAGACCTATAATCCAGATATTCAATAAATATTTGCAATTACACATACTGTTCCTAGTTTTAGTTGGAAACATTTAATTTACACGTAATAATCATTTATTTCAAAAACTATGCGTACGTTTGCATTAGTTAAATTTAAAAACTAACTCCACACATAGCAATGTATACATATTCAATATATTACCTACCTTTCATTCACTGGCGTAGGCAAGTGAAGGGGTCCTGGATCAAAATTCCTTCGGGGCCCTTTTTTAAATATGGGAGCCCTGTAAGTGGGACTGTAGTTACACATGTTGCGACCCTGTAGCTTGGGGCTCCAATATTATTGATACGACTGATACGGCGGTAGCTACACCTCATTAGAGCGATAGTTCTCGACTTTTCCCCTGTTGTAAATTCCTTGTGTAGCCATAGTTACAAAAATACTATTTAGCAAAGCAATCTATTATAAGATTAATTTTTCACGTTGCAAAAAAATAAAATTCATTATCCATTTTAGTATAAATACAAATAAAAATTCAAACGACAGCTATAAGAAAATAAATAAGAGATTAACACAACAAACCAACTGGTTTCTTACCTTACCTGAATAAAACATACGTGACTTTTTTTTAAATAAAAACTTTACTTTGATATTTGTTGCCATCCCGAGGAACAAAAAAATTCAAAGCTTAGCTTCAATGTCAGCATATGATCCGATTCCACGTTTAATCTGTTTCTGTAATTATCCTTCAAGTAAGTATATGTTGAAAATCTTTTCTCATATATATATGTTATGCGAAAAGATAATAATATCTTAGTTTTTTTTGACAAAACAGCATATTTGTTTGTAACTCTGAACTCCAAAAGTCAAAGAGTTTTCAGATGTTCACTTTTATGTTCTTTCTGATATTTGCAATCATGTCTGTTCGAATTTTTTTGATAAAAAACTGCTTAAAGAACCAAAACATTCGACAATTATTAATTTGGAAGCATTGAATCTAAAAATTAAACTTTTCTATCATGACTTTAATTCCGTTTTGCACACTGAAAATGTAATATCTACTCTCCTTTTAATTATAAATTTAATTCATCCAATTTATACAAAAGAAAGTCTGCTGAACACATACAAGTTTTTGCAGACAAAAAAATAAAGAAGATACAATAAGGCAAATGAAATGGAGGATCAATAAAAAAATATGCTTGTGAACTTCAGACTTCAATTGAAATAAGAGTGTGAAAACTTTGCCTCCGGAAAGACATTCGACTTATGTGATACATAGAAGAAAATATGAAGGCTTTCAAATTGAACCGACGGTAATTTGTTCCTCAAATGATGCCTCAAGTTTGAAACATACAAGGAAGAAGAATCATTACACTTTCTGATATCAAACAATATTCTTTTTTAATATTCGAAAGGTTTATCCTCATATGTCGTCTGTTTTGTTTCAAGTTTAAAAAAAAAATTGATGGTTTCTCTTTTTTCTATTCTCATCATGTTCACCATTTTTTCTTTGTTTTCAGTCATATCAGTACATTTTCCAGTGTCATCGCTCTAACAGTGACAATTTCAAATACTAGATTAAAATAATGTGTTTACCAAGGCAACATAATTCAAATGCCCATAGAAATCAGTGAAATAGGTTTTGCTCCATACATTGATGAATCAGTTCGTGTTCCTTCAGGTGATCAACTTGCAAAGATTATCACGAATATCAAGCATATGAAAATTTCATGAAGATTAATGAATCATGAATTTTCTCATGTAGCTTAGTTTTTTAACCATGAGGAGGTTAAATATGTTTCCTTCATTTTTTTTTATATCAAAAATTGGGCTTTTATTACTGACATAATGGTACTTTATTTTTTTATTCAAAATATTGCCCATCGCTAGCCATTATTTACCTCTTGTTTTCTGCTAGAATATGGGTACTGCGACGTAAGAACACTTCCTCTTTTGAGGGGCTATCCACGAATACATCAGGGGCGGCAAATTTTAAGGGCGGCATTTGGATCAAATTTGAAATATATATATGTGTGGGAATCCAACAGAAATCTTCCAAAAAGGTGGGATTCTTCAGATGGCGAGGTTTTTATGGCGTGGTGTCTAGGGGTTTTTAGGGTGTATTAGTTAATTTTGAAATAAAATAGACAACATAGTTCAAGAAAGAAACTGGTTGAAAACTAAATAATTTATTAAGAATTATAGGGGAGTATTTACATGGGGAATATTTCAAAAGAATAGGAAAGTTAGATAAGCATATTTCGGAAGAATAGGAAAGTTAGATCACATTACTTTAAGGGAGGCAATTGAGATTAAATAGAACTCATTATGGTGCTATTAAGATTTACCGCCTGGCGCGGACCAACGTGCGCTGACACGCGAAATACGACGTTTCTCGACGAGTGTTAGTGGGCCTCTGGCGAAATAAGTTGATGACGGCGTTTTAAAAGGAACGCTAGATGACGTTGATGTGAAATACTGTTTTGATTAGAATTGCCGACCTCGGTAAAGGATATGATCTAACCTTTTACAAATGGGATATCCTACATATATATATATATATATATATTGCTACAAAAAATTTGATATATTTCCTGAAATGTTATTGGGTGTGAGTTTGGTATTTCATTTAACGTACCTTATTTTTTTATTTTATACTCTGTATATTTAATAACTGTTTTCTTTTATATTGAAACTTGAAGGGTTTGAGGAGGGAGTATATGATGAAGCATAAAATTTAATATGTTTATACTAGTAACTCTCTCCCCATCCCGGAGTGAGGTCACAGCTGACATTCCTGTCACCCTTACGATGTCCGGTTTCATCTATTCAAAAGGGGACAAAGGTAATAAAAGGTTTGGGTAGATAGAGAGCCACGGTAGATGCTTTATTTTAGTCTTGAGTATAGTTATTATAAATTAAAACAAAAGCTTGTGATCCCCACCATTAGTACACCATTTTTCGAAGAAATTGACGAATAAGACGAATTTCATTTCATTCGTTTGAAATAAAAACAAGTAATTACGTCCTTAATTTCGTATTATTTTGAATTTTTTAAGACTTAAAATAATATATATAAAGAGAGAGAGGACTGCATTGGAAAGAGGGGCGGTATTTTCCATTTTTGTCCGGGGCGGCAAAACTGCCAGAGCCGGCCCTGAATACACTCAATTTTTGGTATCTTCATATGATGTGACCTGTTGCTGAGACAAAAGTCATGGGTCATCGGTTAAAACAAGAGAAAATCGGAAAGGGCAATTTCTGGTAAATATGATGGCTGGGGTAGGACTTCCCAATCAACTTTTTCTAAGTAAATTTTGACCATCACCGCAACTTGTGAACGAGCATTATTAAGTAAGATAGTAATATGTCGTGTTTGGAGTAGAAGTGGTGGCGTTTCTCCTTGAGTGCTCGGTTCAATCTTGTCAGTTGCGTTTAGCAGAGTCCGCAGTAATAGTTTCGATCGGTTTGGGTAACTCGTAACACTCGGTGGCCGCGGTACCCGAGTGGTATAGGTATCGGATCGTGGCTTGCCTTGACACGAGTTCGAGCCCAGTACCACTAAAGACCCGCCGTGTAGGGTAGCGATGCACGTTAAATCTGTCGAGAGCTGAAACGTCCTCCCGTTGGTGTGGTGTGGTAGTTAGGAGAGGGGGGAGCCATTTCAGGTGTCGTCCACGTCACCTGACCATGGTTCAAAATTACGTGGTCCGTCGCCAAAAGCCCTCGTGTAGCTAAACAGTGCGACGTTAATATTCAATCAATCAACTCGTAACACTCGACAGCAAGCTGATCCCACCAAATACGCAACATGAGTTTCTTTCCAGGAATATTCAGCTGTTGAAGCATGATCACGTGGTTCCCTTGATTTCCTCATCTTTGTGTTATCGTAGGCAGTGGCGTAACGGGGAATATTAGAGTTCCCCTGCAAACTCAGGTTTTGGGCCCCAAGCCGTACTTGGCATCAGTCAGGTTTTGGGCCCCTAGAATCCTGCCCCTCGAGTGATGCGGGGGTTGCTGGGGTGTACGTTACGTCACTGATCGTAGAGGATCCATTTCCCATCACCAGTGACTATATGGTGCCAAGAAGTCTTTCGTTCATGCCTGGCAAACAGCATTTCACATGTGCAAAATCAGTAGTCAATTTTTTTCGGCCTCATTCATATAGAGCCCAATTTGCTTCATTCTGAATCATTCACAAAAATTTCAAAAGATCTGAAATTGCTTCTTGAGTCACTCATAAGGTAAGCGCAAATTTCCTTGCGTTTTGCACGAGAGAGAGAATCTTCCTCTAATAATCTGTCGCTACGTTCTTTGTCGTCAACGTCAATTTCATCTTTCGTAAGCTTTTGAAACCAACCACAGCAACTTTCACTCAAAACAGCTTCACCATACGTTTCTACAAGAAATCGATGTGCCACTGCTGTGAATTTTTTTAACCCTTTATCTACCACTCATTTTAAAATTACGTAGAATAACCATTTTTACGAATATTCTGATGATACTTAGCAGGAATATTATTTGAAATCCACTCTTCAAACGTTATATGGCAGCACGGGTTCTACGTTGGGTATTTTAAAGGGGAAGGCGAATAGTTTTATAGCAGAAATTGCGTTTTCAGCTGACGGCGTTTTCAGTGGATTGCGAAGATTATCATTTTTGTCCCGAATAAAATAGTTAATGTCAAAATTTAACTGTCTTATGTTTTTCGTATGTTAATGAAGACCTTAGAAAACGATGAGTATTTATTTTAAGTGAACAGTGTATATAATTAATTTCACAGTTGAATGTCTTTAATTAATTAATTAGCTCTAACGGATTAAATTTTCCGAAGTTGAGTATTTTGTTTATGTACATCCCTAATTTTCAATGTAATGATCCAAAAAAAAAAAAATTACTCCATGAAAAAAACTGCAGTAAATCCTAATGCGGTACATAAAGGGTTTTAAATTATCGAGTAAAACAAAAGTGTGTGTTCCCACAAATGACACTTATTCATTTTTGCAAGAAAAATATTGTGATGCAAATACAAAATTGCTAATACTTCAAAGCTATTGTGTTACTAGATGTGTCCTACTTTACTATATGAATGTCTTACCTTTGTAAATTTTAAACGTAACTTACCAGTGAGGCCATTTTTTGTCAAACGTCAGAAACTTACTTGTAATCCTTATAAATTTAATTTTTATGATAAACAAAAAAATTTTCCTCACTTTTTTTAAAGTTCCGGTTATGCATTATGATATGTATGTATTTGAAGATTTGGAAGTAAAATGTGTAAATTGATTTAAAAGCTTTTTTTAAAAAAAATTTCTATTATGTACAATATTATTTTATTATTAATGTCGAATTAGAGGTGAAATAAAGGCTATGTATTAAAGCGATTCAAAATATTATCTATTCCAAATTTATTTTTAAAAACATGTTTCAACAATAATCAAAATAAAATAACAATACAATTAAAAATTTAGAATAGATTACTTTCTTTTTAATGCGCCTTTTTTCTTTATAAAAGAAAGTTTTTTGGAGATCAAGTTTGGAGTAAAAACCATATGAGAAAGTGATTTTAAAAAGTAATCGATTCTCAAACTGTAAAAAAAAAAAGTTGGTAATTTTACATGCAAAAATTGCTTACCAGAAAACTTGGCAATATTGAAAAACATAAAATGTGAAGATAATCAAAGATAAAATAAATAAATAAATAAAACAATCATTTAAAAAGAATTTCATTTACAAATGTTATGGATTTGCAAGTAGAGGGGATATATCAGATATTAAAAAAGTGACTCTGTATTATATTTAAAAAAAAATAATTATGTATCTGAAAATTAGAGGTTAAAAATACATGTTTAGCACTTGAAAAAAAAGGAATTTTCGAAGAAAGAGACCTTTAAATCTGAAATAAGTGCCAGCTAACAGAAAAATAGAAAAAAATGCTGCGTAAAATGAAATATCAAGTTCACATTGCAGAAAGAAACACACACATTACATATACATAAATGCAAAAAAAAAAAAAAAAATCTAAAAATGAGCATTGAGCTTTTTTAAAAAGTTTAGAAGCTCAATATTCTTTCGTTTTCTTTCAAATTACTATTATTATTTGAAAAAATATATATATGTTGTACTTCTTCAAAAACACTTAAATTTTCCTCCTATAGATATAGATTATTCATTCTTTCATATTTGGACATGAATTAGAGGAATATTTAAATTTCAGATTTTTCTTTCCTGTGATTTAAACGCTCTGTTTCACAAATTTCATTTCTTGCTACTTTCTAAAGTACTTTTTAGTTCTGTATTGAGAATAGCAACCAATTGTGCGTGTCATTTTCCAAAATTATTGCATTTTTTATACATTGGTTGGGATAGTTTTCAGCCACAGATAAGTTTTTTTTTTCAAAACATATTTTGATTACACTAAATTTCCGTATATGAAATTTATTATAAGCTACCATTTTTTTAAAGCTTTTACTGAAATACTGCAGAGGAAAATTGCTGCTACCAATAGATGTTTTTACGGTATTAGGAGGTATTTAAGACCAAATTTAATTAAACAGGAAACAGAAATACTAATTTACAAATGTCTAATTAGACCTACAAACTCATTCGAAACTTGGACAGTGACTCAAAATGAGGAAAATACTCTTGTGTTTGAGCGTCGAATGATAAAAGCCATTTTTGGAGGAACTCAAATTGATAGCATTGGGTACAAACACTACCGTGCCATCAGGAAACTAGACGTTGTTGAATATACAAAAATCCAAAGAATTAAATGTACTGGCCATGTAATGTAAAAGTTTCCGCCTTAGCTAGACTGAAATTTCACTGCTATAATTTTGTTCAAAAGGATATTTTTAATTTGCTGATAAAATAAATTTTTTACCAAGGAGTATAGATTTTTTGGTATATTACGAAGTTTTCCTCTGTTATTCAGTCAGATTTATTTTTAAAAAAAGTAATCTTTGTTCTTAATTACTTATGTAAGCAAATAAAGATACGAATAAGTAGTTTAATATAATGTGTGTAGGTAATTTTAAAGCGACCTGGAAATTGGTACTTATAAGTTTTCAAAAGTTGATTGTGCTTTATATATCTGGATTATGTGGTTAACAGTAATATCAATATCTCATCTGAAATACAGAAGAGAATTGGTGCTGCCAATAGATACCAATAATGTTTAAGGAGGAATTTAAAATCAAAATTAACTAAAAAGAAAACTAAACTACTAATTTACAACTGTCTAGTTACATACCTATGCTCAAGTACTCATCAAAAACATGGACAGTGACAGAAAACGATGGAAACACTCTTGGTGTCTTTGAGCGGTGGATCCTAAGAACCACTTTTAGTTGCACTTAAGTTGATAGAATTTGGCCCAAACGCTTAAATTTAGAACTCTACCGAGCCTTCAGGGAACCAAAAGTTGTCAAATGCATCAAAATTCAAAAAAATTAAATAGGCTAGCTACGTTGATAGAATGAACAAAGTACGATCAACACAGAAAATCTTTTTGACTTAGCAAGTCCACTGGAATAAGAACTAAGGTCGACCCACCCTCAGATGGGTTCACTGTCAAGAAAGGGATTTCGCTACCCTAAGAGGGACTAATTGGAAGACCATGATCAAACACAGAAATGTCTGAAGGAAAATTCTTGAGAAGGCCAAGGTCCACCAGGGATCTTCAAAATTCTAAAGCGCATGCATTAATTTTTTTCCTGCCAACGGAGACTGGCATGTACTGCAGACCGCCAATGAGTGAGAAAGTATAAATAAAAGCCATCGAATTTGAAAAAAATGACAGGAAAACTCGAACAACGCTACTGCATTACATTTTTTGGTGAAACGGCAATTTAATAGTGGAAATGAACCGTAAAGTACTATAGGTTTTCTAGAACGAAGTAATAAGTACCACGTACAGTAAAAGAAGTGGTATAACCACCTTAAAGATAATCGCCCATAAGTGAAGACTGAAGCACCCACCCTCTGATTGGCTGTAAAGAATTTGCATGCAGAGATGATATGGTTGATCAAAAGAGGGAGCTGCTGTATAAAGGAACTGTTTTTTCCCCTTGGGTAGAAAAAAGATGGAATTGGAGAAGAATGGATTAACGATGGTCAATTAGAATGATGTTTATTGTCACAAGGTTCTCAACCCATCGAAATGAGAGGGGCATTGACTGAGAGCCCTTTTTATGCAAGATCGTCGCATTACGATAAGAAATCTTGAAGACGAGGTGAGTATGAGTATTAGCCCTGGATCAGTCTCCATTTCGATTAAGGGCTTATGGCTCAGGGAAAATAGCTTCAGTCCAATAGTTTTTGAACTCGCCCATTTGTCGTAGTTTTCTAGCCTAACAAAACACAGCATCAGGCTTTTTATTCTCCCAACATGGCTCTATAAGACTTCTGGCTTTTTCTCCGAGTTTAAAATGCACTTGAAAGATATTGGAATTCTTTTCAGGAGAGATACTATATAAAATGAGATGGGGCAGTTGTTCGACATCTCAAAAAAGCACTCTTATGTTGCTTCAGGTAATGGCAGAACCATTGAGAGGAAATGCCTGACTACACAAAAGGATTAGTTCGAAGAATATTAGAATAATGTTGTTGAGTCTGAATATGAGTATTTTATATGAATGAAGCTCAAATGTTTTTTGACACACCTTTTGGCAACGTTGCAATAATAAACTCTATCATTTAAATTACTCTATTAGCAAAATTAGTAATTCTGGAACTATAACTCAAGGAAAGTTATGTGCACACGCTTCTTACGTTAGTACGGTTTTTTTAATTATGTTGAATATTGTGGTTTACTTTGAGTAATTAGTATTTTTATTAATGAGTAATAGTAAGTATTTAGAGTTGGTTACTTTTTTCCTGATTACTGTATCCTTGTGGTCATGTCCTAAGCTGACTTGTAACGGGTTCTCTTCGGGGAAGTTAGTCTCAGTGAATTGTTTGATTTAAGAACCTTTTTCTGTAAAGCAACCGGGATTTATGTGAATATACTATTTAAAGTTAATTGAGTTCGAGGAGAAAAATAGCAATTAGACGTGTTGATTTTATATTAAATCATTGTTCATATTTGAATTTTTTGTGTATCCAGAAACAGGATTAGGAACCTTGTGGTTCGAGTTCAAGAAATTGAGCAGAGTATCTGCAGTAATAGATATGCATCTCTTTAATCATAATTATTAAGAATAGGTTAAAACTCACTCTCTCCCTATTAGCATTTGAAAAAGATGGCGTTAATTAAGTGATAAGAATAAAAATTTCGTTATTTTTAGTAATGTCTGTTCAGTTGGTTAACCCGAACGGGAGCTGACGTCAGTTACAGTTTTTCATGGAAAACACAATCTTTCCCAAAATAGTTTAATTTAAAAATATTGTCAAAAAATTATAACATATTAAAACCTTATTTTCCTTATAGATTCGGACAAGGTTATACTAACATACTCTGTGAAAAGATCAGAAGAAAAGCCTGGATGTCTTTTTGACCTTTATTTATACAAATATACAAAACGTAACATAAAAGAAATGGCAATATTTTTCTTCTCCCTCCTCGAGCAAACAACACGTTTGGCATAAAAAACAACAGAAAGTCATTTCCCTCGGACTTTTAAGCTTCAACGGAAATTGTCACGTTCACTTCACAAGAACTGGTCGATAACATGAAGGACACCATTAGTGGCCGTGATGTCGGAGTAGGTGACAGGAACTGAATTGATAGTGAGGATGCCTGCAAGATAAAAGGGAAAAGGAAACTTGTTAGGAATTCACGCAGAGTACATCGTAAAATTAAATAATATCCCTTTCTGCTCCAAAAACCATCCCTCCTCTATAGACTTAAGGTATCCGGCTACGTTAGGAACCGTTATTTTGAAAAAGCGTATAAATGAATAAATATTCCAATATTAAGTGCCAGTTGAATTAGAATATACATATGCAACTGTTTTAAGAATATTATTATACTAGAAAATTATTTAAATCAATTTTTGGGCAAAACACGAAGAAAGAATTACATATTTTGAAAACGTTCTTCGTTTATAGAAAATCTTCTATATTTCTATTATTCTTTGCGTATATACTACAGCTTAAGTTCAGAAAATAGTTAATCTGCACTTTAACTGGGGTGTTCCGTTAAAGTTCTGAAAAATGTTTCATTTCTCGAATTACGTAGATAATCTGTACATTATCTACTAGACACTTGTTAATCTGCAGATTACCTGCTAGACACTCGTTAATCTGCAGATTACCTACAAAGCACTCGTTAAAGTGAAAATAAGATCTTTGTTGGAACAACAACAACGCTTCTGTAGGCTTAAATTAAATGTTGTTTATTTATTTTTCGATATCTAAAGAATTAGGTTAGTTCAAGCGAACAATCAATATATTAGTTGAAAGAACCAATATCATCAGTCAATTGAAAAATTACAATACAAAGAATCAAATGGTTTAAAATATTATTGCAAATAATTGAATTAACATAATGTTATCTATTTTTCGAAATCTATAGAATACATTTATTGTCTCTGCCCCGCTGTTTCTAAATGTTTAGGATAAATAAAAATTCTGGGATGAATCAATGTTTTCAATCAAACTTCCTAACAGAAAGGAAATGAGAGAAACAAACTTTTGAACTTTAACGATAGGGAAACCGCTAACGTGCAAAGATTATCTAGTTAAAAGGCGAAAAACTCTTACTTCTGCACTTACACGAAGAAAATAAGTTAACTTGCAGATTCGCAAGGTAATCTGCCCATTAAAGGCTTTCGCGCGAGCTTTAACCATAACGTACATAGAGCTAAGACTTATGTAGTGAGCTTGAAGGAGGATTTTTGTAAAATTTAAAAAAAATGTGTAAATTTTGTGTAATTTAAAAATGGATTTATCCACATTTTAATACATCAAAGTAGAACAATTTTAACAAAAACACCGGTTATTATATTAATTCACAGCAACTCGGAAAGTAAGGCGAGCTTTTCAAAAATCCTAGTTCAGGTGGTATAAAGACGACTAAGCTTGATACAGGCAAGATATAATTATAGTAGAAGCATTTTCAATTACAGGAGAATGCTTTAAAAATGTGACTTTCTTCATTTTTTGCCAAAAAATTGAATTAAATAACTTAAGCAATAATATTCTTAGATTTTTTTTATATATATTCTAATACAGGTGACATTAAATACAAAAAAATATTCATTTATACGCTTTTGCAAAAATCACGGCTGCGAAAGTAAACGGATACCTCAACAGCGTTCAACGTGATCTTAATACTTTGAATAAAACTTTATTCTATGATTCCCAAGAGTTGAAGTTTTTCATAATATTTCTATTTCCACTTTCTTTTCAAAGAATAAATGTTTTAATGATACATTACGAAAAAAAAAAAGAATCAAAGCAACTTAAGTTTTTTTTATCAGTAATATAATATTAATTATAATTAATTATTTATTAGGTTTATTTTAAATATAGCTAGTAAATATTCAAATTATGTTATTATTAATAAAATATTTTAAAAAAATGAAAAATATAGGACCCAAGTCTTCACGCAGAGGCTGTGGCAATTCGTGTCAGATTCTTGATAATCCCTACGAAAGGGAATTTTAAGTGCATCTTCCCTATATGACAGGGAAATTTAAACAGTTAAAAAATAAGCTACTAATTATTTCATTAGGAATTGTGGCAACAATAATTTTTGTACCGATTAATTTTTGTTCTGTCGAGAGATTGCTGTATGAAACATTTTATCGTCTGATTTTATATTTGTTGTTCTGGAGTCGTTCTAAATGTTACTTGGTTTGGCTCGTCCATAAAAAGATGGGAGAAAAATTTGCAATGTCTTTTTTGGAATCGAACAATATGAAGCTTGGAATATGGAAATTTATTATAAAATAAATTTGGTGATAAAATAAATTCTGCGAATAACAGTACAATTTTCGAGATTTCAGGTAGACAATGATTTTCTTCTGAATTTGTGAGTATATAAAAAAACAGTATGAATACATCCATTGAGTAAATAAAATTCTGAATTTTTTTTCCACAACGATTCTTTTTCACACCCAATATAAGTCCTTATCAATTGAAAAAAAAATTTTTTTTTTCTTTGAATGAAATGAAAAAAAAAATTCCTTTTCCTAATGCCGATTCTAAATTTTAAAAAGGAATTTAAACTACACATTTTTATCAAATCAATTTTTTTCCAAAAGTTAAATGAATTGTAATTTCCGTTACTGTCAGGGGAAAAAAATTTATTATCAGAGAGGAAAAATGTTAGAATTTTTGGTTCATTAAACATCATCACTAAGCCTTTTTTAGCAATAGTTGTCATATCAGTCATTTCATGTCTCATTAGTACAGAAAAATACCTTCTCCATATAAAATATATTTGGAATAAATTTAGGAAATTGAAAAACGAAAAAAAAAAAAAGAAGAAAAAAAAATAGGATTACGATTCTTAACACAAATAAAAGTTATATTTGTAAAACTTACCTTCTTGCAGAGATAATTTCATTGGTGTATTCTTTTCGCTATTCTTATTTAAATCTTCTTGGACACCACTTGAAAAGAATGTTCCTCGTACTAGGTGTCTTTTGATTAGATCTGTAATGCACAATAATTTCCCATTGTTAAGTCAAATATTTTTCATTAACCAGCTAAAGAGAGAATGCAGAATAAAATTTGACTGCAATAATTTTAAGAAACCACAATTGGCCCAAGCATCAAAAACTTTATTGAAGAATAATTATTTTGTTATGAGTTTTTTTCCCGTATCTAATAGGACAGAATTTTGGATGAAATAAAATATAGAATGCATACCAAATTTGTCGATTTTTTGATCCGATAACCATTTTATTCCGGCAAACCATTTTGATGTTAAGTTAAATACCTTCGATATTTGAGTTTTTTTGGGGTAACTTTAAGGATCATTGGTAACCCGTTTTAAAAGTTGCCAAAATGACAGAAAATAGTGAAAACCGTCATAAGAAACAATATGCCATCGAATTATAAAAATTTTTTAAGAGGATAGGTATTCCATTGCTACAAAACTTGAACCGCGATCGATTCGTTTGTGACTTCCTCCCTCAAGGAAAAAAAAATTACAATCAAATTAAATTTTTAATAATAAACTTTGTTTAAGTTTGTAAGTTTTATTAGTGCTTATTGTCTTAATGCTAAATGAAGTATTCTGACTTTTTTGTTATTTTGGGGGGTTCGAAAAGTATTCTAATGTGATTAAGTGATTACTTATAATTGTCGCGCTTAGAAGCAACATGAGGGATTTGGGTGACAGACCTTATAATTTCAAGCCCCAGTCAAATGAGGAGGAGGATGTCAGGAGGGATGGAATCCGACTCTCCAGGCTTCCATACCTCTCAAACATAACGACTTTGACCCACAACGGATCTTTTGTGCATGAGCCTCGCTAAACGACTGATCTTTCGTGTAATCAGGGCTCAAACAAATAGCTACACTTCAAATCCTGACTAATTGGCTACCACGACCATGTTTCGATGCACAGTAACTGAAAAATAACTTTTTCGATGGGGGAGGGGGTAATTGTATCATGCTAAATAATTTTAAAAAAAAATAGGTTGGATTTTTCTTACTTTCCAAGATACCTTATTTTCCTTCTAGATATACGAGTTAATTTGCTTATATGGCTTAATTTGTGGCATTTAATAAATAGTATCTCAAACAAACAGTTTGTATCAATAGTTTGTAGCATTAACAAATAGTTATTTTATTGCAAACAAGCATTTTTTGATTAATTTTGTGACTTAAAGGTATTTTTTCAATATTTTTTATTTCCTTATATTATGCTATTTACATTATTTTTAAAGCAATCTTAAAAATATATAATTCTGCATACACATTGGTTGCCGGTTATACATTATTCACTTATGAAAAATTTACTTTTATATTCGATAATTTATTCATTTAAAATATTCGATCATCAAATATTCAGTTATCTAGTATTGCAACCACTCTTGTCTTAATAACTGTAACTGACTGTCCCAAGCAGTAGAAGCGCCCTCTAGTGACCACCAAAATTTATTACACAGGCCAGGTGAGGAAAGATTATGATCACTATTAAAAACCAATCTTGTTTTTTGTGTTCTGAAACGATATTTGCTGTTTTTGTGTAATCTAACTTAAATTTATTAATAATTGAGACTAAAGAGAGACTTCATTAAACCCAACCCCAAATCCACCACATTTAATTTAATCTTTAATGTTTAACGCTATTCAGTATAAATTAACAATTTATTGCTTTATAGTAGAAATTTATTCCTGTATATACAAAATATTATTAATGGAGCATAATCAATTACCGTAAAATCCGGCGTATAACGCGCACTTTGAACACAAAAAATAAGATCGAAACTTAAGGGTGCGCGTTATACGCCGGGTATAAAAACGATAGCTTTAAAAATCACAAAAAAAGATGAGCATAAAAAAAAACTTACTTCTATATGTATTGAAATACTGTTTGTTTTAAAGAAACGACTTGTCTAATGAACTGAAAGAGTCGTAGTTCCAGAAGTATACTATTTCTTCAAAAGAGTATGGAACAATATCTCGATTAAATGACTTCAGAAAATAAGAGCAATGTATACTAATATTTTAGATTTCTTCGTAAAAAAGGGGGTGCGCGTTATACGGCGAATATACCTAAAAATTAAAAAATGCTACTTCAAAGCATAGGTGCGCGTTATACGCCGGATTTTACGGTACTTTAAAACATGTGTTTTTCGTCTATTTCGCTTAGAACAATATTATACTAAAGAAAATCGCAGAGCTTTTGCAGACCTGTTGTTCCATAAAGATGAAAATGAGATTTCTTTGTACTAATCTAAATTACTTGAAATAATAATAAAAAAAAGATAAAGATAAACAAAGCAATAGTCGCTTTCTTATGAGTAAAAGCTCTACGAATCTCGTGACGAACAACAATGAAGGCAAAAGAGTACCTGAGAAAGCTTGCTTGTCCTCGATGAGAGTTTGCCTTTGTTCCGGAGTGAGAGACTGAAAGGCCGTGTCACTGGGAGCGAAAAAGGTCAAGGGGCCCGTACCTGTAACAAAGTAACAATAAATATATACTATGAGCAAAAACAATCTTGCAAGGATACATTAGAAGAAAGAATTCTTGTTGGGGAAAAGAAACTGTTATTTCAGTCTGTTATTTTTCACACTCAGTACTGATAATTTGCTGAGAGTTGAATAGTAAAAAGTCATGACTCCCCAATCAACTTAAATGACAGCTTGGGAAAGAAAATGCGAATAAATAAATCCATATGATTTTATAGCAGACACTCAAACAATATCTGTTGGGTGAATGAGTAAATGTTTATCAAAGTCACACTAAAAAGCAACACCAAGGCTATTGGTGAAGGACCTCGTCATTTTGAACCACGGTCAAGTGACGAGGATGACACCTGAGCTAGAACCCCCTCTCTTAACAACCACACCACACCAATGGGAGGATGTTTGAGCTCTCGACAGATTTAACGTGCATCGCTCCTTTACACTGCGGATTTTTTTCAGCGTTACAAGGCTCGAACTCTTGACACGCCGGTCATGAGGCCGTTACCTTGACCACTAGGTTGCCACGGTCACCCTGAGGGTTGCGGTAGCCCAGTGGTCAAGGTATCGGATCACGGCAGGCATGTCACGAGTTCGAGCCCAGTACCACTAAAGACCTGCCATGTAGGGTAGCGATGCACGTTAAATCTACGTCACTTTACTGATTGATTGATTGAATATTAACGTCGCACTGTTCAGCTACACGAGGGCTTTTGGTGACGGACCACGTAATTTTGAACCATGGTCAAGTGAGGTGGACGACACCTGAGCTGGTATACCCGTCTCCTAACTACCACACCAACGGGAGGACGCTTCAGCTCTCGACAGATTTAAAGTGAATCGCCCCTACACGGCGGGTCATTAGTGGTACTGTGCTCGAACTCGTGACAAGGCAAGCCACAATCCGATGCCTATACCACTCGGCTACCGAGGCCACCTCCACGTCACAAAATAATCGTTAATAAGCTTCATCGTTTTAAACCGTGGTCAGGTGACGAGGACAATACCTGAGTCGACAACCCACTTTCCTAACTTGCACTGCGGGCTTGTTGCAGTATGAAAGCCACCCATGTTGCCTCCAAGCTCTGCCCAAGTTGATCATGCATAATTACGTGTAATGTAAACGATTGATTTGATTTTGTACTAAGGTTGCACACTCTAACCCAACGTGAGGGCTATTTGTGACAGACCTAGTAATTTTGAAACTCGGTCTAAAGATAAGATAGACGCCTGACCCTTTGTACAAGTTGGATCTTAAATGTCACCAAGACTAGAACTCCCAACTCACCACCTCGAGTTCGGGATTATGCTCCCCGCGTTGGCTTGGACACTCGAACCTATGACTCGACAATGTCGTCCACGAGTTCATGACCATTACTTCTAGGCTACCGAAGCCATTCAAATGAAAAAACCCATGCAAATAACGAGGATATGCTATTGAAGTAAATTAAAATATGTTCTGGAGAACTCTTTAGTACTTACAAAAGATTTAATTCTAACAGGAAACAATACTAATGCACATACGCAGGGCCGGTTTATCCATTAGGCGCTTGGAGCGAGCGCCCAGGGGTCCGGGGGCCGGATAAACTGTTCTTAACCACATTTTCTGCTTATGAATTTCAATTCTCCAGTGCCAAGGGGGCCTGGAGATCTTCTGCGTCCAGGGCTCGAAATGATCTTAAATCGGCACTGCACATACGTAAACACATCCACAACAAATTCAAAATTCACCAATATATAAAATCCAGGCAATACAAATCCGTAGTCGCGCGCATGAGGTAAAACCGCTGTCAAACTCTTACACTCCAATGTTGCTTCCCTGCATCATCCTTGTACAGACTGGGAAGCCACTCTAGAGTTATCTCGTCAAATAATCACCTAGACATTTCTAGATTTATCTAGGGGTATCTATTTTTGTCTCCAAATTCAGCGACCAAACTCGCCAAAGTCACCCCTACTTATTCAGCGAATTGAAAAAACTCATTCCCTCGTTACCTACAGCCATTTTTTTCAGACCATAGTACTCTATTAAAAAGAGAAGCGAATAAGGTCCGCACTTTCCAACACGATATTTTAAGATGTTTTTTTTTCTGAAACATTTATAGCTCTCTCTGTCTCTGTTTTTTCAAAATAAGACATTTCCTCGAGTATATCTAATAATTTAGGATTGTTTTCAATGAAAGCTGCAAGCAAAATAACTGTTTATAGTCAAATGCGTGAGACTTCAACAGGGGCATTCCCGTTTCAAAACGTGAGATGTAAAATTGGAAGAAAAACAAAATGTAACGTATGCAAGAGTTAATGTCAATATCTGGAATACCTTTAAACGCATTTACATTACCATCAACTTAATGCAAAGCGTGTTTTTGATGCGCTTATTATATCAACATCTATACTGGACTCAACATTCTTTTTCATGAAGATTACAAACGCTTTTCTATCTTTCGCAACAACTAATGGATAGGAAAACATCAGCAGAATATTCGGTATAGAATATCTTGTCTTGTCTATCATGTGTTATAGTCTATCAAACATATATTTTTGTTGACAAACTATTAAATTAGCTAAGTTGAGTACTTTAAGCAGTTATTTATATATTTAGGAGTTATTGTAAATGTTTAAATACAACTAAGCGGGTATTTACCAGTTGTAATTATATATATTGAATTTTTATTTACATTATATTATGTTTTACTTATTTTGTATTCGAAATTCATTTAATCTCTTCATTTTATAATAAACACTTTTGAATAATGCTTCTAATACATCAAAGAATATGTTCATTTATTGCTCGAATTGACAGAACTATTATTTTAAAACATGTATAGGTAATTAATCATGGGATAATATTGTAAAAATTGAACGAACTCGCGTCCGGGTTTTTGGTTCTTAAATCTATTAATGAATAAACCTTTATATTATTTTACAGTAATTCCACAATGTGTTTGTCCAATAAGTATCGACCAATGGGAAGGAGTGGAGAGCGATCTCTATTGGTGGGACGGAGGCAGGTGGAGACTAATGTAATCTAGGAGAACCGTGTCAGTTGCTTCCGAGTCATTGGATCGTGTGATCCAAAGTGAAACTGAGTTTAGAGCTTACGTCGAGATAGGAAGTTCAGTGAACCATCGAGCAGTGTTGTGCAATTAAATCTTACTCTAAGGTGAACAAATTCGTTACGGAGAATTTGGATATGATTCCTGAGGTTTACAAGATGATGTCATGTCCAGAACCAGGGATGCCTTAAGGCATGAACCAACTGGGCCCATGTCCTCGTCGTCGGGGGGGGGGGGGG
>BMAV01011169.1:376270-399203 GCA_019973955.1 Trichonephila inaurata madagascariensis
TAAATTATTTGTATTTGAGTGTTTAATGCATTTATATTACTCTATGTTATATTTATTTCATGTTAAAATTGTGCTACTCACAAGCAATGCCGCCCGCCCCTTACGTTATAATGGCGATTCAATGAAATCTTGGCGGTAGAGCCAAGTTGGCATCATTTTTGGCGACCAAATTGGTGGCCATTTTGGCGTCATTGGCGACCATGTTGGCGAGTTCGGAACCCTCTAAAATCTTCTAGAAAGTAGTGGATCTCTCCACTAGTTTCACGTTCAATGACACGAGCGGGTATATTTCTGGAAGTTTCTGTCGCGCCTATAAATAAGATGCTCGCCGGTACGGTGATGAGTCTGATTTCAACCAGCGAAGAGTGAGGATTGTTTTGACTAGCGATTAGCTTGGCTGTGCTTGTGAATAATCTTTTACATACGTGTATTTTTAAACACTGGTGATTTTGTTTGATTGATTTTGAAGGTGTGAAGACCTTGGAGATTTACACTGTGAATATTGCTGCTGAATCCTGTATTTAAAGGATTGGATTTTTGTTGATAAATTCGCATCGCTCTTGAAGAACTGTTTATTTTCTTTGTGATTGTTTTGCATAAAATCCTCGAACCGGATCTACGTAACAATATTATAGAAAAATTGCTTTAATGTCTATACTGCGAACTCCATTATACATCTTTCATTATAAAATTTTGAAAAAAAAAACTACTTAGAATTTCTGTATTTGTACTTTTATTATGAGAGCCAGTGGCGTAACGGAGAATATTAGCCCCTCCCCCCTGCAAAGGCGGGTTTTGGGCCCCAAGCTGGATCTTTCAATTGATTGCAAAACCATAACATAACATATCCTGCCCCGCTCCCCCCCCCGATGCGGAGGTGTAAGTTATGCCACTGATGAGAGCATCATTGAGTTAAGATGTTAAAGAAAGATATGAAAGACCAGATGTAAAAAAATGTATCCTAAAAAAGTGAATATGTTTCAATGTATATTTGTTCGGAACTGATACAAATCCACACCGTTGATCATATTGTTCCAGAATTTTGCAGGGAGCGTAGTTGGTGTTTCAAAGAAGCCACGCGTAAGCATATTTCCAATAAAAAAAAAATTCAAATTTATTTTAGTGAATATTTGTTAAAAACCCCTTTGCTTAACGAAGAGTTTTTGTATGTATGTGCGAAGTCGCCAAATGCCTTAATATGTAGCAAACAGTGGAAAATCGTTTTCACTCATTTTAAGAAAATCATTACTACCGTTGACATCTTTTAATTTGGCAACATATAAGAATGGGTTGTACGGAAATCAACACCCAAGAGGAAAGGGGGAAGGGCTGAGGAAGTGTTATAGATAAAAATTCCCGTTTTTGAACTATGAGACCTACAGACTTTAAATTTCATATTTATTTCGTTGAGTAGAAATTCGCTAAGAATTGCGTTTGCGGTAATCATCTCCTAAGTGGTGAGGTTACAAGGGTGTTATAGATAAATATATTCCGTTTTAGTAAATCAAGTCTTGCTTTTTTTTTTAAATCGAGAAGTGAGGGTTATATAAAAATGTTTCTGGATACAATCAAAAGCTTAATGCTAAGACTTAGATATCAATAACATGTTAAAAAAATATAGTCATACATGTGAAATAGGCGGCGCTACGCGTTACTGCAAGCCCCCTTAGCATCCCCCTCCCAGGTGGCTTCGAAAGGAAACGAGAGGGCAATGACCCCGACGGAAGAGACAGCGAGAGAAGAGACATTAGAACACGAGAGAGAAGAGATTGAGAACGCAAGAGAGACAGACGCACATCGGAATAGCAGTAATAACTCTTAAAAACATAATGAAAGCAAATTATAGGCAACGACGCGCGTTTAAATGTTTCTCTCACTTAATTCATTAATTGCTTTTCTTCATTTTATTTATTCTTGTTTTAAAAATAAACAGACTTTTCTGTAAACAATTTACGATTTCATCCCAGTAACAACATAGCATACATAATCATATAATATCCAGCGGAGCAGGTGGGCGTAATGGCTAGTCTAATATGGTACTTAAGTATTATCGCAACCTATTGGCAACATTATATGAAACGAAGCACGTGGTTGCCAATTCAGCGCATATGTCACATGTGAAATGGGGGTTGCCAACTTGGCAAGTTATCTTGAACGTTGGCGATTGTTGCAATAATACGTAAGTACCTTTTAATATAAATGAAAAGAAAAAATTTTACTCTTTTTTTTTTACTCTTAAAAGTATTAAAAACTAAACACTTGAGAGATAAAATAAAATAACATTTACCTCCATCATGAATCTTTTCCAATAAACCAGTATTTGATACCCAGTCGGCAAAACGATTCAATCCCATTGCTCTAGCAAGATCTGCAACGTTAGCGTGTTGACCACTGACGACGGTGCCACCTGTAAAGCTTTGAGGTTGGAAAGATGGCTGTCGTTGTCCGGTCAACTGATTCGTTGGCTGCCTTCCACCAAATGATGGCTGACCAGGAGTTAGAGGTTGGGGATTACGTTGCCCTCCAAAATTAGTGTTACCAATTACTTGAGTCTGTCCGCCTGTTGTTGGTCTCTGAGTGACTCGTTGACCGGTGGGTGGTCTTTGTCCAATTCTTTGAGAGGATGGGGGTATAAGGCCTGTAGGTTGAGATGGGCCTTGGGGTAATCGTTGTCCTCCAATTTGGGGCTGTTGGACACCAGGTTGTAATCTAGATCCTGGTTGTTGGAATGGTTGAAGAGCGTTTCCTGGTTGTTGCTGATCATTAGAACCTGTGACGTCTGGGCCTATTTGCGAGACATAAAAATTATAAATGTCAGTCTTGATAGATCATTTTATTCTTTTAAAAAAATTGCCCATATGCATATCGTAGTTTAAAACGATAAATCAGTTAATGCAGTAATAGATCGATAATGCAGTTAACGTCTTAAGTTCAAATTTATATATTGTAAATTTAATCCATTTAATTTATTATCTTAAGTTTGTTTTAGTAAAAAAAGTACATTTAAATTTACTGATGCTAATTACAAATTATTTAATATAATCTTTTTGTCTCACAAAGCTCTTAAATTTTAGATCTAATTATTAACTAGTTTCATATGACAAAGAATTTTAATATGCTAATAATTTTGATACTTAAATTTCCTATTCTTTCTTGAAAATTTTTATATTGCTTGTGAATTTCTTTAAGAAATCATTTTTTTTTCAGAAGCAGAAAGATTAATTTCAATAAAATTTAATGGAAAATTATTGAGCTCATTTCGAAATCAGATAAAAAGTACAATATGATCCCTCGAGACGATTAGTTATATAATTAATTGTAAATTCTGATTTAAAATTAATATATGGAGCATTATCAATTTATTAAATTAGAAGCTATCATCTGATGCCATTTTGTTCACCTAAGAAGCTTTTTATTTTTGTTGTTCTGTTACAAGTCTTATAATTCATCGGAAACATGACATGATAATATTTATATTTATTCATTCATTTGAAGTTAAATTTTTTTACTCCTGTATTACGCCATCCACACCAATCTCGCCAAAAAGAAAGAGACCGCCAATTCGAAAAATGTCACCAAATGCTGTCATCGTTAGTATTACTGTACTTGAACATACGCGGGAATGATTTACACCATTGGCTGCATATTATAGTATTTGGCGAAGTCTTTTGATTTGACGAAATTTGTCGACGATATAATATGTAAGTACCGATTTTTTAGAAAATGATTGATAAATTCATAAATTATGTTCAAAGTTTAGTTGGTACTTACGTATTATCGCAACCGTATTGGCGACATTACATTTAACGAAGCACATGGTCGCCAATTAAGACACGCGTACAACACACACGGAATCGGGGCTACCAATTTGGCGAATTAACTTGAACTTTGGCATTGTTGCGATAATACATAAGTACCGTTTAGTTCATTATACAGCATTTCGAAACTAGTAATCAGACATCAGAAGTATAAATAAAAAAGTGGCCTGTAAAACTAAACAAAAATACATTATCCACTCACCTGTTACTGAGTTATCAAACATATTGAAGAATTGCAAATCAGAATCTTCCAATAAAATTTGATCAATTAGATGGATGACGCCAGTTCCAGTGACGATTTCAGGAGTCTTGATGTTGATATCATTGACTTGATAACCATCTAAAAATAAATGAATATTGTAAGAAAATTATTTAAATCATATAAAAATTATGAAGTTTTAAATTTGTTCTTCAAATTGTGCCTGTAACATTGTTTTAAAAATTAAAATTGATCAAATGCAACTTTGAGAATGAGTGTTCGACTCTATGGATTCTTCAAAATTGATCTTTATAGTATGCTATTGGAAATAATATACTATATATAAAAGCAAATTCATCTATTTTTAAATAAATATTTTCATTTGTTTGAATGAAGTGTGATATGATGCCAATAAAGTAATACAAATAATATAGTTTTAGAATAAAAAGAAATTTTAGACAAATAATAAGATTTGGTTCTAAAAAAATGCAGAGTTTGTGGCGAACAATATTCGAACTACGGAAGAAGGATAAAAGGTACTCAACTTTTGATGTAACGTTTATTGTGTTTTGTTTACATTTTTCTCGGCAACTAGTCAGCCATTGATGTCCGCTCTCTATGTATGCATTATATCTGTTTACCAAGATTCATTTAACCTTTAATATTATTGTAAATAAAATCATTTCCTTCACATTTCATTGACACAACATCAATTTACATGCTGTCTGTAACCTTCAGTTTAGCCTCCGGGCAGGAGTGATCACTTCTTGCCGAAGGCTGTTACTGGCTTATTTAGATACCGCCACAAGTTTTTTTAGAAAAATTCTGATTAATCCTAATTTTTCAAAAATATCGTTTGGTCGATTAATTTTATATTTTTTGCGGAATTATTATATTTGTCGGTATAAAATCGTTTTCTGTTTTGTAATAACTGCTTTTATAACCGTGATTTGTAAAAATAAAAGAATAAATATTAATAAGAACTGAATTACGTATCTGATGAGTGGGAATGGATTTAAAAAAGTTCTGATGCTTTTAGTTTTGTTTGCTATTTTTCACAAAAAAAGAACTATCTCAAAACTCTTGAAGAAATAAGCAGAAACTATATCAAACTTTATTTGCCAATTGGCAAGGAATAGTCTGGTTTCAATAGCAAAGTCATAAATAAAATCAGTAATTTTCTTCCTCTTATCAAAAAAATTCGTACAAAAAATACTTACAACTAACTACTTGGAATTTAAGTTTTCCTCCTCTGGCACTTGGGAAAGTTCCACCTGTCAAGAACTCTCTTCCATAATGAGCCCCTTCTATGATGTGATTCAATAATATCTCTGTAAATTATAAACACAACATAAATTAAACAAATCACTGATACAGATTATATATACTCAAGAATCAAATTTTTACAATAAGAGGTTCAAAAATGAATCTCAATTTTAATAAAGTAAAACAATATATACACTATCTGGCCAAAAATATCTAGACACCTTGTGGCATGAACTCAGAAACTCCCGAGAGCATACATTAATATGATGTAAGTCCCCCTTTTGCATCGATGACATCCTACACTCGTTTGAAGAGATTTTACACCAGTTTTTGATAGATGACCACAGGGATTGACGTCAAAAATGAGTGCTGGCTATAAGGTTGGTCGATCTGGCTGACTGCGTAATTTTCATTATAACTCATTCCAGAAGGGCTTTATGGTATTTAGATATAGGCTCTGAGAAGTATATTCCAGATTTGAGCACCAATTTCATTAAAGCAAAGCTGCGCGTCTCGATGTATGAATATAGCAGTTGCCTAGAAGAGAAATGGCCTTCCCCAAAATATTGCCAGAGTTGGGAGAAAAGCATTGTCCAGAATGCCCGCATACATATCTAAGTTCCAGTTTCCAGCCACAGGAACTAAGATACCCAGGCCAAACAATGAAAATCACTCCCACACCACGATGTTGCTACCACCAAATTTTACAATCGGCATAATGCAGTCACTTAAAAAGCATATGCGGGGCATCCACCGAACCCAGACGCATCCATCGGTAAACTGAGACTCCTCATTTCGAAGAACATCTGTCTACATATTCACAGCCCAATGATGGTGAGCTTTGCACCGTTGCAATCGTCATTTCGCATTCTGGGGAGTGATGGTCGGTTTATAAGTCGCTGTACGACTTTGGAATCCCAGGTTTTTTAACTCTCGACGAGCATTGCTGCTGCTAGCAGACAGATGAACTTTAGAACTCCTGAAGGATTTCAATCAACGAGGACTTGCAATATGGCTTCACTACCCTATTCAGAGTTCTAAGACTGTGTTCACTAATTTTTTCGGACTGCCACTTCATTTTACTGCAGTTTCACTGCCTTGTGACCCCGCTTCACAATTACCTCGCTCACAGTGGATTTTAGATTCTGTAAAATACACGAAACATCACGAACTAAGTTCCCACAAAAGTGGTATTCTACTAAAATCCCAATAAGCTCTTTTGACTTATTCAATGTCTCACAAAAGCATAATTATGATCTGACAAGCCACTGCCAATACTTTTATAACGCTTCGGTTAGAACACTTTCGATTACGCATCAAAGTACGTTACCTTCCAGATCCACTTTAGGACGGTGTTCGAATACTTTAGGCTATAGATAGCATACATTTTGTAAACGGAACTATAAAATTTATTTTTCTTGCTTTAATTACACCTGGCAACTCCCTACAGTTATTATTATGTTGTAGAATTATCATATTGGTGAGTTAGCAAATAATTTTTATCCAGTCCTCGCTGTCCTATGCAGGCATTTCAAGTAGAAAAATCATTTACCCCAAAATATTCCACGAAGAAAGACAAATTATGAAGAAACAGTTCTCCAGATAAGTATGGTAACCTAACAAATGTCATAAAATTTTGAATAATTTAATCGTTCTTTAATTTTTTCTTGAATTCCCGATTACATATAAATTACTATAATGCGTATATGGATTGATAAAATATCGCTTAAATTGTATATGAGTTTTACTTAAATCAAATATGAATTATAAATTTATCATAACAGTAATATTTAAAATTTTTATGCACACAAAAATAAAGTCAATGTTGGTGAAAGCAGACACTTGAAAAGTAGTCGGGTACAATTTATTGGTAGATAAAACAATAGTTGCTTGATGAGTAAAAGAGAGAATTAAGTAAAACAACTCACCTTGAAGAGCAGTGACATTTTGCGATAGCTCTTGGAAGACAGCGGGTGGCAGTTGTGCAAATGCATTGTCGGTGGGAGCTAATAACGTGTAAGGGGTTTGTCCTGAAATAAAAAAAAAGTGCAAATTTAGTAACAATTCTTCAAACTAAATCTTAAATAAAAACGGAAGAGTAGAAACCGTCCTAAATAAATTTGTTAATAAACATAACAGAAATTACGTTTATTAACAAATACTCTTCAATAAACACAATAATCTGAAAAAACAAGCAACTAAAATTTGGAGGAAAATTATGGATACAAAAATGCAAATGATTAAGATTTCTATACACATTCCACTGACTCTGCTTAGAAACTTAAACACCCGTAAAATCCGCCATATAACGCGCACTTTTAACACACAAAATAAGATCCAAACTTATGAGTGCGCGTTATATTCCAGGGGTATAAAAATGAGAGCTTTAAAAAGAAACAAAGATAAGAGCCTAGCAAAAAATTAATACTTCAACATATATCGAAATACTATTTATTTAAAAGAAATAACATTCTTTATTAACTTAAAGTGTTGTAGCTCTAGAAGTATGCTATTTTTTCTAAAGCTTGAAATAATACCTCTAATAAATGACTTTAAAATATAAGAGCATTGAGCATGAACATTTCAGATTGCTTCGTAAAAAAAGGGGGTGCGCATTATATGGCTAATATACCTAAAAACTAAAAATTGCAGCTTGAAAGTATAGATGCGTGTTATAAGTCGGATTTTAAGGTACGTTTTTAAAGATAAAACGTTTATGCCATGAAAGTCCCATTATATTTATTACTTTTTTATTGTGAAAATCAACGATTACATTAAGTTTTTCCATCACTAAACTTTGCTACAGTCATAATCGCGCTACGTATCAATAGAACAATACTCAGTACTATTCAATATTGCATACCTTTCATTTATCTCAAGAGTATAATAAGGCAAAATTTCAGGGGCTGTGAAGGATAAAAAAGCGATTGGAGGTTATGACGAACAGTGCGTAAGGATACTGTTTTAAGGCCGGTTTCAATCGCGGCAACTTTGAGCCAGTCAACTCGTTTCCTGCCACCGCAACTCTAGTGCGAAGAGAGAAGAGAACTTGTTCCACACTTATGGGCACAAAACTGACCAAAAATGGAGAGCCGTTGGGGGAAAAATCGCATGGGAATCATTAATACAATGATTAAGTCCAAAGGAGTGATAAAGAACTTTCTCCATTTTTCGATACACAAGTAGCTATATGTGAAGAGCGTAGCTTCTACAATATCCTTTTAGTTAAGTCAAATAGTGAAGAGGAGAACATGGTTTTCAAGAGCTTCACAGCATTCAGTACCACTAACCAGGCGTGAAAATGATACTATTCAAAATGATGATTCTAAAGGATTTCTATTCAAAACTAGTTCCTGAATGTCTGTTCCTTCTCTTAGGGGCTGCATAAGTCAGCTAATATGAAAGAGCCGTAAGATAGTTAAGGATCTTGACCACTTGTGTAAGCTAAAAAGACGTAAAATGACATTACACCGATAAATTTGGGAGTTGGTCCGTTCCAGTTTATAACAATGAACAGTGGCGTAACATAAAATATTAGGGTCACCTTGCAAAGTCAAGTTTTGGGTCCCAAGCTCGATCTTACACTTATTACAAAACCTTAACACAGCATAGGCTTTGGGCCCCCCGCAATCCGGGGGTTGCGTACGTGTACGTTACGCCGCTGACAATGAAACCATCAGGAAATGGAGTTCTCTTATCTTGTTCGTATAGTACTCGTAAAATTGGGTCAGATTCAAAAAGAGGGAGCAAGCATGCCACCCACCTTTTAATTTCTCTCAGGCCCCAACTGGTATTTAATTTATAATTCCTTTAAAATGTATAATTTCAATTACTGTAAGTAAACTTTAATTTTTATTTTAGTGTGGAGCTCGATTTACTTGAACCTCAGCAATTTAATTTCTTTTAAGGCTGTCTTCGGTTAAATGTTAAGGAATAGGACCCAGGTTTGGAAGATTTGTTCGGATAAAAAAATATTCCAACATAAATGTGATATTCTGGCTTCACTATCCCATAGAAAGCAGCACATTTCATCATACTACTTATTTTCACCTGAGTTTAAACCATGTTTTCTGATAAAAAATGTGTTTCGCCTTTTTTTTCAAAGTAATGTTAAAGGAGATGTTTTTTTTTTCGTGTTTAAAGGTAAAAATAATCATTTAAAGAATATTTTGAAATCTTGAAAACGTTATATTATAAACAGATGTATAAATTACAATGTTACAAGTTTTCTTACAAATTTTCTGTCTAAAAATGTGCTTCGTGCTAAGTTCAGGCCCTCGACCATTTGGCAAAGACAGCCTTAATCAAAAATTCGAAGATTTCAAAATAGATTTCGATTCATTTTTCTGTAATAAAATACTAGGTCTGTATTAGTAATATGGAAAGGAATTATTCGTTCTACAATATACGAAAACTTAGTTCCGGAAGATTTTGGAATTTTTGATGCCAAATAAAGATTCTAAATTTTGGTTTTTAAAGAGTTAAAAAGATAAATATTTGGTATGAAGGGGAGCCGTTGGAAGACAGTTTTAGAAAATTTTGTAAGATTTAAAAAGTGCAAAAATAGAAATTTTAATAATATATATTTCAGTTAAAGGAATCATCACCTATTAAGTTTCAAATGACGGAAGAAGGAACAGAGAATGTTCAAAATAAACAACTGAGCCGAAGAAAACATAAAAACCGATACCAATAAAGATATATATTTAATGCTGATTTATTCAGTTTTCTATGCGATATGTAGTTAAGTCCAGTCGTTAAAAATATTTCTTAATTAGGGCCCACTGTGACCACAGAAACAAAAATATATTTGGTGAATAACATTTTGATTTAGAAGTCTTGAAATCCTCTCTGAGAAAATACCCTTCATTTGTGGATGAAAATCCCTCTAATTGGGGAAAAAGGATTAGAATCTGAAAAACTTCTCTAATTAGAAATAAATATAACTTTTAATCTGGAAAATTTATCTCTGACTTTAATGAAGAGGAATTCAATTCTTTTTACAATTCTAAAGTAAGTACAGAGTAATTTTAAAATTTGAATATATTTTTGTTATTCTCGAATGCATTTCGTGTTTTACAGAAAACCTTAGAGGATTATTATTGTCCAGTACATTCGATGATATAAAATATTGCTTAGAAAAAACACTAACTGTGGAATTTTATTTTCATTTCCACTAACCGATAAATAATATTATAGGACCATGTATTTTTATTTACTTATATTTAGAATTTTTTTTATTCTAATTTATTTATTTACTGTAAATTTTAATGATGAACATTTTCAAAGAGATTTTACACATTTTTAGAAAGATCTCAAAAAAAGGATTTGAAAAATTCAAATATTTTTTGGGAAAAAATTCATGGCAGCAGCTTATTATTTGAAAATAAAATTATCGCCTGATAACTAAAAGTTTATTATTCGTTCAAAATAGCGAATGTAACTAATTTGTGAATCGAAGGGTTATTTTCCTGGAATAAATATTCTTATTCCATTACGAAGCAAAGATTCTGAAACGCATGATGAAATTTGTAAGGGCAAAATTAGCTATACTAGGAATCGGAAAATATAAATGTCGTCAAATCATTACTTCTGCATAGGAAGAAGATTCTAGAAATGTTCGTACTTTTTCGAATATTTCTAATGTGTAGTTAGTGGTAACAAGAGAAAATCCACCAACGCAAAAATCAATCACTAACAACTGTTACTGCAGTGAAAAAAATAATAAAACAGTATTTAGAGCTAAGAAAGGCAAAAACACGTAATGTTTACCGTCCTTTATGAAGGCTCGTACGATTTAAAGCAAGACATTTTGTAGACCACTACATAAAAATCATTAAGCAAGAAATAAATGAAAATATATTGTTACTCTTGATGAAGCTGGGGTTAATCTAAATGACTACAGCAAATAAAGGTTTTTTTTATTGCTGGAAATTTGAAGAAAAAGATATCCAAACTGTCAAAGGAGCACAGACGTTGTCAAATACAAAAAAATCCAAAGAATTAAAAGGATTGACTATGTTATTAGGATGAACAAAGAACGCTCAACACAGAAAATCTTTTGGATCCCACTAGAACAAGAACTTGGGGTCGACCCAACCTCAGGTTGGTGGACTGCCTAGAAAAGGACTCCTAATATTCCTAGTTGGTCCCTAGTTGGAAGACCATGGCCAAAAAAAAAATAGAGACATAGATGAAAATTCTTGAGAAGGCCAAAGTCTACCCGAGGCTGTCACTCCATTGAAGAAAACTTACAGTAAATATTTCATTTCTTTGTCTCTTAAGACTTTCAAAGAGTGAAACAGCATCAAGACAATGTTAGCAGTAATAATTCAAGGAATAGTATTGCATACCTTGAAGAAATAAAAAAAAAAGTAAACTGACATCGGTACATCATACGATCTGCATAGGAATATGTATTTGTTCAATATATTCCATAAGTCACCCCGACGTTCCATTTATGCCATATTGTACCTTCAGTCTACTGTTTCTAAGCGAAACTCACAATGGATGGACTTCCAAAATGTTGGAGAAAGAGGAATAGCAAGTAATTCCCCTCGAAATTTAACAAATATCATTTCTCTAATGAAAAGCACGATGCAGAATTATAATCTGGAAAAAAAGTTTATCTCAGATTGAGCGTTTAAAAATTTGTCTCAACAACTTAAACATTAAAATATTTACCCCCGAAATCTTTCTAAATGTTTATAAATACCCTCAGTAAAGATTGTTTCCGGAAAATCTTCGACCGGTTCATCAACGATTATAAATTTTCTTTACTTTAAAACAACATAATCATGAATTTTAGAGAAAGAACATGGTCTTGAAAATAAAGGAAGAGGAGTACAAGGTTAAAATACCATCCCAGCTTTGACAACTCAGGAAGTGCAAGTTGACCCCGAAAGACTTTCTTACCTTGAAGCATTTCGATGAGACCAGTCATCGGCAGTAGCAAGGCCAATGTTGACAGATCCGGCCGAGATTGGATGGCTCCTACTATGTTCTGGTGAGGTAATGGGTACATAAGTTGATTGATGACGTAGAATATTCCGTTGTTAGCTCGCGTTACTGCTATGGCTTTAGCTCCACTGATTAAAATAAGCTGAAATCAAAGAAAAGATTCATTTGTTAGGATGTTATATATATATATATATATCACTTCATATCAATAAAAGCAGAATATATGGCCTACATCAGGGGTACTCAGCCTTTTTTTCTGCTGAGCCGCATACATATGTAAGCTATTTCACGCGGGCCGCATACATATGTTAGTTATTTCAAGCGGGCCGCAACATGAGGAAAAATGGGGGAGGAGAGGGGAGAAATGCTTTAAGACCAAGATAACATTGGGAATTTAAAATGAGGAAAATTGATTAAAATATTATAACTCCTGTTTCACTTTCTTTAATTATTACTTTTTATTTTTGTCACTAACATTAAATTAGAAGCATTTAAGAAACACTCCTTCACAATTTCTGCATCAGTAAACGGTTTCATATGATTACTAATAATGTAACAAACTCTTCATAGGATATGTCTTTACTACCGCTGCACAGATTATTCAAGAAAGCTTATTTATCACCTCTTGAAGGAGATCTTTGAGGAAAACTGTCATTGAATGATTCCTGTTTATTGGTATTTTTTAAATACAGCACTTTCGTGACAATTACTAATCCATGTTTGTTTTTCATTACAAAATAATCAACCAACCAATCGTCTAGAAACGATATATTTTCTTCGAATATTTTTCGCTTGCAAGATATGAAACATAGTTAAAAATAAGTTCCACTCATAAAATTGTCACTACTCCACTGTTGTCTGTTATCACTAACCGGAACCATTCCAAATAGAAAAAGGATATTAATTCGTACCCATACGACACCGACAGCAAAAAGCAAAATTGATATATTTGATTCCTGGACAAAGAATTTCCCACCAAATTTTTAATACAATGTTCTTAAATAAGTAAATTTCTCAGAGCAATGAGCCATAACCCGGCCACTTAAAACGGCTCGGTGGGCCACATGCGGCCCGCGGGCAGCAGGTTGAGTACCGCTGCCTTAGATTGTCTAGTGTAATATGAGGCATGTTTGACCTTGTGCAAGTTTGATGTTCCTCAAACCTTTTTAAAATTCGATTCGAAATAGTCTCATAACTGTTTGGTGAACCTTCTCCCTTACCCCCTTTAACTGTCAAGTTATTTTGATGATTTGGGTACACAAATTGTCAAATTTTTTTGAACCAAACAACTTCTAACCTCTAACCATTGAAGTCTTCAGTAAAGTGCTGCCATCTATTGAAATGAGCGCACATTAAATTTTCCCGAGAATCAGTCGGGATTGACAAAGAGATGAAGCCGGAATAAACGTCTCCCGATATATATTCGGGTAAAACAATACGATAAACTCAAAAAATATTTACCCCGAGTAGTACTCGGGCGTGACATTTTCGAACACCAGTGCTGTGCCCGAGATTATCTCGGGCAAGGCAGTTAAAAGGTAGCTGAATTATAACCGAGTCGATTTCTCATAGCAACGTGGGATCTAGTATTTCTGAAAGATGGCTATGAGATGTGAATGAGAAATGAATTGGGCACTCTTCTTTCTTCTAGCCCACAAACCAATCCGCATGGTGACAATGCGAGGCCTCATTGAAGTTAACATGCCATGTTATTATTCAACATAGTGGTATTTCGTAGGTGAATGAGTGTTTATTAATGTCGCCAAATTAAGCAACACGAGGGCAACTGGCAATGGACCTCGTAAATTGGAACTTGATCAAGCACTCCCTCACCTAACTCCGTCACGCCAACGGGTGGAATTTGAGCATCGACAAATTTAACGTGCATCAGCCCCTGTACATGGCGGGTTTTCAATGGCACTACAAAAAAAATCTAGTTTCTGGGTTATATTAGACCTACAGACTTTAAATTTGAAAAGCATGTTCTTTTGTCGAGTAGAGATCCGCTGAAAACGAGGTTTGTGGAAATCTACTCCAAAGGATGGGATTTCGGGGGCGTAAAATATAAATATAGCTTCATTTTAAAAATCCAAATCCCTTAAATTAAGTGGCGAAATCTGTAGTAATTTTCCCCCCAATGCATTAAAAGCTTAATGAGTGGGTTTAGATAAAAATAACTTTTAAAATATAAGTATATGTAGTGAACCACACCAAATATATTGTTTTTGATGCAATGATACACTGCTTGAAGGAAAAAGAGTTTTACAGGGTAAGTACTCTTCCCAGCATTAACTTGACTAAGATTATGACAACTCTAGAAAATGTGATCAGGGTTACCACACACACAGAGATTGGTCACTTTATCGCTTCTGGGGGCAGATTATATCGCCAAGGAACCAAGAACTCTTTGGAATCGACTCTTCTGGGAATTTCTGCGAGGCTATACAAGGAACCTCCAAGTTCAGAAGTCTGTCTGTCAGTCGAGATCAGAATCTGCTAGTACGTTGTCTGTAATAACACATTTGAAACCGTATCTGTTTGAATTCTGTCTGATTGATTGATGATTGAATATTTACGTCGCACGGTTCAGCTACACGAGGGCTCTTGGCGACGGTCCACGTAATTCTGAACCATGGTTAAGTGACGAGGACGACACCTGAGCTGTCACTCCCTCTCCTGATTACCACTCCACACCAACGGGAGAACGTTTGAGCTCTCTACAGATTTAACGTGCATCGCTCCCCAACACGATTAACGTATCTGTCTGAGTTCTTTCTAGTGGAAGTGTTCTAGAAAGCCGTTTCTGAAGCGCTGTAAAGCTTGTTTATTAATGAGTGCGTTTTCTCATTATTGTAAATGCAATGTGTTTACATTATGTAATATTTCTTTGTGTATCGTCGATTGTTTTTGCGTTGTCATTTGTTCATCTTCGTCCATCAATAAATTTGTTATTTAATTCATTGGAGTCATCGGCTGTTTTTCACTCACGCAAACTTGTAACAAAAGTCACACATTGAAATGAAAAACCTAACTAGGTAGACGGGAAATTACTAGTATGACTCATAAAAAATTCGAAAGCATTTGAAATAGGAATTCCTTTTTTCAATTCCTAATATAATTTCACAATCTCCCTATATATATGTATGTAAGGACAATTAAATTAGATTTAATTTTAAATTCCCTATATAGCACTTAACTTTTATTTTCCATTACATCTTCAAGTATTAAACTAATCACCCAATTATTTATCCGAAACAGATGGCCTAACCACTAAACACTTCTCATCCCAGATCATTTTATTTAATAGCCCTATATGTCAGCATTAACTTTCAAGTACAACTCATAAAATAAGAGATACTTCACACATCTGGGCTTTAGTGGTAAAAACACTTAAATTTCATTTTGGTATCCTTTTTCTCTCAGCAACAGATTATGTAGAGAGCTCTCTGAATAAAGACCTTTTTTAAAAATTAAGATTGTTTCTGACTTAAAACATCTCTCTCTCTCTCTCCCTCTCTCTCTCACACACACATCTTGTTCGAATTTTCAATCGTTAAAAAATACTTTTTATTCATCCACTCAAGTTCAAATGAATTTTTTTAAAACTTGTAGTGGATGACCACTTGATGTGAATACAGTTTTTTCAAATATTAATTCATTAAAAATTAATATTAAATTAAAAGATAAATAAATAGTAACAAACAAAAATAATAGTCCAACAGCATACATAGAAAGGAAAACCGTTCGTTGTGTCCCTGTAGCGCAATGGATAGCGTGTTGGATTTCTAATTCAAAGGTCGTGGGTTCATACCTAGGATGGCCTAATTTCTGAGAATGTGATTTCTTTTTACTATACTATTTTATTGGAAAAATTAAATTGAATTAATGAATAAATAGTAACAAACGAAGATAATAGTCCAACACTGTATAGGAAAAGGAAAATGGAAAATTGCAAGGAAAATCACTTTTTATTTTGCCACTTAATACTGTGATTCTGTCATATGTATATACATATTTATATTTATTGTAATTATTTGATGAAAATTAAATTAAATAAAAAAAAAAAATTTTGTTGACCTAAGTAGGAATTCACTTAATTTTTTTTATATTAATTATTTTTTTAATAAGGATAGCATGTGTTCATTGTTGCTCGAAAAATACTTACCCTTCCACCATTCAGCATAGTGATGACCAATTGATTTCCTTCAAGAGATGGAACAGTATAACTTTCACCCTGAGCAGACGGAAGAATTTCGACGTTGGTGACATGATACATGAGGACTTGCCTTAGGAGTTCCGGATTTTCTTCCAACTGATCCACAACACCTTTCGGTAGAGTTGCGAAAGCATCATCGGATGGTAAGAAAACAGTAATGGGGCCTTAAACACAAAATACGAATGTTATTTTGGAAATAGATGACGTGATTAAACTGCAACTTCAGAATAATAGTTAAAACGAGAATTTAATGAGTCACTACATATCTGAAGAGCCACAAAACCATGATTAAAGCATATGAGAGATGATAAGAGATTTTAAGACCCAAAATGTGTGTTGAATTACTGAAGATAATAAGCAAATAATGTATTAATATAAATATTAGGTATTTTCGGGGAAGAAAGTGTGTGCAAGTCAGAGTTTATCAAAGTCGAACTAAAAAGAAACAAGAAGGTTATTGGCGAAGAATCTCGTAATTTTGAACCTTGGTCAAGTGACAGGGACGACACCTGAGCTGGCAGCCATCCCCTCTCCAAACTTCCAAACAAAGCCGACGGGAAGGCTTAGAGCTTCGACATATTTAACGTGCATCGGCCTCCTCTAATCGGGTCTTCAGTGACTTAGGCTCGAGCATGACATGTCGACCAAAAGTACCTGACTACTGTGGAAAGTGTATCTAAAGTTAATACGGTTAGATTAGTAAGCCTTTTTTTTTATGCATAGAATGTTGGAAGATGATTATTTGTGATAAAAATGTAATTTTTGTTCCTTTATTTTCTTTATATATAAGTAGAATATGATCTTAATATTTAAAATAATTATATAATAGAAAATGTATTTATACATTTATTTTTTAACCTTTTATTTTGAGCTTTGTTGCATGTTTAACAACATGTATTAAAAAGATTTGTTACACATGTTAAAAGGTTCGACAGTTTAAACTAACTTCCAAATAAAAAATTTTTTTTGAAAAAACCACTTAGAGACTGGAACAACTTCAATTCAGTAAATTTTCTTCATTTTGGGAAATAAATTAAGAATTTTATAATACAATTTATACATTGTACTTTAATCACTATCAAATTCACAAATTAATCAAAAATATTACCTGGTCCTGAAAGAATATCTTCTATGCCAGCTTTGTGGAAAAGAGAGAAGATTTTTGTCAATTTCACTGGAGTTCCTCTGATGAGTAGAGCTGGATCTTCTACTATTTCATACAAAGTTCTCCTGGTATCCTCTCCGGGTGTTGTAGTTCCAGTAACAGATACTGGAACTCTTGGTGTACTGGTTCCTCGTCCTGGATATGAATTGGTCTGCTGACGTGGAGGACTGATTGGCCTTCTTTGGGGAATGAAAGGCTGACTTGGTTGAAAGTCTGCAGAGCCGGTGGGCCTGTATGGTTGATTAGTGATTCCTACCTGGGGATATGGGCCTTGAGAATGTGGTCTTGAAGTTGTCCTTGAGAATCCTGGAGATGGTTGTTGAGAGCCAACAGTTTGAGGTTGAACAGGTTGTCCGCCAGTTTGAGGTTGAACAGGCTGTCGGCCAGTTTGAGGTTGAACAGGCTGTCTGCCAGTTTGGGGTTGAACAGGCTGTCTGCCAGTTTGAGGTTGAAAAGGTTGTCTGCCAGTTTGTGGCTGGACTGGATACGGACCTTGTGTTGGTTGTGTTTGAGGACGACCTGGAATCGTTTCACCTGGTTGCTGTGACGGAGGACTCAAATTTCCTGATGCAGGTGGTTGGCCAGGAATAAAAACTTGGTTTGTGACGTCAAAGGGAGCCCGAGTTGTTTGCCATGATGGTCGTCTAGTTGTCTGAGTATTAGGACTTCTTGGCCCTTGAGGTTGTGGGTAAGTAGGTCGTCGTTGAGGTTGTTGAGGCTGCGGCAACTTTGCTTGCCCTTTAGTTGGATCATGGGGGTTTTGTTGAGGAGTTGGCCTATTTATTTTGCAAACAGGACGTCGGTCTCCAGCTTTTGGCCGTTCCAAGAATGGACGACAGTCTCCTTGGACATCAGTAGGGCATAATGGTCTGTTATCCTGAGGTTCATTGGCTTTTCTGCAATCTCGTGGCTGTGATATTTCTTGAGCTGGAGTAGTTGGGTTAAAAGTACCAGAGGTTGCACATAAAGGTCGATTATCTGTAGGACTGAATGGCGCAGAAGGATCTCGACATCCTACTTGATTTGGAGGAGATGGGGAACAGACTGGCCTTCTATCTCCAACATATGTTGGTTGACCAGGCATTCGGCATCCTTGATCAGGTAATGAAGGAGGACATTGTGGTCGTGTATCTGAAGGGTTAAATGGCTCATTCGACTCTCGACAACCGGGTTGCACAATGTCATTTGGGCATAACGGTCTGGGATCGGATGGATTATAAGGTGCACGTTGGCACGGTTCCAATTGATCCGATTCTGGGCAAATAGGAAGATTTTGATTATTTGGAGTTAAGATATCACTTCTCTGACGACAATCTGGTCTCTGACGGTTGGATTCAAAAGGTGGTTGTTCTTCCGGTTGAGGTAATGCAGGAGAAGGAGTAGGATAACTTCCAGGTCTTGGTTGTGTTGGCCTAGACTGTTGAGGTGGAATAGGTCTAGGTGGTCGGTATGTTGTTCGTTGCTGTGTAGGAGGTCGTCTTGTTGGTGGAGTAACTTGTTGTCGTTGTTGCCAAGATGTTGCTGGCTTCTGTGTCTGAAATTGTTGTTGTGGATTTGCTGTTGTGAATGTCTGACCAAAATCTCCATCTGGCTTGGAAACTTTACCAACGGTAGGAGGGGTAACTCTGTTGTATGATCTTGTAGTCTGAGGTCTACGGGTAGTTGCTGGGCCTCGTGGTGGTGTAGGATATCTAGGAGCTTGAGTCGGTTGGCGATTTACCCACCTAGAAGTTGTTCGAGGTGTATTTGTAACTCCTGGGGAAATTTCTTGTTCCGGATATACAGCGTTGTCTGGAATAGTTTGAGGTTGCTGAGCACTCGGAGGTTGTTGCCAACTTGGTGGCTGCTGAGTTCTTGGAGGCTGTTGACCTCTTGGAGGTTGTTGCCAACTTGGAGGCTGTTGCGCTCTTGGTGGTTGCTGACCCCTAGGCGGCTGCTGGGTTCTTGGAGGTTGAACCCTTGGTGGTTGTTGAGGTCTTGGTGGTTGTTGGCCTCTTGGAGGAGGTGGATATCTTGTAGTTCCTTGGCCTCCACCATGTGGTCCTGGGCCCACAAGTGTATTTGAATCATCTTCAGGTTGAGATTCTGCAGATGGACCAATAGGAGATCTAGTTATTTGATTAGGTTGAGGGAGTGGTCTGGGAGTTTGGCCGATTCTGGATGGAGTGAATGGTCCTTGAGGTTGTTGCGCTGGTTGTCCAGGTCTTGCAGTTGGGGGTTGCCTTCCAAAAGGAGGCTGTGTTTGAAATGATTGTGCAGGAGATCTTCCTGGAGTGGATGGTGGTCTTGAACCTGCGGGTGATTGTGGTTGACGAGGAGAACCACCAGAAGGCTTACACTGACAATCAGCATCAACTCCCTCTGGTAACAATACACGATTCAGAACATGGATTACGCCATTTGTGAAGGGAACATCAGGAAGAACAATAGGAATGCCATTTGCAAAGATTAACCCTATGTATGAAAGATTTCTGATAAGTAAGGCTGGAAATATATACATTTCATAAATTTTATACTGCACAGTAAAAATATGAAATTTTAAATTTTTATAAAATAAAGGTTAACAGGAGATAAGAGGAAACTTAAAGGTTTTTAAGGACATGAAAAAGGAATAATTTTAACTTTTTTAACATTTCAATAAAGGAAGAGTTAAAAAAAATTAGAAAAATAAAATGATGATGTAAGCTAATGCAAATAATTATACCGGAAGAATCGCAGTTGTTATGCATTGATTAATTATAATTATGATGAAGGAATCCCTGCTTATTTTTAAATACGAAATAAAGGACACAATTCTACTATATGTGCGCTGACCATTACTGTGTAAACGAGTTCATAAATTTACAGAGGCAATAATTTATTTGGGACACTAATTTGAAAATAACTTTAACTTCGATGGAGAGCATATCAAATAAATTATCAAGTCGGGAGTAAATATGAAAATCGGCGGAGTTTAAATGTGTTTGACTTTATAGTTGTATGATTATAGTAATCATTGGATAAATGTCGTGATCTGAGTTTGATTTAAATGGTTTAGTCTAGGTGAAGATATATTATGCAGATATGTGACCCATTTATCTGAATTAATGGAATAACACATCTTCAATGCTTTTGTTAGCTCTTACACCGGTTTATTCGATAATGATAGTTATCCCATTTCATTTAATCGATTTTTGATTATACAGGAATATATCGATACGTAAATTATTTGTGTCTTTTTTTTCATTTGACATAACTACCATGTAGTCTCGAATTTTTTTGTCTATTGTACTGGAAAGAAAATTTTAGAATGTTTCGCATTACTATATATTTGTGAACTTAAAATTAAAAAAAAATCTGGTTTTTAATTTCTTCGATAACAAAACTCAAGGAAATATGTGCATTAAGGTATCCGACTACGTTCGGAACCGTGATTTTAAAAAAGTGCATAAATGGATAATTTTCATGATATTTAGTGTCACTTAGATTAGAATACATGTATAAAATTGTTTTAAGGACATTCTGACAAAAACAAATGATTTAAATACAATATTTTGGCAAAAAATTAACTTAGAATAACCTTTTTTTCAAAATATTCTCCTTTTGTGAAAATGCTTCTATTGTAAATATATTTTGCCTGTATATAGCTCAGACCTCTGTTCAGAGGCTCAACTATGATGTTTGAAAAATTCACATTATTTTCAGAGTTGCAACCATTTGAAATAATTATCGGCGTATTTTCTTGAAATTTCTCCCTTCTGTTTTCGAAAAACATGGATAAACCGACTTCCAAGTTATACGTTTCAAATATTCTAGTTGAGCCTCTGTACAGAGATCTGAGCTATAGACAGGCCAAATATTAATACAATAGAAGCATTTTTTACAGAAGGAGACCATTTGGAAAAAAGGTTATTCTAAGCTATTTTTTTGTCAAAATATTGTACTTAAGTAATTTTTTATTGTAATACTATTCTTAACCCAATTTTATATACATTGCCTAATCTAAGTTATGCTAAATATCATAAATATTATCCATTTACACGCTTTTGCAAAATCACGGTTCCGAACGTAGTCGGATACCTCAATAACGTTGGAATACAGATACTATAAATCCTCTTATAATACTTAAATTTTCTTTAACAATATCATGAAGATTAGATATTGCAAGCAGAAACACAAGATGTAAGTCACACATTTAACTTTCTAACAAGACTGTTTTCTTTTTTAAATGAAAGAACAATACGTCTAATACTAATTTTAGTAAAAATACGATGTATTACATTTCTGTGTATACTTTTACTTTACTTTGGCTGACATGATAACGCATGTAGCCTGCTTGCATCCGATATCATCATATGGGCTAGGACCCTGTATGGTAAATCATTGAGTTGGCCTTGCAGGATCGTATCGCCATATCACGAGCCTCGAGGAAAGAAGAGGACTTGTTTGCAGCACTGCAAGCATCTTGCGTATGAAATTGATACCACGTCGTCTTTTAAGACGAGTACTGGTTCCACGTACAGCACCCTGATGGACGTATCCATATGTGGAGGAACTGAGGAGAACACACGTAGCCTGCCTATATTTGGTATCGTCATATAGGCTCTGCATCTGGTATTTTGGAATAACAAGCCATTGGGTACAAGACACAAACACCGACTATTCTAGTCTTCGGTAATCTGAATAGCCAGTGTTACATTTCTCAGATCTTGAGGCCATCGACTTTGCCCTACCTTCCAGGGTTCGAAGACATTATCTTTCATCAAAATAAAGTAAAACTGTATGTTGCCCTGGCCAGCCGGACCGTTGTAAACATCTGGTCACGGGATGTTGACAGACTAGACCGCCACCACCTTCCAGCTACTACGACAGATGTTGCATAGGCGTGAAGCAGCATGGAATGAGGTACACTTAATCCAAGCCCAATTCGATCCGATACCTAACCAGGTTAGAGCCGTTTTTGCTGTCAGAAGTGGCAGCTGTGTGCACTAATTTTGTGGAACCTGTATAAACCCAAATTTCTTACAAATTTAATAGTGTTTTTTTTTCCTACCAGGAATATAATATAATTTTCCTATATAATAAGTAAATTTTTGTAATTTGCTTTCCTTCCTGGTGTTGCAATTTTAACGGCCTGCAGTGTATTTGTTCTTCAAACGCAAGATTGTTAAAAAAAAATTTCTAACTTTTTTTCGTATTATTACGTTTTCAGCTGCTCGCTTACAAAAATTAAGAGGAAATATTTTTTTTAGTACTGTTTAGTTCCTTATGATTTTTATAAAATATTATCAGAACTTAAGGATTTCTAATAAAAGAATTGTTTAAATTAG